>VXBW01007510.1:751406-824314 GCA_013400375.1 Thinocorus orbignyianus | reverse complement strand
CTATTAGTTCTATATTTGCTTTTGCAGATTGCACTTATAGATAGTTAGGCAGTCGTATTAGCATCTAAAAAATCGATATTCTCAAAAGGAAGAAAAGGTCTCTCTGAATTTACTTCTAATAAGCAGTATAGATCACTTTTGTCGCCTGCTTATATATTTTATTGGGAGCATCATCTCTAATACTAAACTACCGTTTGTAGTTTATTCTGTCATAGTAATGTGTTTCAGTTGCTACTAGAAAAAAAAAATTGATGAGGTTACTCGTTGAAGTAATTTAGTTGATAACTGTTGGAGTAGGATTTAGTCATCTCATTTCTTCATGTGGAGAGTAATGTTAAGTGATAGGTAGGAGGCAGCAGCAAACCTCAAGGTTAAGGTTTTTGCTCGGTTTTCAATCTGATTTTCTTTTTTCAGTCTTGCAAACTTTCTGAACTTTAACCCTTTGCAATGAAACTTTCCAGGCGTGGTGTCTGCATCCAGGTAATTTTAATACATATATATGTATATATCTCTTTTTTGTTGTTTGGAAAATTCATGCAAAAATAATTCAGCTAGGCTTAATAGTGTGAGACTTTTGGATATGGGAAAAGAATTACTACATTTTTTCCACTTAAAGATGAAGCTCCTGCAGGTTTTATTATTTTTTTTTCTCCTTTTAATTATTATTATTTTAAATTTGAAGAACAGTTTAGAGGTATTTTTCCTTCATATGCACTTTCGGATTAAAATACTGTTTGACTGGAAATCCTGTGGTGGCTACCTACTGGTTTTGTGTGTGTCTTGGTAAGACCAGAAGCTGCGCTTTTGGGAAGAGATGTGCTGTTTGTCACTGAATTAGAAGCTGTGATAAAGGGTCTGGAGGTGAGGTCCTGCCTGTGTATTCAAACCCAAGGGTGTTCGGCACTAGTTCTGCAGCTGATAACAGTGGGGCTTCTTGGCAGACACCTCTGCTGAACCAGGCAGGGCTCCACTTGCTATTTGCTGGGGAAGTGCTGGCTTTGAGATCTTGTAAGTGAAGACTTTGAACTACTCCTAGGCAGAAGCCTTCTGTGATGGCCTTTAGGACCTCCACAACTCCTGATGTGGTAGTCAGAGAACTCTTTTTCTTCTCCAGTTTATCTGAGCAGAGGACAGGATTTCCCAGCATTGTCCACACCGCACATTCAGAGCTGGAGGATGTATACAGAATGTTAGAGGGTTGCTGCAAAGTTGCAGACCTCCACATCTATGTTTTGTGATGTGTTTTCTAACTGAGGAAAGGAAAAGGCCAAACAATAGAGAAAGTGTTATAAAAACTTACAAGAGGCATGTAAAGGGATGTTAGGATTGCATATGTAAACGTCCCAGTGGAAAGACGTTCTGGAAAAAAAAAATATGTTCACCTTATATCCATCCTTCTTTGAAATCTGCAAAATTACTGCCCTCTTAGATTAAAAATAGGGTTATGCGTAAATAAGACCGATTTAAAATTAAGAAAACAAAATAGAAAATAATTGTAATTTTACAGATTTGATTTTTTTTTCTTTGTTCTATTTTGAAATAGTGAAATGAAATAAAACAGCATCCTGTTGGTAGCATCCTAATGATTGCATTGTGAATTGCTGCTGTGTATGCTAGTTACTGCATATATTAGTGGAGCATGTTGGATTTTGCATAAGTTGTTGGAATGCTACTGGTCCATCAGAAACTGCATGCAAATCTCTCTGCAGTAATTTTCAGATTGTGTTTTGGGAACTTCTCTGTATTTGCTAAGCAATTGGCTGGCTGTCTACAGAGAGGTACTTGGGCATATGGTGTTGGCTCATTTTCCATGTATTTAGCTACTAATAGCATTAAAAGAAGCCAAAATATATTAAATACCTCTCTAATATTAATTATCTTGACAAGAAATTGCTGCAAACACTATTAAAATTGCAGATGTATACAAATGCCGCATGATTAGTCTGAAGGCAAATCCAGGGAATAGGGTCAGTGGGAAATTTGTTGATCTGTGAAGATCTGTTGAGATACTGTTGCTGCCACAAAAAGACTGGGAGCCCCTCTGACACCGTAACTTTGGAACAAAGGCGTAAGGACTTGATTCAAGGAATGGAAAATCTGGCTTTGCTGCTGCTTTCATAGTGGAGAAATCATTTTTGTCGAGTAAGGCTGTTGGCTTCATCAAGAGTAAAGGTTTACAACCCTTAAATAGCTCTTCCTGACACTAAGCAGTATCCCTTTCATGCGTTTGAAGTGAGTTAGAAAGGCTGGCTAGCAACATTGATACTGATGAATGAAAAAGAAAGAAATTTACAACATCAGATACTTTTCTTTAAATTATTTCCCTCCCTGTTAGTTATTACCAAACATTAGACTGCCACACTTGAATATAATTAATGTAGTAAATGGTTTATTAGGCACCATCTGAACTTTTGTCTTGTTTAATTATAGAAGCTTAGTGCAGTGGTCTGTGTACAATATTCGGCCCAAATAATTGCTTTCAGACTTTTATCTGACCGTGGTTATTTTTGGAGCAGCTGCATGCATGGCTTTTTCCTGAACTTTGCACTTTTTAGGCTCTCATTTGCAGTTGTGCTACTATATTTCCAATTTGCATAACTAAAAGCAGTTGCGTTCTGATTTTGCTGGTAGCAATTTAGAGCAATTGCTTGGCATGCGGTCATATGGTAATATATTCTGATCTTATTTAAAACTCTATCATTTGTATTTAGGTATCCACTAAACCGTAACTCAAATGGGAAAGATGCAGTTATATTATTATTTTTCTGAAAGTTTTTAAATGGTTACTGAAGTTAAGAGTATTTCTTCCAGTGACATTGTGTGTCCTGAAAATTGTTTTAAGAATATAAAAGTTGTAGCATGGGATGAAATCTGCACCACAAAGAACTTACAGTAAAGGGTTCAGATACAGCAATCACTGCTTTGTGTGCTTAATCGTATGTATTAATTCCATAATAAACTGAATTTATTAGAACTCATGGTGTCATATTTAGGGTACAAGATCATATGAAAAGCTGATTACAACTAACACGTTATACCTGATATTTGTGATGGTGATATTTATGAGCATTTTCTGTTTTAGATCCAGTCTTTTCTATGGTACAGCCATAGAAAACTGATTTTCTTCATCAATAACACTCTGAGAAAAGCAATTTTGAAAAGAAATTCAGATTAATTTTTATTTGGTCTGAAAATTTTAGAGATGAGAAACAGTGCTTTGATAGTTGGCCTTGAGGGCAAAGCATACCAAAATTGTCATATTTGCTGTATGCTCTTTCAAAGATTAGCTACTTTCAGGAGGATAAACGCTTGAAGAGTTAAATGTCAGGGAGATGTTTGCCGGTGCTCTTGATGGGGGTCCTTGACCTTGGGAACTTGCTCTTGACAGATGCTTTGACAGAGTCTATTGGTCTCTAGACCTTCAAAGCCCTCTTTGATGCCAGTCACTTTGGAGAAGCCACATCTTCTGCTGAAGGTGACCAGAGATTCAGTGGTAGCTGGGGAAATGGAGCAGAGCTGGGCTCTGGGATGCAATGGCCTGGATTGCTGTTATGTTTCATGGGAGACATGACCGCTGGAGATACAACTGGTTGCTGCTTTCTGGAAGGCTGAATGTCAGAAATCTAAATGGAAATTAAAAGTAAATGTTATTCATTGAATAGCTCTGCACTTATCATTGGAGTAGTATTCACTGCAGGTTTTGTATAGTCCACTGTTTATTGTAATTAACTTGCATGACTGCTATCCATGATTAGGATATCCATATCTATAGGTGGCTAGGGTTGTGAGGGGACTGCGAGTGCTCTCTGGGGACTGAATGCAAAATCATGTGAACCAAATGGCTGTTAACACTGGAAAGTTTCTTCTTCCTTTGTGGTACGTATCTGTCTGGGTAGAAGATACGTGGTTAGAGTTGGAAAGGACCATAAAGATTGAGTTCCAACCCCCCTGCCATGGGTAGGGACACCTCCCACTGGAGCAGGTTGCTCAAAGCCCCATCCAGCCTGGCCTTAAACACTTCCAGGGGTGGCACATCCACAACTTCTCTGGGCAACCTGTTCCAGTGTCTCACCACCCTCGCAGGAAAGAGTGTCCTCCTATTATCTAATGTAAATCCCCCTCTTCCAATTTAAAAGTATTACTCCTTGTCCTATCTCTACACTTCCTGACAAAGAGTCCCTCTCTAGCTCTCCTGTAGCTCCCTTCAGATACTGAAAGGCTGCTCTAAGGTCTCTCTGGAGCCTTCTCTTCTCCAGGCTGAACAGCCCCAGCTCTCTCAGCCTGATGAGGGGTGATTTGTTCTGCAACTTTGTTCCATTTGAGGGATGGGGACCTAATGTAATGACATGCTCTGCAGTCGTGGTCCGTTATACTTTTCATGTATTTGCATAACCAAGTAGGGCAGAATGTAAAATTGCTTGGTGAGACTGGTTCCTAGGTAGGAAGACTCTAGTTCAGAGTGTTGTTTCAACATGATGAATTGCAAATATGAAAAATATTGTAGGTACTTTTAAATTTTGTACACAGAGGAGGAGGTGTTTGTTTCTGGCCTGGCAATGGGATATCGGGCTGCTCACCCTTCCGCTGCGGCGGGGAACGGAGGTCAGTAACAAATAAAAGCTGTTACCATCTGATGGCTGTTTGGTCACCTGTGAAATGTGGTTTCTAATAGACAGGTTTCCACATCAGAGGAGCAGCTACTGCAATTAGATGTGCAGAGCCAGCCCCCTTGTCGAAAGGCTCTTTAGAGTGGCTAACAAGCACATCACGCCTCAGCTCAGCCTCAAACCCATCCCGCCAGTTAAGTGCTTCCAAATACCGCGTCGGGATATTTGATTGCTAATCATCCTCTGTCTGCTGGTGGAGAAAGAGGGGGTTTTATTGTCAGAGCTGTTGGCCTGTCTCTCCTAGAAAGGCGCAATCCATAAAAGCAGAAGCACAGCAGCATCCATGAAGTCCTGGCTCCACCTGAGTAAGTTGCTTGCAAGATACTCAAAAGCTTCACTGGGCTTAGGGTTTCATCCTGTGGAAGCATTATAGAGGGCACACTATATCTCCCAGTGAAGCTAATCATGTCCAGACTTGATAGTAGTTACTGACAAATTGGCTGAGAAGTCGGTGATTAATTTTAACAAATGAGTTTTCTTTGAATGCAAGCTCACGCATGCCAATTATAACAGTAAGCCTATGATAAAATTAGGGATTTATTATTTTTTTCTTTTTTTTTTTTTTTTTTAACTTTAAGCTTCAAATCTGCTAGTGACTGATTATTTTTTCCAGTGTCTTAAAACATACGTGTTTTGTGGGAAGCATCACTGGGGATGGGAGTGGGGTTGGGGGGGTGAAGCCCAGAAGTGGTCTTTCTCTCCCACTATACCCTAGATGCCAAAGAAATGCCCTAAAGTGGTTGCAATTTTTTTTTTTTTTTTAATTTTACTTTTTTTCATAGTGGTCAAGGTGGTATTTAATGTGTCATACAGTCTGGAAGGCTTCTAGTGTCTTCAGTGAAGGACAGGCCTCATACCTGGGCCTATAAAATTGAGGCATGGTCTCGCACGGCCTTTAAGAGGGCTTTGGATCCAGACCCCTGTGAGCCCTAGTTTGTATTCCAGATGCAGGCTCCTTTTCTACAGGAGACAATAAACTCCGGGTAGTAGGAAACAAAGCTCTTAGCAAACATACGTGAGTTGGGTCATATTTTGATGTATCGAAGACGGTGGTTTTAAAACAAAGCCCGCTTTGGGCTAAATATATCACGAGGAATTACAGAGGAAGCATTAAGAATAAGAGGAGCGCAGGTATTTTTTTTGTGAAGCAGTGTATGCTATGTGATTCTCTTTTTTCTAAAGATTGTGGTGCTAGCGTATAAACTGTGTTATAGCTGATAGGCAAAAGCGTTATTTCTTAAAAACACAAGTGCAGTTTATAGGAAAATCAAGCAGTGACGTGTTTTTAGACATTTAACTTGGATATGGCTTTGCAGATGGATGCAAGGCCATGATCTAACTACCTTGACTCCACACACAGACCTTTTTTTATTAGCACAGCTGAAGGGCACAGAATATCAAGCGTGGTTTTACACTGATGAGTTTGCATGGCTGTAGCTGTGTGCTGTTGACATTTTCTTTATAATATGCCACCTTTTTTTCAGAAGCATATCATTCACCCATGAAACACATGTTTTGATTTAAAGCATGGTTAAAAGGTCTACTTAGCGGAAGGAGAAGTTTTACTAAGTATAAAAATGATTGCTTTGACAAAATGGAGAATAATGTGGCATTAACAAAGAGAACTCACTTTTGTTTTTCTTTATTTTTTTTGGTTTTGTGTAACATGTGGGACTCCCGGCACCCTTAGATTTAAAAGAGCTTTAGAAAAAGGCATTTAGAAAAGTGGGAGTCCCCTAAAAGATTGTTTCTTTCATTATCTTGACAAACCTTGAAAAGTAGTTTCTGTGCCTGCATAGTGATTATGTTTCAGCAACAGTTCTTAGGGATTTTATTATGTGCTGAAACATATGTTTATAAAAAAGACTATAACCTGGTGGAAAAAGTGTCTTATAATAATAAACCTGTCGATGGGCCATATGCTGCCATCAGTATGTTTGAAAAAAATAAATTCTTCTACAAGTGTTAAGTAAGTTTACAGCCTGAGTGTTAAGTTAAGGTCAGACTGTGACTGGCCCTCTGTGGATTGAGAGGGGGAGGAAAACGCATGCAAAATCCTCCTCATGCTCTTTTCATTAGCTCATGCAGTGGCCGGCAAGGTGGAGCTGGGTAGCACCCCTTCCCAAAGGGCAGTGGAGTCTCTTCGAGCTCTCTGGGGGCCCAGAAGCTCAAAGACCTCCTCTTGTAGCTTGCCTTGGTGCTCCGCAGGTTTGTGCCAAACCAGCACAGGGCTGTGAATTTTGTAAAACCTGGCTGCTCTTTCCATGGTCTCTCCTGAGAAGAGCAAACCTCTGAAGTAGATTATCTGCATTTAAGAGGTGGCAGAACAGATATATGAAGCCAGTACAAATAAAAGAGCTCTGATAACTCCAATTGGATGAGAAATGTGGAAAAAGCCTCAGTTCTTACTATCCACTAGGTAGGTCATGTATATTTTATGGATTTTTTCTGTGCATGTGTCACTTTTTGTTTTCAAATGTAAGCGAAGCGGTCGTGGCATCAGTTGTGGATCTTTTGTTTCTGAAGAGTGAAAGTAAGATGCAGTATTTCAGTCATTCGCAAAAAGCACTTCTGTGTGGGATCAGTGTTTGGTAAATATAGACACTTTCAAGCCTATTCTACTTTGGATGCACTTGTGTAGTTCCTGTGAATGGGAGTCATGCATGTGTGCATCTCAAAAAGAACAGATCTCTTTGTAACTGAGGCACTTTCTGTATGGAAATGTACTTCACTAAGAAGTGGTTTTAATGTTCTAACGTTTTCCACCACTGATCAGCTGTGCACTGCTTGTTCTCCTGGCAATTCCGCAGGTGACAGTCATTGTCAAAGGAAATATCAAAGATTAAGGGGAATTGTTTAAAGCAGTTGACCATACTGAAGGCTGTGTCAAGAGATGCATGAGGTTGCCATAGTATCTGTTATCAAAATCAAGATTGTGAACAGAGCAGTCCCCTACCAGGAGCAAGTTCCTTACCTACAGCCTTTCCAGGGATCATCAAAGCTTTTAGTTTGCTCAGGGGAAATTTACTTCTCGAGGGCTGAGATCTTCCCCCTGGGTTTTTCTGCCTGGTAGTCTAATGAGGTATATTGTGTCTATGTATATGACGCTCCCAGTCTGGAAGAGGGCCTTGGAGAACAGAGGAAGTGGAGCAGAGAGGGAGTAAGCTGCAGAAGCACCCAGACCCCAGCACGGAGCTAGGAATCACTGTGGAAATGAAAACAGAAAACAGATTGGATCAGTAATCCATGGAGGAGGGGTGCTTGGGAGCTATGTGGATGTTCCCTGGGAAAATTCTTGTGCACACCAGAGAGTAAAGCTAAGTGTGGACTGAAGGAGTAGTAGGACAACAATAAGTCTGGGGAGGAAACCGTCTGTGTCTGGTGCATGCTTACCTTTCCAAGAGAGGCACTTGCGTATTGGCAAGACATGGAAGCACCTTGGGACCGTTCCTCTTCAGCCTGGTGAAACGTAGCTCCCCCACAGAGACTGTAAAGTCCAGCCAAGTTCTTACACCCAGTTGGACCTGAGGGAAGGGTCTTGGGCTTTGGCACTGCCTCCAGAGCACAGCTGATGAGGTGACTGAGGAGCCTGCAGTGGGGCCAGGCTGGCTTGCCTACAGGACATGCAAGCCAACATGTGGTGTTAACAACTGCAGCGCTCAGAATTTGCACAAACCCACATTCAGCAATAAAATAGCCTGCAACTAGTCAAAGGCGCCAGTAGTAGCCAAGCAAATTTGGAATGTCTAAGCCAACCATTTTTAAGTTATGATGAGCCAAAAAAAATTAGGAAACAGTCCAAGAAATGAAGAACACCTCACTTTTCTGGAACTCTCATATCTCCAAGATGCCTTGGCTGATCTACCTCAAACTTTCCAGAGAAGCTTTCCTTGGCACAAGACCATGACTGTGAAATTTCATGTGACTGCGTTTTACTTTGTTGAAGTAATGAAGGTTAAAACCAGAGTTTATTATAGAAAGCTAATCTCTCCATTACAAATATTTCTGCATAGATGATATTCATTCCATCTTAATTGTTCACTGCTATTTCTTGTTTAGGCTGATTGGTTTTTTGCTATTTATTTTCGTTGTGAGTTTTTTAAAAGGGTAAATTCAGAGCAGTACAACTTAGAGCCAGATTACGCATGGCTGTGTACAGGCATATGTGTTAAGACAGAAGCACTGGTCCTATATCCACTGGAAAAGGAACTATAATTAAGAGTCCTGCTCACACCTGACTATCACTGGAGAGGTTTTTGGAGTGTCTGGTTTGAAAGCCCACTGTTTAATAGAGCTTGTCCCTCTCTGCATGGTAGAAGAGTGTCTCTTTTGACCTACACCTTCACCTTCAGGTGAAAGATACTTTTGGTTGATGGCCATCATGTCATTTGGGGTTTTCTTAATGGCAGCTGTTTCTGTGGAAAGCCTTGAAGATGGCAATAGGCTGAGATTGGGATCAGTGTTCTCCATGTATGCTCTTGAGCTGCTCTTCATGATGTCTAAACGTCTGTAGCCCAAAATGTCTAGCTGCCAGAACTGCAAAATTTCAGATGGATATTAGAAAAGGTTTGTGGGCCTGGAAGTGCTTTTTAATTTTCAAGTTAGAGGCCTTAGGTGTGGCTTAATTCTGTATAGATTGAGACCTGCTTATGCACCAGCCTTTCTTCTGCTCTGGGGGCTGTTCTCTGAATGATGTGAAGGTGGGTGCATGCCATTGCAGATACTCGCTATTGTTAGATGGAGCCAAATGAGCAAAGGTCTCTAAATGCACTGTATTTAAAGACACTGAATTAATTTGACTGAGTCACTTTATAGACAGATTGAGCGGGACTGGAACAGATGTCAAACCGGAATGAGCCCTTACCCCGAGGCAGGGGCTGAGAGTGTTTGAAGTCAGTGCTTGATTGTATTGTTCTTTCCGGGGCTTGAATTTAAAAGTGCCAGGAGAGACTCTGCAGACCTCAGGAGGTGCTGCTCCTGGAAGAGACAAGGTGCTGTTGATCACTGTTTGGTTGATCACCCAGCCACCTGCTGAGCTCTGCGGCTCAGGGGGCTGGGAGATGCTCCATGTCTTTGTCCTGTTTGCCATCTGTACTGGTGCTAGCGTCTGTAGCGGAGGGACATTGCTGCGTCTTGCCTAATGCACCCCACACTGAACATAGAATTGTCTGTCAAGATACACCAGGTTATTGTGGGTTAATTTCTGAAAAAGGGTGTTTGCATAAAATACCTCTCAGAAGGTTTTCTATTTGCTCAGGCGTTTTATTGTTGGGAGCACTAAAAAGACCAACCGAGCCAGCTAAAAAAATCAATCTGCCACTGTATAGGCAGCCAATGCGAAGAGTTGCAGGGTGGGTGTAATGTGATCACAGCTACTTAAACCAGTGATCAGATATACTGCTACAGTCTGCAAAAGCTGCGAGCAGTAGAGAAACCCCGCCGAAAACTCCTGGACCACGGAATTAAAATAATTAAGCCTTGCAGTCAGTGGAATATAAGTTGCTCTTGCAAGGTCGTCATGAGACAAATAAGGGCACAGCTGGAGCACCCTGTATGTGTGGAACTTGGCTTTTGTTGTGTGTGAAGCAGAAGCTCTTTATTTTTGTAAAACAATAACTAGTTGCAGTTGAGAGTGCCCTGAGGATTCTTCAGGTGAGGACAGCACCAAAGCCATAGCCATCAAAGCAGAAATGCAAAGCAAAATACATAGGCAGGAGGATGTATTTTTGGTACCTGAGCTATCTCAGGCATCAC
Source organism: Thinocorus orbignyianus (assembly GCA_013400375.1). Classification (NCBI taxonomy): domain Eukaryota; kingdom Metazoa; phylum Chordata; class Aves; order Ciconiiformes; family Thinocoridae; genus Thinocorus; species Thinocorus orbignyianus. The sequence goes on along the minus strand of VXBW01007510.1, from coordinate 813,893 downwards.
TACACGGCAGTGTAGTGCTCTGCATATAGAGCCTCCCTGAATGATTTCTTCAGTAAGCTGGGCCTCGATGGAGGAGAACACCTCAATGAATTTTTATCTTCTTGGCATTTCTAGAAATAGTGTGTCTGCTCTCTTCAGACTGCAGAGCTGCAAAGCTTTGAGTTACTACTGGTGCTGCTCCATTCCCGTGCTTGCAGATGAAAGTTTCCGAGGAGTCTCATAAACCCCCATTGCACAAGCCTGAGTGAAGGGATAGGAAACGGCATAGCCTGTAATGCTGCAGTATTATAGTATTGTCTACTGCTGCAGTAACCCCTGCTGTGTTTGGAAGGTCTCAGGCATGCTGACACCATGTCTAATCAGTCAAGCAGCCAATAGTAATTCGTAGCCTTGACTGCTGAGAAATTCAGCATGGCTAAGATAGATATCTGATCCAGCTCAAGAAGGAAGTTCAAGAAATTAAAGTCCTCCTTTGACGTTAGTTTGTTGTTTTTTTTAGTGCCACTTGAGCTTTGTTTCTGAATTTGCCTGCTTATTTTCTAAAGAATAGTGAAAGGGTATGACACTTAAAATAATTAAAATACCCCTCATTAAATTCTTGATCTTATTTCCTTATTTGCTGACATCTTATATGTTAAGTAAATGAGCAGGGACATTAATAGCCAGATGATGATACAGCTACACAAAGACAATAAAGCTGTTAGATGGACACTACTGTCTGGTAAGTGCAAAATGGACCCAGTGAGGATATGTGATAGAGTATAAAGTTTTCCTTACATTACCACTGGATTAAACTCAGCCTCTTTATATGCAATTTCCACCCCACCCCAGTTGTTTGGAAGCAGCTATAAAGCAGGAGTTTGGTCAGTAATAGCAGAGCAACAAGCAAGTTGCTCGCTACCCCACTGTCTGAGTTTCTTGAAAAGTAATATTTGATACCACAGAAGTTCCACTGTGGTTTTGGAATATAAATTTGTTCAGATCCGCTAAACAAAAGAGCTATATTTTTGTTCTTTGAAATGCAATACCTTTTTAACTAAAAGATTCCCCTAATTTTCCGTCCAGCTGGAGTGATGTTACAAAAGAAGAAAATTGCAAGTCCCACGTACTCAGGAAGTACTCAGGAAAATGTCAAGTGACTTGGAAACAGGCATGCTGAATAAAAGTGTCATCAAGATAAAGACAGATTGGGTCAAGACTTGGCAGCAGTGGTGACTGGTTCATAGGCCTTGGAAATGGTTCAGAAGAGGGACGCTGCTTCTGAGGTTTTAGAAGTCAGGAGGTAGTTATAGTGATATGGTGATGCTGGAGGAAACACACCACTTTTAATCTGGAGTCACCAGTCACTGGTTGAAATTTTGGAGAAACAGTAGCTGGAGAGAGAGTACACAGAGTACATAAAGTATGTATTATATTAACAATGTTATATTTTCCAAAAAAGACAGTGCTTTTAGAAAGCTAATGTCGCGTACTAGAAGTCTGGTTTTTCCCCAATTCTCTGACTCTCAGGCCAAGTGAAATTGATTTTAAACTAAAGACACCGATGTGCCTGTTTCTTACAATAGTGTGCTTGGCAGAGAAGTGATATATTAGAATTCACATAAACTTGGATTATCTGACTCCTGGAAAGGAAACTGTGTATGTTACCCACTGACGGAAACGTGGGCTCCTCTACAGCATGCCCTTGGGCATGTTCTATTTAAGTGGCTTGAAAAAATGTGATTATTCTTCATGTGCTTGTCCATACTTGGTTTCTTTATGGACACGATGCCATTTAAAGTATCTGCAGTCTGGAGTGCTGCTTTTGCCATAGCTTTTAATAATTATCTCCACTTACTAAAAAAACTAAGCAGAGTTCTTGATATGATGGTGGTGTGGAAGGTTTAACAGAAAATTGTTACCTGCATCCACTGATAAAGAAATCAGGCTTTCCATTTGCTTGATCTGAGCAATACAAATTCTGTTCCTTTCATTTATCTTCCCTTGTGGTGTAAAGCTACGTACGTCTGCTCATTCTTTCATCAAAAATGATTCAGACCTGAGGGACACTTGTAATTTGGAAGTAATTAGTAAATAAGTCAGATAAATACTATCCATTGAGAATTGCGAAAGCACGTTGGATAGGATTCTTAGAGCTGTATCAAATTTGAACAATTAAAGCTTAAAAAAATTATCAGTAGTTAGTATGATAAATCCATTTCATCATAAATTAGTTCAGTGTTAATAATTTCTGCTGCTTTTGGAACAATCTGAAGAGATTTAGCAATCTCAAAAAGTAGAAGAAAGAGAAAATCTGTAACTACCGCTTGTTTAAGAAAGGCTCAGTGGTGCTCATTTTCCTTTATTGAAGTAAAAAACCCAGCTTCTGTGGCTGCTGCAGAATTGGACTCTTCAAGTGGAAAAGCAGTATGTGAGATACGAGATATGTTGAAACAAATGTGGTTTGTAAGTCGACCAGTCTCCTGCTGCTCATAAATTCATCGTAATATCATCTCTGTATTCCTCTACTTAAATGTCCCTTCAGGATGGTCAGATGCTATAGGATTCTGCTGGAGCTTTGTATTGGTGCAGGGGTGGGGTAATGGGAACACACAGAGCTGTGCCATTCCTCCCTGGGAATAACCCAGTGTCTCTCGTGACCATCCAGGGTCTGTTAGAGGTAATATCAGATTTCATATTTGGGGGTTTTATATCATACAATTCATGATAGTTACTAGAAGTACTATGAAATTGTACAATGCTTTAAAATAAAGTGCAAGTTACAATGAATTAAAGAAATACGCTATTCTTATATGGAGTTCCTTCTGCTTTATTGGATTGGTAAATTTTGTGCGATCGTCACCAAACTGGGTCTGGTGATTGGTAGGTTTCCTACTAGTGGCATGTTTCCTACCAGTAAGAGTGGGTTACCAGGACTTTGCTATACTACCTCATGTCCAAATACAGATTCACAAGAGTTTTACTCTTTTTAAGACAGCAGAACAGGCCCAACTGAATATTTTGCACAGATACCAAAAAATCTGAGAAGTTTGGGGTAGATGGAAGACAACTGAACGCCAGAACAAGAGTCTCATCACTGCTTGGCGTCATTTATGATTGCTGCCAGTTATGTCTTTTTGCATTTTTATACCCATATTTAGCATGAATTTCAATGCATTTTTCTCCAGCAGTTAAAAGAGCCCGAACCTAAAATAAGTAGGAAAATTTTGCTTTGCTTGCAATCGTCCTGTCTAATATACCCTATACCTGCTATAGCAGTTTTAACTCAGTAAAACATCTCTACTAACATATGCTAACTAGAAATAGAGATTTCAGAAAATCAAGAATTATGAAAACGTTAGCATTATCTTTTGGATCGGACTCAATGTGTTTTTTTCCATTTATTTAGTGTTTGAACAGGATTGAAGCAGGACTAAACCCCATCAAATGAATACGTTTGACAGGATTGGGTGTTGCTAAGGAATCAATCTATGTTAAAATGAAGATTTCTTTTTGGGAACAGTCTCTTTTTATGTTGGCAGAGAAAACCTTCTTCTGATTGATTTAGGGCAGTGAATTGGCTTCGCTTTATTACTTGCCCTCTGCCTTTAGCTCTTAAAAGCTGCAGACGTGGTTTGGGGCTGTATTATGGCAGGCAATAAGGGGCAAAACCACATAAAAGTTTATCTCTGTCCTTGCAAACTTTTTTCCTGATTCTCCATATGGTTGGCTCAAGTATTGCTGATAGCCTTCCTAAAAGTGGCAGATGGTGCCGTGGCAAGGGGAAACTCAGGTTTCCTGGGAAGGCTGTGAACCTGAAAAGAATCAAGGGCTGGCTCGGAAGAGGTTCCCCGGGACAGCAAGCAGGCGGGTGTGCTAGGGAGGCGTGGGCAGACCCCAGCTATCCCTTAACGCAGCTGGGAGGGGGTCTGGTCCCATGGGTGCTGAGTTGCCAGGCATGCAGCAAGGGAGAAGAGAGGGAGAAAGAGAATTTCAGGTGTCTGGCATCTTGCTGAGAGGACAGCCATGCTCTGTGCTGGGCAGGAGGATGCGCTTCGTCTGCATCTTGTAAGCAGAGGGTGCAGAAGATAGGTAGGGGGTTTCCATATCTTGCCTGCTTAATGGCCCTCCCAGAAGGAGAGCTTTTTAATGAAATCAGTGATATTTCAAAGGCCTGCCACAAAAAGACATAGCCAGCATTTGAAATACTAACAAATACTTTAATTAAAATTTGAGAATCCCACCTGTTGAAGAATTGAAAGAAGGGAGTATATTACAGGTATACTGATTAGCTTTAGTCTTCAAAGACAGTGTTGAAATGGAGACTTTCCTCTAGAGGTAAAGGCATGGCAACAACCTATGCCGAGTGTCTTAAGAAGAAAAGCATTTATTCTTTCACACATTTATCTGTAGTTGCCTGTAGATTTCGAAATACAAGGTTTTAGATTCTGTTGTCTGTTATAGTCATGTAAATTAGCATCAAATGGTAATTTCACAGTTGTATCCATAAGGATGGGCTCAGAATCTTGTCCCATCATTTCGACTTTTAGAACACAAACAGCTAATGCAAATAATCTTGCAAACCAGCCAACTCTGTCTTGCCTCTCACTTACTCCGATTTCTCACTGTTTTATTTGTCTCCCAGCTTTCAGAGACCCTAAATTTTTTTCTGCTACCTCCTGCCTTGTAAAGTCACTTGTACTTGTAGGGGGTGAATGGCCAGTGCTGGGAGAGAGGATTTCTTGTGTGCTGCACATGGGCACTAATGACAGCAGAAAGGAGAAGGCTATGAAGAATCCAACCAACAACCTTGTCTTAATTGTCACTATTCCTCGTACTGGCTTCATGACTGTAGTTCTTAGGGATCCTGTTTCTCAGCAAAATTTCCAGACAGGTAGGATTCAGGTTCCAGTGGTTTGTGTCAGGTTACAAACAGCTGTATCCCCCACAGAAGAGATTTCTGTTGATCTAGTCATAGTTTAAACTAATATTGCCCTAAGCCATGCATAAAACGGTGCCAGAATGGAGGAGAAAAAGAAACACACACAGAAAAGAACTTAAATACTAATACCACTTTATTTTGCTTTATGAAGCCAAACAAAACATCCCAGCTAGTGTAGGCTGGCTTATCATCAGTATAGTCATGTTAAGTATTAAAATATACAAAAAAGGGGGAAAAAATGTTCCAGTCCAGGAAACTTCAGTTCTGGATTGTATTTGTAATGTAACAAGGGCTAAACTGACTTCATCCTTCAGTTTGGCAGGCATTCTTCCAGGGTGAAACTTTTCATTCAAGCTTTAGCCTAGAGCAAATAAGCCTACAGAAGGCATGTTTTCTGTATGTATGTGTATATCAGTGTATAGAAATGAGACATTAACAATGATAATTTTCTAAATGTTCTCTTAAAATTATGTTACTAACGTAAAAAATCAGAATTGGCACTGAGATAGAGCTGAGAAATAGAGAATAATTTATTTACTATTGTTCTTTCTTAGAGTTTTAAAACAAGGGCTTGCTTGCTTTCTGGATCAAATGTAAAAAGACAAACTAGAGTCTAATAAAAAAGTTAGTAATAAAAAGCAAAGCAAAACACAGTGCTTATAGGACTCGGTTTATTGAAACACACAGTAGTAACATACTCTGCGGATGTAAAATTTACTTCCATAATGAGATAATGATAATCAGTATATCTCAGAAACATTATTGCTTTAGAGTGGAAAATCAAAGTTATCCAACCATTTCTGCCTGGCAGAATTTGTGAGTTTGGTCAAGTTTTTTTTTTTTTGTGATAGGATTGAAACAGACCTTTTGTAACTGCGCTCGCTTTCTGTTCATGCGTGTGTGTTAGTATAAACGTTTCCTTCTTTCAGGAAGCAATTCAGATTGCCCTTTTTCAGTGCAATTACTGCTGTGTTAAGTTCAAGTAATATAGCATCTAAAAACATTTATGGAGCAAAGAAAAGAAGCCTTTTATTCTAACCTTGCCAAGAGCAGAAATAAAATGAGCTGTTGTGCTGGAAGTGTAGAACTGCATGAGGATTTGTAACGTCCTATTTCTCGTGGTTTAGTCTTGTGTGCAGCCTGAGATTTGTGTGATTTAATGAGACTGTGATTCGTTTATCCTGTCAAGCTTTAAATAAAAAACCCTCAAAGCACTTCCTTCCTTTTTTGAATTATGTGTTTTTGCAAGTACGATATCAAAAGCTGTCCCTTAAAAAGAGGGAGGGGAACCAAATACTGTTATGTATGTTGGCTGAATCTTTTTTTTCTTATGCTTTATTAGACACTGAGTAGACTATCTGTTCCTCTACATCTCTCGCTCTTTTGGGGGGGCATTAAGTGATTCCTGCCGTCATGTTCAATTATACATGACATCAGAACATAGGCGTGGGCAGCTCCCAAACTCTGCTTTTGGAGGGGGAAAGGGATTAAAACCTTCTTCTGTGGGCAGGGAAGGATCAGACCCACAGAAAGCCAGACTGTGCTTAAGATATGCAGTAACTCCTGCTTGTGCTGTGAGTCTTTAGGCTCCAAACTGTGCCTGTAGTTTGGAGCATCTCTGCATGGGGTGTGAAGGGACATTTACAAGGTAGAAGAGGGGAAAATAGGTGCGACTATTTTGGATGCTAATCCACTGCAAAACTCAGTCAGAGGGTGTCCTGGTACACAGGGTGGGAGGGGAGCAAGGGCTGTGCTCCACCTGCAAGGAGCACTGTTGGTGCCTCCACCAGCGTCCCCTTTCCCAGGCAGAGGAACGATGGGAAGCAGCAGCACATTGACCTGGGAAGGGCTGCCCAGAAGGAAGGGGAGAAGACACAGTGTGGGTCCTGCTGCTCACCCAGATCTCCTGTCTGTTGCAGGAGCCTGGTTGCCTCTTTCCCATTAGTTGTTTGGGAGATACAGAGTAGGATGCTCTGGGCCAGAGCCTGCCCTCAGCAGGAGCAGGGATCACTCGCTGCTTTCCTGGATGGAAGGAGGTGATTGGAGGGAAGGATGTGAGTGTTCTGGTGGAAGGAAGTTTTTTCTTCCAGTTCTCACTCTCTTGGTGCTGAGATGTCCCAGCCTGTAGCAGGTGGTGTTTTGATCTTTGGGCATGATTTCTCTTCGGTTTTTCTGCCTTCCTGCCCTCCACGCTGTTCTACAGCTGGGCTTCCTTCCCGCCTGTCCCAGCCTCCTGCCAGCCTCCCCCAGACCTTGCGCTTTCCTCCCTCTATTGGCGTGCTCACTTCCTCCTCATTGACCTCACCTTAGCAATAAAAATAAATACATTAATAAGGCAGTTATGTATGAACAGAGGATGCACAAGTAAGAGCTACTGAGGTGTGAGATTGTAGCCAGCTGGCATTGGGTTTGTATGTAGCTGGATCCCTCTGTGATTGTCCGGTGGCATTCTGAATTTCACTTTGGAAAAGTGACTTGCACTCTCTTTGGATATTTGCAGTGGTTTTATATTGATATAGATGTGAAGTTTTTTGGTTTTTTTTTCCTGGTGCTTGGATCAAGAAAAAGTGCTGTGGCATCTGAAATATGACCAAAACCTGTCCAAAACACAGCCAGCTGTTCATTCTGCAAGGGCAGAGAAGACACCTTAGCTGCTTCTCTACTACTTGTTTGCAAGGTCATGCTAGGGACTGTGGCTGAAGTGGTGGTTTCTGCATCCATGACCCGTGGGGGAACCAAGCACTGCTGACATTTGCTGCAACTCAAAGCAGCCTTGAATCTTTTCATCTTGGTGTGAACAGAGCCAGGGTTCAGCAAAGGTATGGTAAGAGCAAATGGCAAAAAAAAAAAAAAGAAGTGCAGGTGGTACATGGCAACCTTGAGAGGTTGTAGGGGCCGAGTTGAGTTATGTTGTGAAAATTGCTTATTTTCAGCAGAACTCTGTGACGCATCTTCCCCTTTGTAGCTTTGATTGAAGAGTCTGGAAGTGATTTACACTGAAGTTGTGCTGAATTTCACATGTAGTGATAGGAAGTGCATTTCTACAGAAACTCTCAGTTACGGTAACAAGAATATGGTTGACTCATAACCAGTCTTTAAAAGACAGAGAGGTTCCATTGTCTCCCCTGACCTCAAGTTTGGGAGGAAATTCTGGCAGGAGCGTTGAATCTCGGTGTGTATCAGAGTGAGAGCTGCTGTCATAGCTTGTGAGAAAAGATGCTGCAAGCTGGGTAGGTGGAGGTTGACCCAAGAGGTGCAGTCAGTCACTGCGAAGCCAGCTTTTCCCTGGCCCTTGATGCTGCGATGAACATTTCCATTGGCAGTGGGAGAATCTGCCTGTGAAGGCTAAGAGCTGGTATGGTTATTTTTACTCCCCTCCCACACTCCCGTAACCTGTCTGTGGTCCCTGGGCTGTGCAGGCAGCACTGTGGGCTGTAGGAAAATGATAGCTGGCCTCCATGCCAGGCAGCTTGAACTTGATGATGGAGCGTGGGGAGTGGGTATCAGATGCACAGAAGATAGCTTTGACCTCCCACTAAAGCCTGCGGATTTATGTATCTAAGCCCCCATGCTCCTACAGAATAATCTAGGACACGTTCCTTGGCAGAAGCCCCACTGAGCATTTCTCCAGCTGCCAGGTTGCCAGCTCGAGTGAGTTTTACTGCAAGTCTCACTATATTTGGTAATTTTCTTCCAGCCTAAGCTCATGGAAATGGGTCATTATTAGAAAGAAAATATAAATTCAAAAAAGCTACTCCACCTCCACCCCCTCTAAGTTGAAATCCTAGGTTTTATCAGAAAGCCTGAGAACGGGCATGCTGCCCGCCTGCATCCCCAGAAGTAAAGAAGAACCTGAGACTCCACTTTCTAAATGCCCTGTCTTGGGATGCTTGGCTCACATTTAACAGTTGATTCAGATTAGCAATACCATTGTCTGCATACCTCCCAAGGAATCTTCCCTAAGAAGATAACTAAATGTAAGTTAAAAAGGCACTGAGCAATACTGAGGGAAAGAAAAAAAAAAAAAGGTAAAAATATGCTGCTTCTGAGTTGTTTGGACATTTCTTCTTTGTTTCAGAAGACATTCTCTTAGGTTGCCACAAATAATACTGAATGCAGCTTGACTCCTCCGAAAATAACGTTGAAGGAAGGAGCCAGATTTATTGGGACTAACAAGGAAGTTGTCCAAAAGAGATTCATTAATTAGGAGGCCTAATCACAACCAATAAGACAAGTACCCGGGCCATCAACAGACTAATATACATCTTTTGGCAGTCACCACTCCCCACAGGCTTGCCTGTCTGTTGCTGCCTACTGTATGGCTCGTGCCGCAGAAATTATGTGATAATACTAAAACCAATTTGGCACTTCCCACATGAGAGGACGAGTGTGTTTCCCCACCCTGGAAATGCAGCCTCCAGCTGTCTTGCCCTATGCCAGAGGTTTCTTAATACCCTGGAATGAGCTGACTAAGAGATGAAGCAAACTGAAGGAGCATTTGCTATCTGTTCAGGCCGCCTAAGCTTTCCATCAAATAAACCCTGGTCTGATTCCCAGCCCTTTGGGAACGGTTGCCCACAGCTAACATTTGCTACCCCAAATAACCCCGAGGTGACCTTCTCGCTGCAAAGCTGCAGCCAAGAAAAACCCTATTTAACATAACAGTGCGCAGCTTAGAACATCAACTTGAACCATCCTGACCTCTGAGCTGCTGGGGTCTGTACAAATTAATTTAACAATAGACAGTGTTGAAAGGGAGGAATGTTTCAAAGGAATAAAAAGAATATCTCCCTCATCCATCTCTTCTCATTTAAGAAATAGTCAGGAGGCCTACTTTAGAAAAATTAAAAGTGCTCCTTGTTGCAAAACAATGGGCTGTAGAAGGGGAGGGGGAACACATTGGCTTCTTGCATCTCAGCGTAGCGAAAAGAAATTTCCCATAAATGGGTGCTGCTTTTGGAAAATCAGCCTTCAGTTTCCACTGGGGAATTGGCTTTCTTTCCTTGGGATGCTTCACAGATACTCTTGGGGTTTGCCTTTCTTTTTCATAGCTGCTGCTAGTATGTCTATTAAGCAAATAAATAAGTCCCCTCTTTCTGCCCACTTCACTGGTTTGTACCTTGCCTCATACTTTGTAAGGCTTTCATGCAAATAACCTGGCTGGATAAGAAGGAAGACCCTCTCCATATGGTATTTAGAGATTAAATTGGTTAATCATTGGAAAAGCCCACCAGATAAGAGATATGTAGCAAAATGGGATCAGCTACCAGGGGCAAACAAGCTTTATTACTTTTGCTGAACAGGATCCTCAGTTGGGTTACGTCTTTGGGGGCTTTCTCCGCATGCAGACTTATTCTTCTGGTGTTCCTTAGCTGGAGCTTTGACTCCAGCAGTCTCATTGTTTGTAAATAGGGAGGATAATTACAGCAGGGGTGGTGGAGTTGGAGACAATAAGCAAGGGTAATGGAATTTTTAAAATTTGTGTAGAATTGCTTTGGCAGCTTGAAAGCTGTGTGATGAGCACAGATGACAAAGATGGAAGTTTCTTCCTTAAGCATCCAGTGGACTTTAATAATTACATCTATGAAGCCACCTGTTTTTCTTTATTTAGCCAGTGTAATTCATTATGATCATAATTTCTGGTTTCCTACACACATGTTATTCTCTTTGCAACTGAGTTGTGCTTCCTTCAGGAACTCAGGGCATGAGCCCCGGCACATCCCCAGGTGGTACCGAAGGAGATTCCCCAGTGAGCAGCAGAGGGGTCTGCTGCCACCGCCGGGGGGAGGCGGGGGGTAGGCATGGGGTGGGAAGACTGTGGAGGGGCTACCCTCTCCTCCCAGACATTCCCAAATCTGGGGATTGTGAGGTGTGAGAAGCTGCAGGGGCTGAGGGGGAGAGGACTGCATGTTTAGTGCAGAGGGAGATAAGATAAGCGGATATTTCTCTGGCTTCACTGCAGCTTTGCACACACAGCCTTCAAGATCCTGTGGGGTTGTAGGGGTCCTCTTGCAACTAATACAGTAATGACCTTGAATTTGCTTCCAGCTCAGCTGTGCAGCTGGAGGACAAGGCTTTTCTTGTGAGCAAAAAACATTAAAGCAGCACAGAGATTTGCCTGCATAGCTCCGGTCTTCAAGAGATTTGAGTATCCTTTCTGAGGCCCCACTTGCAACAAGGGATTGTAGATAAGCTTCTGCAGTAGTTAATGTGTAAAGTTTTCGGATTTATTCTCACTGGTGCCTCTCCTTTTGCTTGCAGTGTTGACAAATACACTGCTGTATGCTGAGTTTTTGTTTTACACATTTAATTTTTTTTTCTGCACGAAAAAGGTAATTGTGTGCATGCTCTTATGTGCACACTGACCAAGGAGTGTGTGCTTTTATGACATTTTAAGTGTTGGGGGGGGATTCATTGGCTCTGATTTAAAAATAGTTAATAATGCAACTCATTCTTTTTTCAGATTGTAACCTGAATGTCAAATTTAGCAGTCCAGGCTAATTCTTCAAGCTGAGGCACCAAGCACATGCAATCACAGACAATTAGAAACTTTCATAGTCTCACACCTGAATTTAGAGTAAACCCTTTCTATTTCTTATCAACGCTGGTTACAAAATCAACAAAACGTGGAAAAACTGAGAAAAAAAAAGTGAGATTTTTGTTATGGCTTATGTTTAAATTGTATTTGGACTTGTTATGTGACTCAGTGGAAAATGTTAGTGACCTCTTCCTTTATAGCTTCGACTTCCTGCAAGCTTGTCTGTTAAAAAGATTCTGCAAGATGCTTCCTTTGCGGATCCTGTAAGAAGTGTATATTCAGCAGGAGAAACATCTGACTGAGCAGAGTCTAACTTACCCAGTGGTTTGGAAGCCACGTGTTGAAAAGTGCTGGGGAAACACAGCAGGGAAAATGATAAAAAGGGATGAAAGCAGTTCAGACGGTTGAAGAATGCTGATTTAAAAATGCAAACCATCTGAACACTGAACGCAGGTTGCAATAACTTCAGGGCAAACCAGAGTTGCACAACAGTCATATACTGTCAGTCGACTCCCACAGGACATCTCCTGTAGTGATCTAAAATTGGAAGGGCTTGGGGGGAGCATTGAGGTGCTGCAGAGAGCAATCTTGCAGCAGCAGCAGAAAGTAGGAAATGGGTCAGTTGGAGTAATAGCTTTTTTTTGGCTTGGTTCACAGAAACCACATGGAAACGTGAGTGGAGCACAGGGTTATCGCACTCATGAATATTTTTTTGCAGTGTATTAGAAATGGAATGTGTTTGCAATGAAATTTGGTCATCCAAGTGTGACATGAATCCTCTCGCTCTGTTTGGACACTGCCTTGAGTCCCAAAGTCAGCTTGCTGTTTTTACTGTTCTAGGCTTTGCCCAGGTCATTAAAATAGGCTGTGTTTGGAAGTGCAATGCTGTGGCCTCGCATTCCCAAGAGGTCAGCAGAAATGCTAGCCTGAAGTATTCCTGCTAATACCACCTGCGGTTTGTTCTCGCCTCTGCATTGTGGTAGGCGATCTCTCCTCCGTTGTGCTGAAACAACTGGATGTGTGACCACACTGAAGTGGATAAAAGAGCTGACCCAGTTAAAACAAAAAATCTCTCTGACATATATTTCAACACACTAACCCCCTGCTGTATCAGTTTACTGGTCCGGTTTGTAATGTGCCGGCTCTCTACACAGGGGCGGCGGCGGTGGTGGTGGTGGAGGAATGATGAAGGGATGAGAGGCAGAGCAGAGAGAGCCTTACACCGCTGTTACTGCTGCTTTCGCTTTGATGTGAAAACACAGCCTTGGTTACAGCTTTGGTCTAAACTTTGCACTCGGCGTTGATGCACTTTAGCAGCTTGCAGAAAGGGGATAGCATCTGGTGACTGGGTTTGGTCCCTCCTGGTGGTCAGGCATAAGCAAGCAGTGTGTTATCAGTGATGTGTAAGCTGTGTTTAGGTGCGGTGTGATGAGATGGTGGCTCCTGAGGCACAAGCTGTTAATGAAACCCAAGCTAGCCCATGCTTTGTTTTTCCCTTTTCTGATCGAAGCTGGTACAAGTGGCTCGTAAGTCCCACCATTAAGCAGTCATTGAAAGAAATGGGGTTAGAAACAAAACTCCAGAAGAAGAGGTTTATTTTTAATCCAGATCAGGTAAGTGATCTGTCACTAAGTGGTACACAGAGTTACACTGCAGTGTAGCAACTGAGGCTAACAGAAACTATGGTTCCGGGAGGTGAATGGTAAGGGATGTGAGATACGACCCCACTTTCTTTAGCCAACTTTGCCACCAATGCCCACGCCACTTGATTAAGCAAGGGAGTTCATGTAAGGGCACAGTGTGCGTGATTGTCTGGTAATGTGTTAGTGCATTTTTGTTGGAACACAGCCCCCCTCAGTCAGACTTTATTTCATTTTGGACCATGCATCCCTCCAATAACACACAAGCTGTACAAAATCCCCAGGTATTAGTAGAGCACAGATTTCTAAGTCTGAGTTTGACATTGCCAACCCACCCCCTTTATATAAATCTCTAGCATTATCCTAAAGGCATGTATTCAGTTAGTTCTGCCATCCATCTCCCTTTTTGGAAAATGCAAACCCCTCATGCCTCGATGTGCAGAATTCCTTCATGCCACCTCAGCGTGTGTGCAGCATCCATAGCAGAGGTACAACAGACGCTCTCTTATTTGGGTCTGATCCTGGGCTGCATTCCCAAACAAATAATAGAATCATAGAATGGTTAGAGTTGGAAAGGACCTTAAAGATCATCGAGTCCCACCCCCCCTACCATGGGCAGGGACACTTCTCACTAGAGCAGGTTGCTCAAAGCCCCATCCAGCCTGGTCTTGAACACCTCCAGGGATGGGGCATCCACAACTTCTCTGGGCAACCTGTTCCAGTGCCTCACCAGCCTTGAAATAAATAATTTCTTCCTAGAGTGTGGCCCTCTGATGCTGTGCCAATTCATACCAGCTATGCAAAAGAAAAGGCTTCCCTCCGACCTGCCGGTGTGATGTTCTTCCCTGCTCTCCCACAATGCTCCCACAGAGCACTACCTTTTTAGGGCTGGGGCAGAGGAGGGCTGTCCAGCTGACAGTCTGTGCTCCCTGCCTGATCCCTTTGGGGACAGGTTTGCTCACAGTCCCACTGCGTAAGGATTTGCAGTGGCAAAAGAGAAGACAGCTGATATTGTCCCTACTGTGCATACAGCTGGGCATGGATTTTGTTTTTGCTCCTAATGCTACACTCTGTATAGCAGAAACAGGCAGGCACATGATCTCCCCGAAGGCAGGATCCAGTGTTACTGTAGAAACTGGCCACCAGCTTCTTTTGTAGCTAGCAGCTGTCACTGTGTGGTTACAGCCAAAGCGTGTCACTCCTACAGTGTCTGCAGGCTCTGGAGTTTGTTTCTGCTTCTGAGTCCTCCGTGCTACAGCTTGGAGATTAATTCTGTGCCTTCTATCAAAGCATGTTAAGATATTTCTGAATTGCATCTATTTTTAGAGCCATTCTTGATTAATATTTGATGTTCTTTCCAGGTTTCATTTTCCTTCACCAAGACTTCAAGGCACAGAGGAGCTGGTAAAGGCATTGCCATGAAACCTAACTTGAAGCAATGGAAACAACTCATGCTGTTTGGGATCTTCGCATGGGGTCTGCTTTTTCTGGTGATATTCATCTATTTTACTGATAGCAACACTGCTGAACCAGTTCCCAGTTCCTTTTCTTACATTGAAACTAAGAGGCTTCTGCCCCTTCAGGGCAAGCAGAGAGTCATCATGGGAGCCATACATGATCCATCATTCTCTGAAACCATCGATGGGAATGAGGTACTTCTTAATGAAGATCTTTTAGGTACATTTAAGTCGGGGACTGGAAGTATTAAGAAATGGACTGATTTGGAAGATGCCTTTAGGAATGAAGATGAATTTTTTCCATCCCAGATAGGAAGAAAATCAAAAAGTGCTTTCTACCAAGTGAATGACGATTATTTATTTGCTGCTGGTCAGCCTCGGCCACACAACCACCTACAAGAGATAGCAAAATTCATCTCAACTGATGACGATAATCCAAAAGTCAATATTTTACAGAACAACTGGAGCCATCAGAGAAGAATGAGGAGGAGGAGCATAAAGCACAGGAGAAGCCAGCTGCTAGATGAATCTGATGATTGGGATGGGCTATATCCCACAATGTCGAAATCCTTTCTTTACAAGCTTTGGAAAGGGGATGTCTCTTCCAAGATGCTAAACCCTCGACTGCAGAAGGCGATGAAAGATTATTTGAGCACCAATAAGCATGGGGTGCGGTTCAAGGGGAAACGAAACTCCAAGTTGACAGGAGACCAGCTATTCTGTGAGCTAAAAGAAAGGGTGAATGTGAAAACAATAGATGGCAAGGAGGCTCCCTTCTCCACTCTAGGATGGGAAAAGCACGTTCCGCAAATTCCACTGGGCAAATTGTATACACATGGTTTTGGGAGCTGTGCTGTAGTTATGTCTGCTGGTGCAATACTGAACTCCTCTCTAGGGGATGAAATAGGTGGGTGAAATGCATCTGTTCATGTGCATATATATGTACATGTCTATATTCATGTTTGTCTTTCAAAAGGTTCATTCTTGTCAAGCACAGGTCTGTAAAGCTGGTTGTTCTCTCTCACCGGTGTTACATGAGTGTGAGCTTACAGACTTCAGTGAAACTGTTCCCTTTCAGGACAATATAACTGAAAGGAACAGCAGACCTGAAGTCATAATTTGATTTAAAGAAAACAACGATGCCTTCATATCGTATTAAAGCTTGTAGTATAAAGGAGGCACTGGTTTTGTCACACCTGCCATATTTGACATTTTGCTGCAACATGTGTTTATTTCTTCAGCAGATTAGAACCATGTTCAAGGTTTAATCTGCAAAGCTGTGTTGTACCTGTCTATATTTTGTGGTGGCTCATAGAGAAACTGCTTGTGGTTTTGCTGTGCCAGACTGAACTTTGTCTCCATGCCAAGAAACAGTAGAGCATCCTCTTAATCTCTTGCATGTTTTGAGTTCACAGACATATAGAATTTGGACCCTGGAGCAGCCTTATGTGCTGAGGTCAAGTTCCCTGACCTCTTTTCCAAGAGTGAATTTAAATGAGTTGAAGTATCCCCTCCTATTCATTTTCCCATTGCTGCACTGAGTCAGTGAGGTTACAGATGTTTTGAGCTGTCAATGTTACAAAGAATTCCCCATTTAAAGGTGGAAATTTTGAGGTAGTTGTTCAGAAGAGGATTGTTCAGCCATATAACTAGTCCAGGTCAAGATTTTTGGATATTTTTTTCCCCCCAGAGTAAGTATTACTACTCACTTTAACATCTCAGTAGTTCTTCATTTTAGTAGTACACATGCAGTATGCTAAGAGCTATGAAAGAAGGATGAAACGTATGTCTTAAACTTGCTTCTGGAGCAAGAAGAGTTATCTCCTTCAGCTCTCTATAAAAACCTTTTGATATGCACTCATTAATCCTCCCATCTTCCAGGACTTCACATCCCGGTACCTGCTTCATTGCATTGTATCATCTCTTTGACACGGATGGGTTTCTTTTAAATCTCTGGGATATATTAGAGCTGCTATCATTATCAAACTACTCTAACAGGCTTCTAGCACAGCATGGGTGCTTGGCTAGCCTTCAGCTAAAATCATATAAGGGTAACCCCCAGTTTCACAGCAAGCCCCACTGATTTAGAAATCTTTGGGGTGAAATAGCTGAACAGTTCCTCCCTTCTCTGGTGTGTTATCTTTGACTGAAACACAATCAGTCTTCTGTCAGTGTTCCCCAGCACCCCCAATTTACACTGGTACAGGTTAGTGCTGTGCTGGAGAATCCATAGCACACTGTGACATACTTTTGTATTTATATATTACAGTGTGCATCATGACATATTCGGGTGCAGCTGAGGTGTGGACTTTGGTGCCTGACATGGTGCCTGGGGCCTGTGTGTTCCTGTGTGTACCCATTCTCTCAGGAACACACTGGGTACAGAAAGCTCATGCTATTCTCTGAGAAAGAATTTTGATTTAATTGGGAAATTGTCATCTGATGCCGCCTAAAGGAAGGAGGTGCTGTTTGGTAAGGCCTGCACTGAAGTTTCAGATCTCCTCCTACTTGTTGTACAGGAAAGTGTGTGGGGTAGCAGGAGTCACAGAAGATTTTTTTCTAAGTGTTTTCCAGGCCAGGGTCAAGCACTTCTGAGTGATAAGACAATTTGGCCCCAAAATGGGGGAGGGGTACAACCGCTTACAGCCATCCCAGAAGGACCTGGTGAAAAGCTACAGGTCTCAGTGGACAGTGCATCTCCTGGGAAGTGCCGATATACTGAAGACATCATGCCAGCATTTCACACTTAAGGTGGAAAATGTTTGTCCCGTGGAGAAGAAGTTATGTTTCCCCGACAGAGTCCAGACAGGACGGGCTCTTGGCCATGCCTTCCCCCTTCCCTCTAGACTTTGGAAAAGGGAAAAGAGTCTGACCAGGAACAGAAAGATCAGACTGTTCAAGATGCTCTTTTTCCATATGCATGCACAGGTCTTCTCCCAAAGTTGTCACCAGGGCTACCAGCTGTTGATTGCAAATGCAAGCAAACCTGCTAATTTGGAGGCATGGTGGTGCTCTGGAATCAGCCTGGCAGCCGTGCTGATCTCCTCTGTATCCACTGAGGCATGGCAAAGTCAGGATCATTAGGGAGTTGGGGAAAAAAATCAATTTAAGAGTTCCAGTTTTTCAGCCATGGGCTGTACAGCCTTGGTTGAGGAAGTTGCTGCAGGCAAAAGGCTTTTACTGTTTATCCTCCCGAAAGAAAAAGAGGCTTTAAGAGAGCAGGGGCAGAGAACCTTTCTCTTCACATGCTGTTAGCTCCCTCTTCTGTGCTCCTATTAGAAACGCAGACAGCAGTGTTTTATGTTCTGCCTTTTGCCCACCTCCCTTTCACCCCTCAGATTGTTTTTGAATGAAACTAGATATGGAAATACTGTGCAAGTGCAGCAAGCACTTCCATTGTGATCATGCTTTTTAATGGGAGACCCAGTTACTTTGGCATCATCAGGAAGGGATCTGCAATCAAACCCCAAACTTTTTATGTCTTTAAATTTGTTATCTCGAAATACTAAGATTAAAATCAATTGACTTAAAACCAGCTGTTATCACTGTTAGGCTGTGTCTTAATCATATATTCTCTGGTGAAGAAAAGGTGTATACTTGATATGAAGAAACAGCATGAGTAATGTGGGAAATACAGTATACTGTCTCTCAAGTTAAGAACCATAAAATTCCCATTTCCTAACCAAGTTCCCAGTTCTCGGTCAGCAGATTGTCAAGAGGTTGTCAAAAACAAATCCAAACGTGCATTCCTAAATTCATAAGCAGGTTTCAAAAAGGACCTTTGTTTTTATTTTCCTTCTGCAAAAATGTGGAGTTCCTGCAGCTTCTATTGACTTCATGTCCTCTAGCTCCTGCGCAATCAAGATGCTTATGTTTAGGCAGATGAAGGCTAGGTGTTGAAGCTAGGGTTGTCCCTGCATGGAAACATAGAAAAAACCTCCTCTCCTTCTTAGCTATGGAGAAGTTGGTCTTGGTAGACATTTGGCAAAAAGCTATCTTTTCAGACAACATGTTGAAGCAGCTAAGTGTGGCTGAGATCGGATTGACAACTTCACATCTCACATTTTTTTGTCTGGACTAAAAGAAGTCTGGAGTTAAGGTGTGAAAGGGCAGAAGATCCCAGTTTGATAGGATCAGGCCTGAACTCCATTGAAACATGGTGGTTATCTTTGGAAACTTCTGAGTCCTCCACATTTTAAGTCACTAAACAGCTGTATAAATTACTTACGGGTTAAGGCATTATGTGCCCTTTTTATCCTGATCATATTCTCTACTTCCATTAGTAGAAGGGATGAAAGTATACCAAATAGGGGGGCTATTGACACAGAATGTGGTTCTGAACAATGGATATGTTTTACTCTCTCACACCTTTTGGGCTTTGAAATCCACTTAGCAGAAGCACTGGGAGGGTGATTATCTTTTATCCAGCAGAGGCTTGCACACAGTGTCTGCCCTTGACCCATACTTGACCTATTGCTGCTTTCTATTCTGTATGACTCCGAGGTCAGCAGCTCATGGGGAAACTTTGACAGTTCAGCTCTGTTAGATCTTTGCTACCGAGGGTTCCTCAGGTTTTTGTGTGTGAGCAGGTTTGTGGGCTGAATTCCCTACAGAGGCTCTTTAAGACTTGTACTGACCTTGAGAAAATAAGTACACGGTATGACTAATAGGTTTGAGGTAGTCTGAGATTTTCAGGTATTATAAAATACTGTGAAGCACAAGCTTATAGTTAAGCAATGTTATTCATTCAGATGTACAATTAACATGCTTTTGCATGGAGTAATTCTTTGTTAAGTTTTGCAATAGAAATAGCGAGCAATTGTGTGTACTGGGTGTACTATTAACCTTCCCACACTAAGTTTATCCAGTTAAGAGAAACATTTAAGCATTTCAAGCTAAATTCTGCACCATTCTGCACTTTTTTTCTGGTGTATTTTAGTAATAACATATGACAGATGCAAGAGGATTTTTATTTGAACACAGTAGAATGTTTATTGTCCTTAGAATATCAAGATTAGGAGAAATCTGTAAGTTTTACATGAGTTTAGATGATTTATTTATTTTACTGCTCTATATTATTAAGAAAAACAGTGTACTTCCTCATTTATGCCTCTAGATTCTCATGATGCTGTTCTAAGATTTAATTCTGCTCCAACACGCGGGTATGAGAAAGATGTTGGAAATAAAACAACCATGCGGATCATTAACTCTCAGGTAAGATCTTCCTTTTGTGCATTCAAGTCAATATCATTTCTCTACAATATGACATTAAACTAATAACTTCTAAGAAAGAGTTGGGTGATCTGGGAAATAGCTAGTGATTTAACAGTCATGATGTAGAGCAGGTAAAAGTTCTCCCTTACAGGGATGTTCACACTGCTGTCAGTGTAGAGTGATTGCAGTAGTCACTTGATACCTTATCTCAAAGAATAGGTTTTGTAAAGTTTCTCATGTGTCCTACATCTTTAAAGGCTCTGGAGGATGCCAGAGCTGTCTGTACAAAAGACCTTCACCACACTGCCTCTGGGATCTTCACAAAGTCCAGGCTGTGGGGATCTCAAAGCTCTTTTCTTATGTTTCCCAGTTCCCCAATTATTTCCTCGCTGGAAGGTGAAAGAAATGGGAACTGAGTTGTCTTAATACATAATTTTAGGCAGGTCATTATTCTTGAAAAATTTGGAAAGAACTAGTAAAAAGCTTGAATGTACTCTGGATAGTACATCTAAGGTGAGTTTGTTCACCTGAATGGAAACAGAAAATGGGATTTTCTGCATGTGGGTGTCAACAAATAATTGTACATTGAGCTATAGTGACACCTTATGGTTGAGAGTAGTTTTTCAGTTTTGAATAAAAACCCACCCTGAACCCACCTTGGGCAAACAAAGCCTCTTTCCTCTTTATGAAATGCAGCCAAAAAGCAACTGTTAAATTACTGTGAAATTTTATGACATAGTAGAATGGTGAGTTAGCCAACACTAGTAGTATGACAGGCCATCTAGCATGCTCTATACATACTTATTCTTGCTGAATGAAAGCAAAATTCGTATAAATTAATTTTTCCTACCTCTTCTTTGAGTGACTGCCCATGCAAAGTCCATCCTTAGTGGGTCTCTTCTCTGTGTGTATAAGTTCACATTCTTTCCCAATGCAGAGGGGACTGTTCACTGATATTTCCTTCACACTTGTTTTGCTTTTCTTTATGAGACTGTAGGGCAGACTTGATTTTTTTAAGTGGTCTTGGTCAAATATGCCCCCTTTCTTTTGCTCAGAGAAAGAATGCAGAAATATATTTCTTTGGTTTTAGTGCTGAAGTCAAGGTATCAAGAACATCAATCTTAATGTAATTTATTTTACTTCTCTTTTTTTAATCTCTTTTTCCTCTTCGTTTTTTTCTGGGGGGGAGGGGACGGGATGGACACGACTGTTCTTTTTTTCACTGTTAGCCCAAACATCCTGGTTTCTGACCACGCCTGAACTCATGTGCTGGGCAAGAAGGAGAGTTTAGAAACTTCATTTAGTTGAGTAGTGTCATAAGGCTCCCTGTACAAGAAGAGAGAAATGCCTCCAGGGACTGATCTGCGCTTTGTTAGTTCCTCAGAGAATTCAGAGACTAAACAGTAAATTAGCTGCTCTCTGCTGCTTGCAGCAGGCTTGGGTCCTCCTGGTTCCCAGAGCTGCTGCAGTATACTCCTGCCAAGGTGGAAATGGAGGGTCCCACGGTCTTCTGCTGCTATGCACTGCTTGTTTTCCACAAAGCTTCTCAAGAAAACACGTGACATGACTAAAATTCAGGCGAGGTTTGTTCACGTAATGTCTGAAATGCATTCTCACCAGATTTTTGCTCCTTCAAAGAGATCAGAAGCCACCCATGGTGCTCTGGCCACCTGTTGAGAAACTGGCCGTCCCCTCCCTGGGAGAAAAAACTGCGCAGCCCACTTGATATACATTCCTTGGGTTACCCATACAGGTTACTGACCCCCCTTCCTTCCATGCTGTTGGAAATTCCTGCATTCAGTTGATGAAAAGGCTACTATGGCCCTCTTCTTCCTTCTTGTTCTCTGCTGTGAAAGCCCAAAGGACATGAAGGAAGCCAGTGCAGCCACAACAGACATTGTTATTCCAGAAGAAACTCATCTCATACATATGAATGCAGGCTTGCTAAGAGTGAAATTTGTGTGGACAACAACTCCAAAGGACTCTTGCTTACTGAAAGGCAAGTAAGAGCTCCTTTGTGTGATAACTGTAGAACCCAGCTTTTAAAAGCTTGACCTTTTGGTCTGTTTACTCTGTACTCTCAAAAAAGGAGTTTGCGTTCTAGGGTGAAGCCTGCTCGGAGAAATGGAGCTAGGGATGTCGATGGCAGCACGACTAATTTTGTTCTTGTTGTAGAAGGCTGATGGAAAGTCATTAAGCTCAAAGTTTATGGTAGGAAGAATATTGCTATGGCAACAATATTTTTCAGAAGAAAAATATGCATAATCAAATGTGGCTCATTGGATCCTAAAGGGAAATGAAAATTAGTATGAATTTATTTGTCTGGAATGTTGATTAGTTTAACAGCTGGAGCCAAATTCATGCTGTTTCAACCAATGCTGAAATCATTCAGCTCAATCTGGCCTGAGATTGGATGCACCAGGGATCAGAGAGATCTTGTTAGGCATTGAGGGTCTGGGAAGGGATAAGCCAGCAGGAGTGAAAAGGAAACTTGAGTGGGGCGGGAATATCAGGCAGAGTATCATGAGACGCAGGAGACAGTATTATGAGAGCAGTAGATCAGAGCAATATGACAGTTACTTCAAAAATAGCCCTATCACATGCCTGTTCCTGGAACTATTTTTCTAGGTATACCAGTCTTTTCAACTGAAATGAGACTGTTTTGCTGTTGAAATGAGAAAGCAATCAAAATGGGGGAAGACATTATCCTTGAGTGCTGTAGCCCTTCAAAGTAAGCTGCTCTGTGTCCGAGAAGAAGATCCAGCAGTCTGAAATACTGGAGCTTTCATTTTGAAGTTCCAGTATACACAGTAATGTTAATATCCAATTATGCAGCATCTCGAGTGGTCCCATCACATCCCTCACAGATGGAGAGTAGTAATTCAGCATGCTGCTACTTCAAACTGTCATGAGTGCTGTTTACGGCTAAGCTCATTTTATATATGTTTTTTTTTAACAAAACAAGTTGCTTAAAATTGACCAGAATTAAAGCAGAACAAACAGCAGCGTGGGGGGGACTGTTCATTTCAGAGAAGGATTTTGCCATTTTTCTGGGTCCCACTTGCCTTTAACAATTGTGCAATTCTTCGTGTGTGTGTTTGTGTGTTTGCAGATTCTCACCAACCCCAACCATCACTTTGTCGACAGCTCCTTGTACAAAGATGTTATCTTAGTTGCCTGGGATCCTGCTCCCTACTCTGCAAATCTGAATGTGGTAAGGTGTCTACTTGCTCTTTTTTTCCCAACCAGCCTGAAAGCACTGGAGAAAATAAATGTGTTTAGTACTTCAGTCTCCTGGTTCTCACTTGTGACAAGGCCCCCCCAAGTCTGTGTTCATGTAAGGAGTGAGGAAGGCTATTTCTGCATAAATTGGTCAAAATTGTTTTATTGATCAAAAGCTTTTTAGTCACCAGCACTTCTCCTGGAATGGACTGCTCTAAGACACTTGGATAGATGGATAATGGGGTTTTTTGATAAAATACTGCTATATTCATGTAACAGTGAGCTTTCTATGTGCTTGCCAAGGATGGAACATTGCTAGATTTCAAAAATAAGTTTTATCAGGAAAGGTGAAGAATTGCATCCATTTCTTCCCTCCTTCCCCTCTGCCTTCCCAGGCAAAATGCAGCACCCTAATGAAAATTTCTCTTGGCACCTTCCCTGTTTCTCAGGCCTCCTCCCCACCAGTCTTCCCTGTGTGTCCACTCCCCCGCCGCCATCTGTGCCCCGCTGTCCGCCCCCTCGCTGAGAGCAGCAGACATCCATCTGGTTGTCACTGGGGGGGGAGTCTGTGCTTTGGCTGGTGCTGCAGCTCCAGCGGACCAGTTGATCTGATGGTTCTTGGCAAGAAGAGCTCGGAGCTGAGGAGGCTGCAAAGTAGAAAGTAAACCTTCATCTGCTCAACTCCCTTAGCAACAGATGCCAGAGGCTGCCTGTCTTCTGTGCAGGCTGCCGTTAGGCTNAACACTAAGGAGAAGATACAGCCCAACCCTCCTTCTTCAGGTTTTATTGGTAGGTGTATAAAAGAGGGGCACAGTAGACATATTAGATTATATATATATATATATATATATATATATAAAATTATAAATGTGTAAATTGCATAAGGATCAAGTCCATATACATGTACTATTTGCTCTTGGTGCTCTATAGAGAAGTAATGACATGCTAAAACACACAGTATGAGAACTATGAAATNTCAAAATGGGGGAAGACATTATCCTTGAGTGCTGTAGCCCTTCAAAGTAAGCTGCTCTGTGTCCGAGAAGAAGATCCAGCAGTCTGAAATACTGGAGCTTTCATTTTGAAGTTCCAGTATACACAGTAATGTTAATATCCAATTATGCAGCATCTCGAGTGGTCCCATCATATCCCTCACAGATGGAGAGTAGTAATTCAGCATGCTGCTACTTCAAACTGTCATGAGTGCTGTTTACGGCTAAGCTCATTTTATATATGTTTTTTTTTAACAAAACAAGTTGCTTAAAATTGACCAGAATTAAAGCAGAACAAACAGCAGCGTGGGGGGGACTGTTCATTTCAGAGAAGGATTTTGCCATTTTTCTGGGTCCCACTTGCCTTTAACAATTGTGCAATTCTTTGTGTGTGTGTTTGTGTGTTTGCAGATTCTCACCAACCCCAACCATCACTTTGTCGACAGCTCCTTGTACAAAGATGTTATCTTAGTTGCCTGGGATCCTGCTCCCTACTCTGCAAATCTGAATGTGGTAAGGTGTCTACTTGCTCTTTTTTTCCCAACCAGCCTGAAAGCACTGGAGAAAATAAATGTGTTTAGTACTTCAGTCTCCTGGTTCTCACTTGTGACAAGGCCCCCCCAAGTCTGTGTTCATGTAAGGAGTGAGGAAGGCTATTTCTGCATAAATTGGTCAAAATTGTTTTATTGATCAAAAGCTTTTTAGTCACCAGCACTTCTCCTGGAATGGACTGCTCTAAGACACTTGGATAGATGGATAATGGGGTTTTTTGATAAAATACTGCTATATTCATGTAACAGTGAGCTTTCTATGTGCTTGCCAAGGATGGAACATTGCTAGATTTCAAAAATAAGTTTTATCAGGAAAGGTGAAGAATTGCATCCATTTCTTCCCTCCTTCCCCTCTGCCTTCCCAGGCAAAATGCAGCACCCTAATGAAAATTTCTCTTGGCACCTTCCCTGTTTCTCAGGCCTCCTCCCCACCAGTCTTCCCTGTGTGTCCACTCCCCCACAGCCATCTGTGCCCCGCTGTCCGCCCCCTCGCTGAGAGCAGCAGACATCCATCTGGTTGTCACTGGGGGGGGAGTCTGTGCTTTGGCTGGTGCTGCAGCTCCAGCGGACCAGTTGATCTGATGGTTCTTGGCAAGAAGAGCTCGGAGCTGAGGAGGCTGCAAAGTAGAAAGTAAACCTTCATCTGCTCAACTCCCTTAGCAACAGATGCCAGAGGCTGTCTGTCTTCTGTGCAGGCTGCCGTCAGGCTGCTTCACGTGCTGCTGATGCCACCAGCAGGGACAGGGACACTTTCAGAGGAAGGTTCACCCCCTCGCCTAGGTCTTGCGTCTCAAGGCTCTTTGAAGCCCTTGTTTAATGTGGGCCAGTGAGTGGGAGGTGAGGTTGGCCCATCCTGCTGCAGTGAACTGCGTATTTGGAATCTCTGTATGAAGGAAAGAAGCAAAAGTAACCCAGAGCGATGACTGGGTTTTTAGGACAAGCATCCACCTGCTTTGCTACCTCATGTCTGTTCTGAAGAACCTGGATGAAACTAGTTCACGTTATTTTGCATGTAGTGTTCAAAACACATTGGAGACTGTAAGATTATAAAAATTCTTACTTTTTTCCTTACAGTGGTATAAGAAGCCAGACTACAATCTGTTCACTCCCTACGTACAGCATCGCCGGAAGAATCCAAACCAGCCATTTTACATTCTCCATCCAAAATTCATATGGCAACTCTGGGACATCATTCAGGAGAACACTAAGGAGAAGATACAGCCCAACCCTCCTTCTTCAGGTTTTATTGGTAGGTGTATAAAAGAGGGGCACAGTAGACATANGTTTTATCTATTGAGAACCTACTCGATTCTGAAATTCTTAGAGCCGAGATGCATCAGAGAAGTGAAAGCATATGGCAGATCACAGAGAGAGAGTGAAACCACTGACGCAGTCTGACAGGCCAAGCTGTATTCCCTACACAGGTCAAAGAATGGGATTCCCCATACTCTGTCATGGCTTCTAGTGCTCATTCTTAAAGTGTCCCAAGCATTTCCCTTCCTCTTACGCTTGAAATAGTTCCACTGTATTTTTTGGTCCTTCCTTAATATTTCTTGGGGAATAATTTTGCACTATGTCCGTAATTCCTACAACATAACCACTTAGCTGATGCATAGCAGGTCCTGATTGTGAATGTCTGCAGCATGCAACTAGTCAGAGTAGCAAGACAGGGTCTTCCTTGCTCATACTTTCAAATGCACAGAAGCAACAGAGCTTCAAACACCGTCTTCTGCTTTGGAAACTCCATCCTTTCTGGTTTGACGTTGTGATGCTGATCTATGTATTTGCTGCAGGGAGAAAATGTTCTTACCATTTTTTCTATCTGAATCTGAAAGTGAAGATACATGAGATTGTATCTGACACGAGAAAGCCAGATCTGAGCATTTATCCTGGGCTTTGTATACAGTAGTGGCATCCCGTGATAACCCAACAAAGGCCCAGCAAGATGATGTAAAGGTGTCTGGGAGATGCCTGTCTATGACCTGAGTGGGTTGTGCTTACCTGGAACGTAACTGGAAAGAAGAGGAGGCCTTGTGTGTTGTAGGAGGATGGCTTGGCAGTTGGTTACTTCTTGAAGTGAGATTTTTGGAGTGTGCTTGTAAAAATTCATAAGGAGAAGTCTGCTCATGTGGAATGATCTCACCAGCAGCATTCACATTTTGCAAAAGCATTTATTGGAGTAAAGAAACTGCTGATAAAAATAGGTTAACAGCTGCTGATCAAAAGAATAACGAGGAGGATCATTGTGCCGTCAATCTGTACTTCCACCATGTATAAGAAACACTTCAAAAGCTTTCTTTGAAGAATTGGAGTTAA
The DNA here is from genome assembly GCA_013400375.1 of Thinocorus orbignyianus. Classification (NCBI taxonomy): domain Eukaryota; kingdom Metazoa; phylum Chordata; class Aves; order Ciconiiformes; family Thinocoridae; genus Thinocorus; species Thinocorus orbignyianus. The sequence goes on along the minus strand of VXBW01007510.1, from coordinate 787,042 downwards.
TTTCATTGTATGAATAGAACAGTAATCTTCAACACCACATCTAAATGTTCCTGACAAAAAAATAGCCTTCAAGCAGAGAATGCTTTGAAAATATCAATCATTAACAAGCGAAAACATTAACAACAAAAGCTGTACAGATAAATATACTCTCTGTATACAGATGCAAATTTGGCTCCTTCACATCTACTGGGAATTTTATTTAAATTGTTCTTTTCCAAAGGAGATGCTTAGACATTTTGGTAATGCTATTATTAGCTTTAAGAAAACAAGAAAGTAAGATAAGCTCATTGGGAGTCCTATCCACCTCACTGATAACTAGCTGCTGTTCATATAGAGGCATTTTAAATATTTTAATAGAGAGAGGCTGCCTATTTTAGCAACCTGATTGAGTGGATGCCTGTGCATTGCACGCGTGTGTGATGGGATACAGCACAGAAACAGACTGCATATTGTCGAAGGTGGACATAAAGGGCAGGATAAAGCGTAAAAAATATAATACAGCTTGGCCTTCAGATCAGGTGTGTCTCAACAATTCATGCAGCAAATATCCAGTTGGAACTGAAGCTAGCAGAAACAATTGAGTGCACCTGTATGAAAGGCGTATCCTGAATGTTGAGCTGATTCTCATTAGAGCTATAAAATTAATAGAAGGATTGGGTAAATTATGACTCTCATAAAATATGAGTGTCTCAATTTCAAGAAGATATGGGAAAATGGCTTATTAGATGGCCACACTGCTAACACCATTGTGCTCAAAACATCTACGTGAAGGAAGGTAGGCTGTTGTTAAAGAGAGGGTATGAATTTTCACAGGCAAAGGGACCTGTATCTCTCAATTTAAGCCCTTTATGGCATGGACAATAGTGATTAGAATCACTTTATTAGCGTAACTTATTGTAAGACTGTGTGCAATGCTCTGCAATTATAATGAATACAGATTTTGCTTAAGGATCTGGTTTGTCCACTTTATACTGGTAGAAACTCAGGTAGCCCTCTGTGCGCCGTGGTTACTTGGAAGAAGAACAGCAGTTCCTCACATCACTGTTGCTGCCAGTAACATGGAAAAGGTAAAAAACCTATGGTTCTGGATCAAGTGAAGCACTTTTGTTTCAAGCTCTGTAGCCTTCTTTAGCCCCAGTTTACAAAATTGGACAAATGTATGAACTAAAATGTAGAAACATCAGACTATTTCCTTTCAGGAGCGTCAAGAATGTTTTAGGGTGGTCTTAAACTGTTTCTTCAGCAATTTCTGTCAGTTAGCACTATTTGTAAGAAACAGAGTCTTCCTAAAGGAAGGGTGCTTGATGGACTATGTTCTCATCATTATTAAGACTCTTGGAAAAGGGGCCAGTGGGTCATCTGTGGGGAAGAGGTAGTCTTTTGCAAACTGTGACTTATAGGGGAATAAAAGAGTGAGAAAAGTTAGGATGTTTTTTCCCTAGCTTCCCCGCCATGCGGGAGATAGGGGGAACATTTTATGTCCTTCCTTTGGGATATGGGATGCCCTGTCTTGGCATAAGTCCCTCCTGGAGCCATTGGTTCCCCAAAACCCCATGTATGTGGGCTCTGGGCTGGCATGTTGAAGAGGAGAGGCAATAGCACTACAGTAGCTGGTGGCTGAGGTGAGGGAAGCATAATGTGTGTCCCAGCTGCTGCAGAGGAGAGGAGAGGATGGGGAGAGAAGTGTGGAACAGAGCAGGATTGGTTGTGCTCTTCAGTTTACGTAGAAAATAAGGTAGAAGTCTAGTATGCTTTAGTAATACCGCATTTTGTGTATGTTCACTTACTGTCTTAAGCCTTTTAAATATGTCACTGCTTCCAGCCACTTCTTTCCACTAAATTTGTTACTACTTGAACATTGTTTTCTACCCAGCCTAGTGATAGGTGTAAGTTCAAGGCATCATTGACAGTAGGCCTGTCAAATTACATCCTGTTTGTTAGGTGTTGCTTCTAGGGGTATTAACTCGGCACAGACAGTTACCCTTTACTGTGGTATTTTCTAGTGGATCCATTTCATAGGCTATGAATAATCATAGAATTGTCTAGGTTGCAAGGGACCTTTGAGATCATCTAGACCAACCATCAACCTAACTCTGACAAAAAACAACACATCTCTAAACCATGTCACTGAGCACTATGTCAACCTGTCTTTTAAATACTTCTAGGGATGGTTCCTCAACGACTTCCATGGGCAGCCCATTCCAATGCTTAATAACCCTTTCAGTGTAAAATATTTTCCTCATATCCAATCTGAACCTCCCCTGGCACAACCTTCTCCTGTCACTTGTGATTTGGGAGAAGAGACTGACCCCCACCTCTTTACAGCCTTCTTTCAGGTAGTTTGTAGAGAGCAATAAGGTCTCCTCTCAGCCTCCTTTTCTTAAGGCTGAACAACCCCAGCTCCTTCAGCTTTTCTCCATAAGGCTTACTCTCCAGACCCCTCAAGAGCTTCCTTGCCCTTCTCTAGACCCGCTCCAGCACCTCAGTGACTTTTTTTGTGTTAAGGGTCCCAAAACTGGACTCAGTACTTGAGATGGGGCCTCACCAGTGCTGAGCAGAGGGGGACAATCACCTCCCAAGTCCTACTCACCATGCTGTTCCTGGTACAGGCCAGGATGTTGTTGGCCACCTTGACCACCTGGGCACACTGCTGGCTCATGTTCAGCTGGCAGTCAACCAGCACCCTCAGGTCCTCTTCCACCAGGCAGCTCTCCAGCCACTCTTCCCCAAGCCTGTGGCGCTGCCTGGGGTTGGTGTGAACCAACTGCAGGACCTGACACTTGGCCTTATTGAACCTTATCCCATTTGCCTTGGCCCATCGATCCAGCCTGTCCAGATCTCTCTGCAAGGCCTTCCTACCCTCAAGCAGGTCGACACTCCCATCTAGTTTAATGACCAAGAAAACACAGAGGTTGGGTTTTTTGGTGTGGGCAAAGGTTCACCAAGGTAAAACAAACCTTTTATTTTAATCTAGGAATCTTTTTTTGCCTTGTTTTCTGAGACACTGATGTGGACTTTCCCTGGCTTGTGACTTTGCCCTATGTGGTATGTCATATCTTACCTAATGTCATTCCTCATTATAAATGATTTACTCTTTCTCTCCCTAATCTAATCCTGAGATTAGATGAGATGTGAGAACCCATTCTTGCATATTTTTGCATCATTTTTGCAGCTGCCACCTTCATGCTATTAAACAAAACCCTGCACAGTATCCTCATCATCTTGCATTAGCATTAGGCAATTGCTATGGTGTCTTTTTGCAGTTAAATTTGTTGGTTCACATTTGCCTGAAAATTTGGTTTGGTAGATGAGTATTGATATGTTTACATCTCATCTTGGACTTTGATCCAGCCCATTTTTCTTGGAAGAAATGTAAGCATCCAGCCACCAGATCTTGGATCTGGATTCCACTGGCAAATTCTAAAACATCAGGTTATAAGGGACGAATTTGCCGTATCTTTTGGCAGCAGAAATAAGTGTTACCTGTTCACTTCCTATTAATACATTTTTCACTGTGAAATATGAATTCAGTCTTTCTCCCCTCTTTCTGAACATAGCAAAGCTCAGTTTTTAATTGAGGGTGACTGTGTATAAATCAGCTGTCTCTATTTTCACCATTCTGCTGTAAGAAAACTGTTCCTATACCCTCCTTGGTAGCCTATGTAAACAACCTAGTTCTGACCTTGCATTTTTTGTCACCTGAAGATCACGATTAAAACTGATTCCCTGAGTGTCTCAAGAAATTCTGTGTGGATTGAATGGGGTGGTACATAAGCATTCAGAAAGTTTGGAGGCTTTTAATAATGTCTAGATTATATACAGAATTTTCCATGAAGATTTTGCTCCTATCCCTTGTTTACTAACTGAATTTGCCTTGAACTCCTACTTACCGTAGTCCATTGGTACACTTTGTTATCTTACTTCTTCTGAGGTGGTTTTACTTGAAATTCACTTCTATATACCCTTTCATACTGAGCAGCTTTTGTCTTTTTAAAACGCTAGTTGAAAGCTGTGACTGCAGTATTCTTTGGGTTTTTTTTTCTACTCCCAAATCCAGACGTGGTCTGTGCAGATTTTTACATTTTAGGTTGTCTGTGTAGGTGGTAATCTTTGCTATGTGTTGTAGCTTTTAGCATAACGCATGAACCACTGAACACAAAGTGATAAGTAAGCCCAAATTACTTTATTGTTGGGAGAAAGAAGGGCTTGTTTGAGGCTTTACAGTTGACGTTACAGATTTAACAGTTACGCATCATTAATAGTTGATAACATTATTTTAATCTTCATTTGCATGCATCGAGACAATAGTACAAGCAAGACTATCATTACACTGCAATATTGGCAGATCACTGTATGACTAAGAACTTAAATTTAAAATGGCTTCAGAGAGCATGTTGAATAGAAGAATGCAGCTGAGTTCCAGCTCTGCTTAGAAAAAATACACTTGCATGAACTGAAAGAAACAATTCAACATATTAAGAGTTGCCTTTATTACTGTTAGTTACTCAGCTGTCTGCCAGCAGTTGGTGATGGAAAAGCATAGTGCTTACTATCTGCAGCTCAGTTTTGTTCAAGTATTGTCACACAAATAAAATAATACCACCAAATACATAACCTTTAAATTCTTCTTATTCTAATAAAAAACACTCTGAAATGTGAGCATCTCCTACTTCCTGAAATACAGCAATAAAAGAGCAAACTCTCCTCTTACAGCACCCCAAATCACATAAACAAATCTTTACTATTCTAGTGTAAATTTGAATAATACATTTAAAATTATATGATATTACTGGTCAGCATTTTCCAGTCTACGCTCATATTACAGAGTATATTATTGTGATTAATGTACGGCTTTTTGCATTCAGCATTAGGTGATAAATACATCATTTTCTAGGTTTACTATATAATGCGAGTGTCTGTACATTAAAGATGACGAGTATTGCACAATTTCTTAAGCGTAGGCAGAGGGCCATTTGGTGACAATTCAATTCCTTAATAAATATTTGGTTTTCTTTCATTATAGTTCATGAACTGAACATAGAAGGCTTTTTTAGAAACATAGTGTTTTAAAAAGCCAGAGCTACTTTTGCTGTATGTTCCAAAGAGTAACTGAGGCACATTTGGCCAGGTTTCAAGGAGTGACAGATTTTCCTGTGTTACCTGAAATCCAATCAAGAGAGACCATAGAAACAGACTAACGTTTAAAACCCTGTATGTTCTAAGCGCTTTATGTTTATTTGTAGTGATTTCAAATGCACAGGTAATCAAACATAAACTTACTAGTATGTCTAGTTAAATTCTTTTCTGTAACTACATTTGTGGTGGTGTGTGAAATGAGACACATTATGAGTATAATAACCAGATAATTTGTATTTAACTGTTTTCAGCAGCTCTTATATTTTGTTAAAATTATGCTGAGTTCTTGCTGAATGTTTGAATTACACTTATTCTAGAAACTTTCGTACAGCATCTGTTGTATTCAGGTATATTAAACTATTTTATTTAGTTTCAAACTAGAGAACATTATTTTTAACCACAAAGCCTAATTGTACTGTACAAAAGATGCATGTTGGAAATTCAAAACCTCTTGAGTTATTAAAATTGCCAAGAACAAATTGAAAAACATTTTCTCCTTTCTATTAGGATCCATAGTATATATTCATTTGTATAAACCACCCATGCAAGGAATTTAATCTTAATTTAATTCTGATTTAAATGTTTTCAGCACTGATTGTAAAAGCTCAGGGGTTTATTTGTGCCAATTGGACTGAGTTTAAACATACCAAACACTTTCTGACACAATAAATATCTGCGAAATAGGGAGAAAAAGTAACACATCTTTCTAAGGATTTTGAATTACTAATACATAATATTTTGAAATACATACTACTTTATTAGCATCTAATATGGTACTGTTATAACAAACTTGCAAGTTGACTTTCTCTGACAGCCATGTCATTACTTTGTAATAAGATATTTTAAAAAAAATTTTAAAGAATATTCTATGCTCACAATCCTTTTTTTTTTAGTCCAATGCAATATTCAGGGACATTGTCACTCAACTATAAAGCATTCATAAAGCACATATTTGAATAGTCTACCATAAAACAACTTTTCTCCACACAGGCAGGATTATTTTCCATTTTTTCCATTTTCACAGTTGTAATCCAAATGGGACTTTAGAAATTCCAGTGAGGGAATTAGAATTAGATTAAAGTGGCCTATACAGAAATACCTTCTGTTGTCATTTCGAATGTATTGTTGCACCAATCATGTTTGCCAAAGCTAAAATCATACCAGGTACCCTGACATTTTCCTTACTGTGAAAGTTATAAAGCTTAATCATCAGATCTGGAAGAGAATGGGTGTGATGATCATTTTCACTCCTGCTTGCTGATTTCAGAGTCATGCCTACAATATGTATTTTGCATGCTTCCGTTAACTTCTGAAAAGATTGAACTGCTCCATTTCCATCCTTGGAGATACTCAGTACTGGGCTGGACAGGACCCCAAGCTACCTGATCTAACTTCAAAGTCGTCCCAGCTCTGAGAGGATTCTGAACTGCTGGCACAGTTCCTTCCAGACCTCATGGCAACCTCATCACTCAGACTGGCAATATTTCTGCTGGTTTGTACTGGAGCATAACGGGTTCTTGGCCAAATCCCCTAGACACGATAGTAATACTGCTACTACTAGATTAATGCAATTAATCTAGTTAATCTAGTTTTTACTGATCTATTTTACTACCCACTGATGAGAAGCAGACTTTGTGTTGTGCCCTATGGATTTCTCTGATGGCAGTCATTCTAAGGAGTATTTCACTTTTTTTTTGACATTTACATGCTGTAATGGATAGTCTATAGGCTTTCCCTTTCAGGTTTTACTTTCTCTTAAGTTGGGCATGTCCTCTGGCCTCCCCTAGATATTTTTTAATTCTCTGCTTTCACTCCTGTTCCCGTACCATAATCATTATGAGTGTAAAAAAAGCCATCTCCTCTCATCTGAATCCTTGCACATAAAATTGACTTATGTTTATGGTTGATGGCTGGGTCAGTCAGAGAGCAAGACTCATGCCACCTAGCTTTAGATGTCTCCAGAGCAATTCTGTGTTTGTGTTAATCCATCTCAGCCTTATTAGAGGAAAAAAAATAGCCACCTCTTAAATACTGCTACAAGGCCTATGTTCTTCTCTACATGTGAAATTTTCATCGAGTACTGAGAGTGCGGGTAGAACTCATGCAGTACAGCTTTTTGTGCTGCCATTCAGGCTTTCCCTACAGTTAACAAAAAGAAACAAGAACTTCGGGGGGTATGACTTGTATGATCCATTTTTAAGTGTCTACTCTGAGATGAGTAGACATGCACTTTCTTCTACAGACAACAAAGGAGCCTATGATACCCGTCTCGTGTGGGTAACTGCACCAGTGGGGACATCTGGTCAGATGAATCGCACCTTACTTTCATTTCTTCTCACAGTGCTCCTGGAAAAACCAATTACATTATTTTTTCATGAAGCTCCAAAAGTGTCTGTCCTGGGAGAGCAAAGGAGAAGGTGCTTGGATAGCAAGACAGAAATTCTTATTTTCAGTTTTTGCCTAGTCACTGGAGAGGAACAACGCTTACAAGGAACAATTCATTCCACCCTAAAGTAGAGAACCAAAATTAAGTCAGACTAATTGTGCCTGTCTCCTGCATAAAGAGTGCTTTAGACCAACTAAGTCAGAGATGGGCATGAAAACCTTAGTGAGATTAATTCTGTCCAGGCTATAAGGTGTTGGGATAATGACTATCTCATCATGCTCATTAATGTCTCCTTAGGTCATGGGTAAGCCAGTCTGTGCTGTTTTATATGTAGTCATTATGCATTGACTGAAAATAAACTCAAGCACTGTTAGCAAAGACAAATAACTGAAGTGTAGCATATGGAATTTTTTTACCCTACAGGCGATCAAATAATTTGGTTTTCATTGATACTGATGCTGATGAGGAGTGCTGAGACATGAAACAAACTTGCAGATGATGCCAAATCGGGCACAAAAGGAATAACTATATAGGCCTGTACGCTGTGGGCATTATGGGAAAAAGAAGTCAACTTGGAAATTACAGACTAATGTGTGTGGGAAGAAATGCAAAGAGATCCAGCCACAGAAGAAAAATCTGGGAAGCGATAACACAGAAAGAGGCATGTAAAGATAGCAAATGGGATAGCAAATGGGAAGTGAGGTAGCACTTTGCAGGGCAAACTGGCAAGCAAAGCAGGCTAACGGAAGGTCAAGTCAGCAAGCAGTCAGGTGCATACCTCTTCTTTATCTTTGTGATTGCATCCAAAACATAAAAGTTCAAACATAATTTTAAAAACATTTTGTGGATCATGTAAGTGCCAAAAAGCTATTAATTTTTTTTTTTTTTTTTTTTAATGATAAGATCACTGAAGGTAAGTGGGGGAGAGAAGGGAAGATGTGGAAACTGAGTCGTGAGGTAGATGAAACTATAGACAGCTTGGCACACTTTCACCTGCTGGATACAGCTGTCAGTAACTCACTGCAATGTTGTTAAGTCCAAGCAAAGAGGAAAACTGAGTTAAAGTGGTGCTAAAAATGTGGAATGTGAGACCCGTAGCCCAGCGAGATCTGTTGGCAGCCCTGTTTTAGAGACTTATAAGAAAATAAATGAGATGTGGCATTAGAAGGTAAAGAGAATAAAACCTGAATATATCATAAGACACAGACTGTTGTAAATGTTGTCATGGTTAAACTGCTGCTGTACTTTTAAAGACAGTTGATTCATGGTTTTTGTGAACTTGGATTTCAGTAATGGCTCTACAGCACTAGGGCTGTCCCCCTAGTGGAGGGTTCACATCCTCTGAGGCACAGGACAGGACTGCACCCATTTATGCCCTATTTTACTGAGGGCTCTATTCACACAAAGCAAGCAGCTTTTTAAAAAAAAATTACCTTTTTTTTTTTTTTTGCTTTTTTTTCTTTTCCTCCCTTCTGTCTTTAATATAGCGCTATCCACCTTCTGGTTTTGAATGAAAAAGCAGGGCCAGATAATTCCAAGGGAGAGTTTGGGGTCCAGCTAAGGAAACTACCTCCTCAGCTTCACGTAGACTGTGTATGTAATACTGCATGCCCTGCGATCTCACTCATAGGTGGTTGGAATGGGAGTGCTGGTTGGTCTCTTTGGCTGGGGATCTGTGGTGTTAGAGGTGCTAAAGGAGAAGAGATCTGGCACTGCCTGTCGTTTTTCCCCAGAGCAGGGGTTTGGCATTTGAAATGTGCACTGTGTCTGGAAGTCTCAGGAGTGTTTCCACCAGAACACGTAAGCCTCTGTAGACCAGGGACACCTCTTTATGTGGTGGACATAATGCCTGTGTGGACACCTCTCTACTCATTGTTTTAGCTTATCTTTCAGTTTGTTGACCCTAGACTTCAACACAAAGCTGTTGCCGATCAGAAACTAGCCTTTGGAGTCACTGTCTTTCCTCCCTCAAAACATCATTGTCCAGCCTGAGCAAAAACTTGAGTGGACTGTCAGAAATTATGGTTATTTATGAGCAACCTAATCTGAAATCCCAAAACATGGACCGGATGGAACAAGGCAGAAAAGGCAAGGCACTATCTAGTTTAAGATAGTCCAGTGTGCCTTTTAGATTGATTCTGGAGCACATTGATCCACAGATCACTAAGTACTAAAACTCTACCACTTCTAAGTGTTCCATTAACTAATTTACAGGAAAGTCAATGATATTGCTTAAAGTTTTGTCATTACTGAACTATACCTGCAATTCTGTGGACATCTTTTCCATTATTAAGGAACTTACAAGAGAGTCTCAATTTTTGTTCTGGACAGTTTTTCTATCCCACACATGGCAACTTCTTTTATTAATTTTAAGGTTAGCTGGGTAATGCGGCAGTGAAGTTAAACACACTCAGGTTAAGGCTTGCACCTTCCATCAGAGCCACTTTTCCTAAGACATTGGTGGTACAGCTTTTGAAACAGGCTCCAGGTTTGGCTCCGGGTGCAGGAGAGAAGTCATTTTACTGTCTTTTTCTGGTCGTGCTTTGTTATTGCACACATTTCCACCGTCTGTCCTCTGATTCAGCTGGATAACGGTTACCTTGGAGTGGCAGGTGGGCTCTCCATCGGTGGAGGAAGGAGGCTGGCAGTGGAAAAGCTGACGAAAGCATTTGTAGAACTGAAACAACAAACAAAGAGTTCTAGATATAGCTGCCAGGGAGGCTACAATTCAGAGTATCTCTGTAACAGCTTGAAGGCAAGGAAACAGTTTATTAAGCTTGCACTTTTTGCTCAAATAGGGATTAAATACTTTTTCACCATGAATCCGTTTCTTGCTGCTTAAGGCTAAAGTTCACTTAAATTTGTGGACTTTTCCTTTGAAATTGATACGCTTAGCTTTTCTAAGACCATAGACTCTGTGGAGTGTAAAGCTGTAGAACAATCTTAAACATTTTCAGAACCTTTCATTTATGATAAAATAAGATTTAATCACAGAAGTAATTGGTTTTCAGTTACTTCACACATCAGGCAGGGAAAAAATCATTTTGATAATCTAATGATACACAGCAGGGAGAACATAAGGTTCTTTTCATTAGCAAGCCATTGAAATCTCCATGTTCCCAAACTGCAAACTAAACTTCAGAAAGTGGCTTTGCTTAATTAACGAACCAAAATATTTTTTTATGTTAATTCATTTTACTTGTGAGATCTACCCCAAACACCTTTGATGGTATCTGATTCCAAAGCTGTTGTACAAAAAGAAAAACCAAACACAAAACAAAACAAGACAAACAAAACAATTACATCAGTTCTCATTTGTAAGTGCAAAGTGAGCAAAATTATACAGCTGTTTCCTCTGGGAGCTGAGGGTAGTCATGTTCAAGATATGGATACCAGGAGTGCAACAAGTGCTTCAGTACGTTTTCTGTAATTTTTTTTATTTATTTTTTTAAGTGAGATCTTTCAAAACAAAGTGTTCAAGGCTTACTTCATCATTTCCCTTTCACATGGCTGTGTGAAACAGAAAAGGCTCCTAGAAGCTGTGATTGATGTGAAAGTATTGCAATTTAGACAGTGCTGTTGGTCAATATCTGATACTAGTCCCTTTGAAAATCTGCAGCCACAACATTAAGATTTCTCTTGTTTCAAAGCTATAAAGACTTTCTGTTAATATAGATTTAGAGTAGCGTTGTAGGAAAACAAAGTTTGCATAAGCCCACCTATCGTCCTCCTGAATCTGTCTAGTTTTGATCTTGAGCATGGGATATGGGGAGTAACAGCATCACAGGACTGCATCTAAAGTCAAAGCAAATCTTTACCCAGCTTTAAACAGAAAATTAATTTCCATATGGTCTTTCTTAACCTTTACTGAGAGTGCTGCTGATTGCCATTGATATGTGACAGGAAAGTATGAGTTGGCATTTTGTGGCTTCCTCCTTGCTGAGCAGGAGGTGGTCAGGGACTTTTTCTTGTGACAGCACTACTCTAAGAAGGAATTCACCTTCTTTAGCCTCTTTTCATGATACTCATCACAAAATTGTCAGAAGCTGTGAGCTTTCGTGCCACCACTACATGGCTAATATTTCTTTATATGCCCTTCTGCATTTATTTAGGCTGCCTTCTTAGTCATGACATCCTACCTAGAGAGAAGCAAGTGGATGGAAAAAGTGGAATTGGTTCAACTCCAAACCAAGACCAACACTGTAATAAGATGCAGATGTTTCAAGGAGCATATTGATACCCTGATATTGCCAATGATTGGAATGAACCATCCAAAAGTTGTCAAGGGAAGAAACATGGGTGATACTGGCCCATCTTTCTGTTCTTGTTTGTACAAAACAAGTACAGAAAGTACAAAAAAGGAAGGTGAAATCAGTCAGATTCCTCAAAGCCTTGAAGTTTATTTTGTATGTCAATATTTTGCAAGACACAGATAGCCAACAGCACGGAGTAGGATAGAACAGTCACACCTGGAATATTTTTTTTCATTTCCTGTAGGTGGCAGGTCAGAGTTTAGCTGTGGAAGTGGTACGAGTATCAACAAGAGCTCCTTAAAAACACCAGACAACTCCTCTGTGTATGTGTTTGTGATCTGTATTCTTCAAGTGAATGTAAGGACCTGGTCTGTCTTGCCAAATAGCTTCAAGAATTGATAATATACAAGAAAACCAAGAAATGTGATTGGTTGACTCAAAAAAAAACCCACCCAAAAACCAAAACAAAACAAAACAAAACAAAACATACTAGGTCCCTGCTTCTTCTGTGGGATGTTTTGTTTGACAGGACGGAGTAAATGGGAGGAGGTAGGAGAGAGTGTTCTTTTCATTCAGGGAGGCTGGTGGTGGTATGCAAGTCCTTTATAGGCTTTTCACTCTTTCCTCATGAGTGTTGTCCTACCCTATCAGCTCTACGGGGATTACAGTCTTTATGTATCAGGAACAAGTGAAAGCTGCTCTAATAAAAGGAACTATTACTTCACTTAATGCTTGTACAGAAGTAATACTTGAGGTGTGCAACAGCAAAGGAAAGCAGGAAAGAAAAACAGACTGTATGACTGCAGGGAAATTTCTGTGAGAAAGGTGAAATCTGGGGTTCACGTTTGTTTTCACTGTCTGCTCCAGGTATCCTCATCATGATGTCCATGTGTAATGAAGTGCATGTGTACGAATATATCCCTTCAGTCCGACAGACCGACCTGTGTCACTACCATGAACTCTACTATGATGCAGCTTGTACCTTAGGGGCCTACCACCCACTGCTCTACGAGAAGCTCTTGGTGCAAAGGATGAACAAAGGTTTGCAGGATGATCTGTATCGGAAGGGGAAGGTCATCTTGCCAGGGTTCAAAGCTGTCAAGTGCCCCGAACGAAATAATTTCCCACACTTGTAGAAGAGAGTCTTTCAGAAACAATGTGCAATAAGGTACTACTGTCGTACTATAAACAAGAAGAGAATACTTGAAAAATGTATCTTAGACCAATCTAGTCTTGAGTCTATAAATTGTAATTAAGTAGCAGGCATGAGGAATACTTCTTTTCTGAGCCTGAGTATTTATTACTGCTTTGCAAATAGTTAAAGAAGAAAAGAACAGGCTTAGCTCATGAAAGGTGCAAAGGACATACTTAGGCAGAAATATAATGTATTGTTGTGGGTGTGACTGTCAGAATTTGTCAGTGGTCTCTTATGCCACATATGCTAGACTGTAACTTTTTTTTAATGAACTTATTTAACTGTCAAACCTGGCATTGTGAAACAGCCTCTGTTGTTCATGTACAGAGCAGCCAGTTGAACAATGCAGCGTTTCTCATGGTTCCATGGGATTTTCACACTCTCCAAGAATGAAGCAATCGTTACTCTGAGCTGTGCAGTCATTGACTAGAGCAGACTTTAATTCCTGTTTATAGGCAGGCTCCATAGTTACAGGCCTCCAACTGTATAGGGGGCCTTATGGTGGCTGGGAAGTCAGATGGCAGTGGCTGTACACACAACTAAACCAGTTAAACTACTGGATATACTTTTGATGTCAGACACCTCATTACTGCATAGGGCAGAGGGAAAGAGAAATGTCTCATTTCTTTAGAGAGCAGCTAACAGACTTGTAACCCATTCAGGAAAATACTGTATCTGGGAGGCTTATCAAGAGGGCGTTAAGTAAGATGGAAATGATGCGTTCCTCTCATCTGCACGGATAAAGAAGATCCAGAGAAAGCCAAGGGAGGCGGTGCAGCACTCACATCACACTGAAAGCAAGTGTAAAGGGAGCTCACCTTTCTGCAGCAAAGATAGCATTCAGGATTACAGGCACCATTTATTAGGTGTTTCATTGGGATCCAAATCAAACTCACTTGTTCGCAAGTTACGGCTGTTAAGAAAGTATAAGGAGTTTTCTCCTTACACAAAAGAAGAGCGTATCAGCATTTTTTATTTAATGTTTGAAAGACTATACCCCAGAGAAGCTGTAATGTCTGCAGAAAGCGTGACTATGGATTGCATATGGAGATAATTTGATATTTTTATTCCTAGCACACAATGAGAATATTCTCTAAGGCACTTCTAAAAATCTGCTTGGTTGCTAATGTATTTAAAGCATTACTTTTCATGGTAAGACTTGAGTTTCAGATTTTCCAAGTGGCAGGAGGTTAATGTTTTAGGGTTCTTTTTTTCACCCTTTCTCTTAGGGTAAGTTGAGCAGGAACACAAAAGCAGAGCTGTATCCTACTCGTGTCTATTCAGTAAAAAGGCAGACAGCTCAAAAAGCCACTGAAAAGAAAACCTGGGTGATTGTGGTGGAAAGTATTTTTTGTGTTTTGTCTTAAGCAACAGAAAGACAATTGAAGAGTGCACACTATTAATGACTCTTTCCTCTTCAATAGTAATATAAGTATAATCACAGAATCCTTTTCCTGTCACTCTGCATTTTGGGTCTGATTATTTTCATTCCTCAAAATTGAAGAATGTGCGCCTTACATAGGACTTCACATTCTTTTTCCATGTAGTCTCTTAATTTGGCCTTTATGATCCTCTTAAGATTCATTTTGTTGACAAAAAGTATGTCCAGATGATGTAAAAACTGTTTTGTGTGGATAGTTATATCCATAAATAATTTTGGTGCACGTCAAAATGAATAGGTTTTACTCATACTAGCCTTAGATTCTGGATATATTACATGCCAATTTCTTTTTAATGTTATGTATGGCAGCAACTTCTATTCTTAAAGTTAGTATCTTGTGGAGAACAGATAACTTACATAGAACTAATCTTTTTTTTCCATATGTTTGGTCCCCTGTTTGCCAAACGTTTGAACAGTGCAGTCAAACGTGTCTCTCTTTCCTGTATGCCTGGTTAGCGACCTCATGTTTGTAAAGCTGGAGAGTTGGTTAACTTTTGAGTACTAGTGAATATCCTACTTTTCCATAAGCTGGAAATTCTCAANNNNAAAAAAAAAAAAAAAAAGCGTATAACTTTGACTGATCTGCAGCCACTAACCTTAAACCTTTTCTTGAAGAAAAATACTAACTGCAACTCAACTACCCGCAGCAGGATTACATTGTATTATTCTCTCAGTAATTTGTCAGAATAACCAACACAGCTGGTGTACAGAACAAGGCAAATGATAAAGTTTCACGTAACAAGCGCTAAGCACACCTACTTAATACATCGTTTAAATAATCATGCAGAACCAGGTCTGAGATGTTACCAAATGAACTATGTATTTTTAATTTATGGGACTGTGTGCATTCAAGGCCTCGCAGCATAATTTTTTTCTTTGCTCTATTCTCATTTATATGGCAGTCAGTGCTCCTTCCACAAGTGTAAATGTGGGTGCTGTAGCACTGTCACCTCAGAAGACGCTGCAGAGCTGACCTGAAAATGCTTGCTTGCTCACAGAGGAGTGAAACCAACTTGTGATGCCCTTCTTGAAAAAAATTAACATCCCTGGTGTGGCTTTCCAACACTGGCTTCCACTGTGATGTTTCACTGGTCTGCCTGCTCAGACATCTTGTGGCTGCTTAAAGAGTTTTTACCCTCCTACTTTGTTTTGTCCTCCCTCGTTTTTTGACACAAGTGTAGCCTGATTTGGTAATGAGGGCTCACATCCACCTGCTGCAAGAGGGGAAAGGGCAGAAGTAAAGAAGGAACATAAAGGACCTGCAGAAGTGCTTACGCTGCTTACACTCTGTGGCATGAGCCGTGGTGGCTTTTGTAAGAGCCCACTGAGTATTTTTGCACTTATGGGCATTTCCCCACCCCTCACGAGGGCAGAGAGATCTTAAACAAGAGTCACATTCAGTCAATTTAAAACAGTGAATCAGTGTGTAGTGACACTGAACCACATATCGTAACAGTAGTAACATATGAGAGTGATGGTTTTAGATACATATATTAAATGGAGACAACGTGCAAGGAAATGCATTTTCCTAGCCAGATTGTAGGAGAAGACACAGGTGTGGCAACGTAGCCCTCCCGTGTGCCTGTTGCCCCCTAACAGAGGGCGACAGCACCATATGTGAGAGCTGAGCCCAAACCTGGCCCTTGAAGTGCATCATCAGCCAAGCAAATGCCTCTGCTGGTGGAGCCCTGAGCTCCCATTGCACTTGTTGCAAATTATGCAGGTTTTAAATTTACAGAGTTTTACTGACAAGTAGGAGCAAGTTGCCTTCAGAAGCTCTTGAGCCTCATTTCTGTGCCCTGGTGCTGTGGACAACAGTTGCACTTAGCCGAAAATAACCAGAAACACAGCAGCAGCTTAAGGAAATGTGCTGAGTTTATGCTGAATTTCATTCTGCTCTTTTTTCCACTGTGAATTCTGTAGCTTTTCTGAACTGCGGTGCTCTATCATTTTATGCATTCAGTCTTCGGATGGTTAAATCAAGGTATTCTTCTTTTTATTCAAGAAAAAAAAAAACAACTAAAAAAGGAAGATTTGCCTCATTGTGAGCCAAAAACTTCTTTGCTAGAAAAGATTATTAATTGTTCCTTTATAGTTCTAAAGCTTACCTGAGCATAAGCTCACAGCTCAGTCAGCCGTTCCTTGGATTAAACTACTTCATCTTCTTTATTTGGTTTGTTGTGCAGTTTTATGCTGTTCAAACTCTGGTAAAGTCAGTGAAATTACAGTGCTAGAAGATATACGTACCTTTGGAGAGAGAGGGGGGTGATTTATACACTCTAATCTACACTCTGTACAAATTTAGCTAAATCATTGCATGTTGTTGGTCAGGACACTTTCTTTGGTTGAAAACATCCTAATTCTGAACTCGTTGCTGTACCTCTCTTGCCAAAGTCAGCAAAACTGAGACAGGTTCTTTTTCCTAGATGAAGACAAGTGTCTACACTCAATGGTCGCGCAGACCGAACGCAGTCATTTTAGAGATGAATTGAGTGAAACAGGAGTTCAAAAGACATGTAAACCAATCCAATCCAGAGTGGGTATTTTCTTTTTTCATTTCCTTTTTCTTTGGCAGTTTTTAAGGATGGAAAATGCTATTTGGACAGTGACAGAGATGTACCATGAAATGAATATTAAATGCATTGACTGCAAAAATTAATGGTTCCTATTTTTCCCTTCACGCTCTCTAAAGTTGATGCGTATTGAATAAATGAAATTGGGTTTTGAAGTAAGTTAATTCAGAAGCCTCTCATTAGAAAGCGTTTGAATCTTACCCAGGAGCTATCCTCTCACACACAAGGTGGATACCTGATTTAACTGTTTGAAATTTAAAGTAGTCCATGTCTGGGCACACTTGCATCAGCGAATGAATTTTGACACTGCAAATTTCTTCTCTCTGGCTTAGTGATCAGATTCAGAGTTTTGTTCTTGAAATAAGAGTTGTGTGTAAAAGCCTTACATCTATCCATACCATCTCATCACTCTTATAATACGTAGTCATTGAACTATTCAATTATAGACTGTGTACTTTTTTAATAGCTTTGAGAATTATTTTGTATGATGATTTTTTTAAATGAATGTGTACTCTAATAACAAAGCTTAAGATTTTACAGGAGTCACATTTTTAAGCAGTGTTTGTATACATTTTAACACTTTTTATATTTTCTATTATGATTTTGTATATTTTTATGTATGCACAGTGTACAGATTTCTTCCTGTAAATAAAACATTTGTTTTCATTTGTTTAGGAGTGCTGGTCTTTTCATATTGCCTTGAGTGAATGGCGCTGAACTGCAGCTGGCATGAAACAGGGAACGTGCCTGTCAGTTCTGCCCGCAAGTGCAACGAAATCTCAAATGGAAATGGACAGAAAGGCTGACAAGTAGCTTTCACAATAAACTACAGAAAAGAGGCAAATATTGTAAAGCCAGTTTTACTCTAAAACGAACGTGTCTACCCAGGCAGGTGCTCTGTGATTCCCCTGGGAGAATATACTGTACTGCTCTAGCTTTGATAGCAAAGTTCTTGGTATAGTCAAGCCCTCTAAAGTTACACTCTGGTGACTTGATGTTGTACTCAAAATGCTGGTAAACTTCAGCTAAATGTCTGTGCCACCTGTTGAAGGAATGCAGTCTCATGTGTTGAAAGCTAAGAACAGGCTTTTTTATCAATCATTAATTAAAATGAAAAACAACTTACCAAAGGGAAAACAACTTGCCATTCAGTTTGTGATGAAATTCCATATAATTTAACCACTACAAGTCTGCTTAGATCCATTAAATGTGAGGCATCCTGCTGCTTTTGGTAGTCTTTGAACTATGAAGCGGCTGGATTTGACCACTGGAGGTGACAGTCACTTCCATCCAAGGGAGTCACCCTGAGCCCATACCAACAATAAAGCTGGTAGAATGTTAAAAGTGGGATCACCATCACATCAGCTCCTGGCAGCCAGTAATCACGCAGCTCATCCTGTGCATTACACCACCTCCTGCCAGGCAGTGCTGAGGGGATAATTGCTATATGTCACGATACGCAAGTAGCACCTCTCAGAAAACTCAGGACAATGAGCTACAGCAGAGGATAAACTGAATACTGGCATGTACAAGTGAAGCAACTAATTTATGCTTTTCAAGTCCATCGACTTTGCTTTTACTCTTGNGGGCTGTGAGCAACCTGCTCTAGGGAGAGGTGTCCCTGCCCATGGCAGGGGGGTTGGAACTTGATGATCTTTAAGGTCCCTTCCAACTCTGACCATTCTATCATTCTATGATTTCATACGATAAAATGCTCATTGTCTGTGCCATGGGAGAGGATATTCTTGTATCACTGCATACAAACCAGTATCTCGGTATAAGGTTGAAACTCAAGAAATATACTGTATGAGCTACAGAGAACATGTACCCCACGTTCTTTAACACTGACAGCTATAGGAGGTGTGACATTACCTTTCTGATAGTATCTTAGGGAACCTCGGAGGTTTCATTCCCAAAATTGGACTATCCCTTTCTGAACAACATACCTTTGAAGCAAGCACCTTTTAATCTTTTTTTTATTCATAGAAGTTAGCTGCTTCACTTAAGCAGCTCTGAGGGGCATAGTTTTCTGTCAGGTCAAACTTCATCCAGGCATTTTGGTCTGTTTATCTGCATTATGAGCTGGCCTGTTGTGATCTGGCTGAAAAACGTCTCAGAATGATTGCTCCAACTTGCTGTCTTGACTGCAGCATAAACCCACTGAAGAGCTGTTAGACAAGCGAGGGAGGAGCCAATCTTGCTATAACAACACTTCTGCAGGAAGCTGCACCTGCAGCAGTGATTAAGAAGTGGCTTACTGTGGAATTACTTCATCAATCACTAACACCTGTGGTTTGGCTGGATTTCTAGTCTAGCTCTCCTAGCATCTTGATCTTTCCAGGGTGACAAGTGAACAATTTGACTGTTTCATCAGAATAATGTGGGTTTATCTGCTGCACCTTAAAACCTACCAAAATCCATTCCATCCAGGTACATCACCTTATTTAAAATATTTAGATTCTACTTTCTTACAGTGGTGAGCTACTCCAGATAGAGCACTTCAAAGAAATTACTGCACTTTGGTAGAAGTACAGTCTGACCCCCTGAAATTCGTGACTTGATACCCAGGGCAATTTAGAAGTGTTACTTCCTTTTCCTAGAAATATCCTAATGTTGAAGCAAATGCTTATTAAGTTTGATGGAAATGTTAACTGACTATATTATAATTACAGGGAACTAACTATAACGCAGTACTGTAGTGGGGATTTTTTCCCTGGAGGCAGAGTAGCCACCAGAGAACTGACTGCTCAAGTAAGTTGTGACAAATCACGGGGGGAAGCGTTGCTGGTGGGTTTGCTGGATTCTTAAAAATTATTAAAGTAAAGAAAGGGGTCTAGGGGAAGGAAGGGGAAGAGGCAAGGAATGATGAAGCACAGCAAGGAAGGAGAAAGAAACTGCTAGAAAGATGTACCATACCAGATGCAATGGCGGAACTGCTGCTTCTCCTAATAGTCACTTAATTGGTTTTGGCTTGTTTTTTTCTCATCTGTTAGTGCTTACCTTGCTGCTGTCAGGTTTAGTGTAGTGGGATGTGAATCTTAAAATGAAGAACAAAGGTAGAGTTAAGAACAATAATTGACTTCTACTGAGACTCAGCTTCTTTGTAAACACATGAATCCCACAAATTGAACTGAGAAAAGACTAATGACAGCAGAGATGTGGGGTTACATTGCTTCACTCTGAACAACCTCCTCTGTGTGCTTATAGTCATCTGTATGATAACTAGAATAAGAAAACTCATTTCCTTTGGCGACCTGTTTCTGCGCATAGAGAAATATGAATCAAATATCCTCTTGCTTACAGGATGCTGACAGATAAGGGATAATTACTGAAGCGACAACTCCTTATATGCTTGTGAGAGATGTCCAGAAACCCTGAGGAGTTCAGGAGGGCAGGCAATAGACATCACAGTTGCCTTGATTTTATGGAAGCAGCCAGAGGGGAAAATTGCTACCAGTGCTGACTCCAGGCTGTGTCAGCTGCTGTTAATTGCTTTGTTCCCAGACAGTCGTCTGACTGCAACTGAGCTTCCTGATTAAAATATTTTGCTGGCCCACTTCCTAAAGAGTGTTTTTTTTCCCACCCTCAAGCCTAAAGGTGAGATATAGCCTCCTGCATCCCACACTGTTGCTGCTACGTGCTGCAGGTATGCCTCCTGTGCAGGTGAGGTCCTTTGCTGGGGGAGGGAGAAGTGGAAGAGGTTTGGGGGTTTCCAGATTGTTTTCTATAAAACTAAAAGACTTTTTATTGTTATTGTTTAAGCATAGGTTAATAGCTGTTCAAGGAAGTGTAATGTGAATATGCCCTGAGAAGCTAGAAAAGATTTGTAAGTTGCCTGATGTTTTGTAGACTGGATGGCATTCTTGATCTGGAGGATCTACATCTTGGATTAAGACAGGGATAGTAAGAAGAATTTTAGGCAAGTTAGGGCAAGAAATAGATGTTTTAGCACAAGCACAACCCCTAGGCCCAGCCTCACTGCCCAGGAGGCATGTAAGTTAGGAGACTCATATAAGGTGCTATATCCTGAAGACAAGGAGGACAGATGTATGGAGAGGTGAACAGGAAGGAAAGGTGGGGAAAGTTCTGCTTTGGGCCTGTTTCTGAACCTACTTTTTCAGAAAAAGGGACAGGAGGATTTTCTGAAGCTTTCTGCTGGACCAAGTAACATTATTTTTTTTTCCCTGGCAATATTCCAGAGAAGGGCAATGAAGCTGGTGAGGGGTCTGGAGAATAAGTCTTATGAGGAGAGACTGAGGGAGCTGAGGTCATTCAGCCTGGAGGAAAGGAGGCTGAGGGGGAGACTTTATTGTTCCCTACAACTACCTGAAAAGAATTTGTAGAGAGGTGGGAATCAGTCTCTTCTGCTAAATCACAAGTGACAGGAGAAGAGGAAATGGCATCAGGTTGTGCCAGGGGAGGTTCAGATTAGATATGAGGAAAAATTTTTACACTGAAAGGGTTATTAAGTGTTGGAATGTGCTGCCCAGGGAAGTGGTTGAGGCACCGTGCCTGGAGTTATTTAAAAGATGAGTTGACATAGTGCTTAGTGATACGGTTTAGTGATGGTTTTTTTGTCAGAGTTAGGTTGATGGTTGGACTTGATGATCTCAAAGGTCCCTTCCAACCTAGAAAATTCTATGATTCTATTCCTCGCTGGAGGCGTTGAGTTGTTTTTCAGTTACTTTTGGTGCTTGTTTTCTTCTGTGCAAGTGAAATTGTAAGACATCTGATGGACCTAATTTAGACTTTACAAATGAATGTAGCTCTCAGACCATTAGGTGTTATAATGAGCAGCAGGAGCATCCCAAGAACAGTAGGAATGAGAAGAAAACAAATCAATAAGCTGTTACCAAAATAATATTAACTAAATGGTTTCATGGTAAAAGAGCGGGGAAGGGAGAAACAAAAGAGCATATAGCAATGTCTGAGGAATACTAGCTTATTTTAACAGATTTAGCATGCTATTCAGAAAATCCTTGATCGTTTAAAAGCACTATTTTAGATAAGTCCTCATGAAATATGCTCTGTCATGCAAAGTGAACGAAATGAGAGATCAAATCTGCAGGGATCGTAAGCTGGGGATAGTTGTTTTGCTAGGGGAGACAAAGAGAAACTTTTCCCGTACTTCAACATTAACTAGCACAGCTGCTGAATTTCAAAGGGACTGGTTGTGCACATGAAAGCACGATATTAACAGTGCTACTATGTCTTCAATGCACATTGGTTTAAGACAGCACTGTTGCTTTCAATGAGGTTTTTCACTGTAGAAAAACAGACCAGTTGTTGTATTTATTTTGCATGTGCTCTTCCCTGGCCTTAAACAGAACTACTAAAACCCATACAGTATATAAAAGGGGTAGTATATGTGAAGTTAATTCCTTCTGTCTAAGAGAAACTTGAAAAGTTTTCTATAGAAATGTGAGGAGCAGGAACAGGCAAAGAACTTCAGTTAATAGCAGTAAAATGGATCCTGCCTTTATTTCCTGTTCCCATTTCATTGTCAGAATTGTTTAGGGCTTTGCAGGGCGATTGATGGATCCTGCCTGACAGAGGCGGCAGCAAATTTACCAGTCCCTACAGTAACATTTTACTTCATGAGGAGAAATGAAAGGTCTATTACTACTCTAATATGGGATGAGTGATTCCAGATCATTTTGAAATAACTCCCATTTTGCTGAAAGTTCAAAGCATAACAACAAGAAGTATTTTGACACTTGAAAAATGTATGTGTTTATTAAGTCATAGTTGATTTGCTGTTCTGCCTGCCCAGTTTCTTCAGTTCTTTACCCACGGACTCTGGATCAGCCCACAAGGTTTGAAGGAAAGACTCCAGCCGACTGTGATGGGTTTATGCTGATGTATTCCTGTACCAATACCACTATGACTAAAGTACACTAATAAATACTTGTAGAAATCAGATCTGAGACCAAGACACTGTGCAAGGAAACCCAAAGCCTTATTTTCATGAGGTTATTTCTGTAGTAAAATTCCGTTGGCTGTCTTCCCCTGTGAATTACTCGGGGTTTTTTTGCTTGGGGGTGGGTCACTGTCTCGCATTCTGCTAACACTCACATACACAAAAACTTCAGCAGCTCTTGGGCATTTTATCTGCTGAGTCTTCTTCAGCATCACCTTTCATTCTGCCTCTGGCTAAAACACAGGCTCGTTTGAGCCCTCCATTCCCCCAGATTCCCATACCACCTGCCCTGTTGCTACAGCTTCTGTTCTCCAAAATTGTCTTTTCATTAGTTGCTACGAATGACATACTGGAGGTGCTTTGATATGGGGATGCTGGAAGAACCTTTTAATTACCAGACATTCATCCTGTTCCTGGAAGAGGGCTCTTGTTACAGAGCTTGTGCTGGTTTTCAGGTAATGAAAGCAGCAGTGGGGTAAGCAGTGGGTGTAAGGGATGGAAACCAAGACTTTCCAGTCTTACTTTTATCCTGGTTTGCAGCCAATTAGGTATTGATTTTTCCCAAGCCAGAATTAGAAGTTATCATCAGTGGTTTGATTTGGGATTGTGTTTTGGTAGCAGTTGTTTGGTTTTATTGGTGTAAGCAATGCAGCAACAGAAATGACTGGGTTGAGAAATCAGAATTTCTGCTGTGATGTAATTTTTAATTCTTCTCCAATTTCTTTCTTATCTCGGACAAAACCAAATTTTCCAAAAAATCCATACAAAACTTTGGACTGTCAAAATAGCCAATTACAGACAGATGCCTTCAGGGAATTATAGTTCAGCTTTATTCAGTATGTTCCTATATAAACTTGATTTTGGGCTGGGCTACGTTTCACTGCGTGCCCTCCCCTAGCTGAGCCACCACTGTTTCTGCACTGGTGCATGGGGGATACGGTCTGATCAGGGAGCTTAATCTACCTGGGTGAAGGACAGTGTTTTTCATTGAAGATACATTTTACAGAAATCAAGGTATAGAGGCTTAGGCATGGAGATCTGGCCTGAAATGGGATGTTTTGTCACTTTTTTTTCCCTGCTGAAAGTAAAATCAACAAAATTAACAGCTTCTAATGTTGCATAAACCACATTTTGCACTAATAAAGTGCTTTATTGAGAAACTGCCCAACAAGTTGCCTGTTTTCTGTTTTATAACTCACATAGAAATCCCTGATTCTAATGTTGGTCATCACTAAGAGAAAAGGCAGCGAAGGTGAGTTATGTATGTTTTTGGCTAACCTTTGAATCCTATTTGTAGCGGAATCACGATGGTCTAAAGCCAGCAAGCACAGAAGTTTTATAAAGCCCTGGGTGAGCTGTAAGGTCTTGAGTATTACCCCTAGAGGGATAAAATATTACATCTGAAGCAGGGTCATCCATAAAGTACTCAGTATAGAGTAGAAAAAGCTGTACCCTAGAAAATCGACCTCTGCATATTTCTAAATACCCGTTTCTGAAAATCCAGTCCTAGTTTAGATAGAAGAAAGGGATTTGAGAAATCTTCTTCTTTTCAGTCCAGGTTCTGAACTTGATAATCAAGAGAGTTAAATGCTGCAAACAAGATGGAAACAACTCCTGATGCATTGAGGTGTCAGTCCTCTACTAACACGTAGGGAACACCTAAGAGGTTGTTTCCCTGATAAAATACACAGTCCCAAGTACGATTACCAAAACAATTATAATACGAATAATTGTGTTTTATTTGAATTTTTCATAATTTCAGAAAGCTGAAAGAGTTACTGCAAGGGAAACACAGAGAACAAGAACACTCTGAAGCAAATGTATCATTCACCAGAGAGCTGCTTTTTCCATCTCATACCCATGCTCCAAGAGTGGCCCATTGCCTACAAAGGAAGGGAATGCACCTAATGAAGATAGGACCTTTGCAGGACTGCTTTTGCTGTGACTACGCAGTAGTGGTAGCAGCTAGGCATATCGGGCATACTTGGTCACAGACATTTGCACAGCATCAAAAACACTGAATACTTTTGAGCATGAGGTTATGTATAGCAAACAGTAGTACCAAAGGTGTTCATAATTGCATTTAGATTCAACATCAGTAGGATAGGATAAAATAGATTAGTTCCAGTTGGAAAGGACCTACAATGTTCATCTAGTCCAACTGCTTGGCTACTTCAGGGCTGACCAAAAGTGAAAGTGCATTATTAAGAGCATTTTCCAAATGCCTTTTAGATACTGACAGGCTCAGGGCATCAATCACTTACCTAGGAAGCATGTTCCAGTGTTTGACCATCCTCTCAGTAAAGAAATGTTTCCTAATACCTGGTCAGATCCTCCTCTCATGCAGCTCTGAACTATTCCCGCATGTCCTGTCACTGAATATCAGGGAGAAAAGACCAGCCTAAGCGAGGAGCTTAGGTCACTGGAGGAAATGGAAAGAACTAAACTAGTTCAGCCTGGCAACATGGAGACAGAAGATGATTTGTTGGCAGTGTCCTGGTATGAAGAGAAGACAACTACCAAAGAAGAATGGCTCTTTGAGTAAATCAGGAATAAAGGTTTATAAACAAGCTACAGATAAACTTAGTTTGAAAGGAAGTAGTATACTGAACATCAGAGGAATAAAGCTCGAAAGCAGCTTCTACTTCAAAAGACAAGGAACCTCAAACTTGCTTTCATTTGGACACTGTCAAATTTCTGAATTGCATTAAATTATGAAGTTTATAATGAAAAAGAATTTAGTCTAATGAATTACAGACACAGTGTAGTTTTATGTTGTGTTTTCCATACTGTGGCAACCATTATTTCCTTTAGTGCAGCAGCTTTTTTTTTGCCCTGAAGGAATAAGGACATCATGATTAAATCATAAAATAAAGTTCTACAGATTTGAATTAGACTTGCCATGCATCTTCATGAGGTTTTGAGCACTATTCTAACCTTTGATCCTCAAATTTCTCCTACTGCAAAACTAGGATGTTAATAATTTTATGCTTTCCGAGGATACTGAGAATTAATTCAATTAATGATATCTATTTAAAGGAGGTTACATAAATGCTGAAAAATACTGACTGGGAAATCTCATTTTGCTTTTTTCTCCATCCACCTAATCCAAAATGATTGTTGCTTCAATTGTTAGCTGGATACGTGACTATAGAAATACACCTGGTAGACACAGTAAAACTGAGAAGTAATATCAGCTGACGCAAAATGTATGAAAACATCCTGCTCTAGATAAAATTCTGGTATCGTGTCATAGCCACATCACTAGATATTATTCAGTGATTGAACAGGAGAGGAAGATGAGAGGTTCTGCTGCCTCCAGGGTTACACTTACTTTTTCAAATGTTTTTCATCTGTTGAATTTGATTGTCCTCATAAAGCAACTAAACTCTTTGCTTATATAATCTGTTGCATTGCATTAGAGATACTGTTTTCTTCAGGTGATGTACGCCTGCATTCAGCTTTGAAATGGCAAGTTTTAGCAAATATGTAGCTGGAGTTCTACCTGCAAAATGTGGGCATATTATAGAAATCCAGAAGCATTAGAATTAAAATGGGGAATTCTGAGGCTAAATTAATGCTTGACCTTAGCCAGATGAAGGTGTGGGCTAAAATTCAGTCTTATCCCTGACCTGTCATTGCAGCTGAGATCACTTCAACAGAAGGTTCCAGAACATCAGTTCAGTGTGGCTTGGCAATGCTACTTGGAAGAGTCGCACAGGTTCAGTCTACCTGTAGATCCTGTATGCCTTTGTAGAACATTAACTATCTACACCAAACTTGAAAATCAGTTCAGAAATCCAAGTGTTTTCACCCAACTTCTTGTAACAGCAAGTGAGAAACAGCACAGTTGTTATTAACACCTTACCCTTTTTTCCTGTGTTTCACTTAGTACTGACCAAGCTCTTGACCATACAGACTCTCCCTTGAGGAGAGATGTACATGTGAAAACAGGAAAGCAATACTGCTTTGGTTGTATTTCTGCTGGTGTATGCTGGTAAGAGCAAACATGACACCCAGGGCCTTGCTTATAAGAATCCTAACAGCTTTTCCTTAGCTGTAAATATACCACATTCCTTGCTTCTGTAGTAAGCTCTGGATACTGGTAACTTCCATTTACCTCTCAGTCTACCCTGCAAGTTTAGTGTTACAGGTTGAAGTGTATGAAAAATAGCTGATTGCAAATCCCATCCTGAAGCCCCCAGCACAACTGTAGGCTGATCATGACAGGCAAGTGCAAACAATTTGACTGAAGCTGTTTTCCCTGTACTGGAGAAAAGCTGAGATGTGTAACTCCACAGATTCTTTGAATCTTTACACAGTTTCTTGTTTTATTGCCTTTGGGAGAGTGACAGTGATTTTAGAGGTCAAATCTTTTCCTACAGATTTTTCCCTGCTAGGCATCAAACAAG
The DNA here is from genome assembly GCA_013400375.1 of Thinocorus orbignyianus. Taxonomy (NCBI): domain Eukaryota; kingdom Metazoa; phylum Chordata; class Aves; order Ciconiiformes; family Thinocoridae; genus Thinocorus; species Thinocorus orbignyianus. The sequence goes on along the minus strand of VXBW01007510.1, from coordinate 759,726 downwards.
CAGGAATGTTAACCTCCTGTGATTCAACCACTGCAGTTAACTCTGATTTGCCTCTCTCTGCTACAGTAAGTGTGATGATGACCTGTTCTATTGACCAGCATCACCTGCAAGGTTGTCAGGAAACAGCTGAGGCCATGACTCCCTCTTTTCTGTGCTAATCTAAATGAAAAAGCATTGGGATAGATGTGACGTCCTAAACTGAGATTCAACTATATTTCTGTTTTGAAAGTCAACTCATCCAAATAGATCAACGTGTTTACCTGCATCATCTTCATATTTTGGTTTCATGAGAGGTGGCCTGGATGCCTGCTTCCTTCTTTTGCCCTGGATTTAAAGAAGCAAGTCCTAAACCCTTCCGTGATGATGAGGCCATTCCAGCCCCCAGAGAGCATCCACGCAGCAGACAAAACAAGGCTGAGCTCATATCAACATATTCAAGCAGATTGTACCAAGGATATAGTCTGGGGCAGCATGAGGGCTGCTGGAGGTGCTTTGGACCTTAGTTAAATGCCCAGGTTATTTTCCTGAACTGATCTTTTTGACATGAGCTGCAAGATAAATTCCAAAAGTAATTTTGAGCTCACAGTGTAAAATGCAGTTATACCTTATGACAGCAGCAAAGGTGCCCTTGAGACCTTTCTTCTTATTGCTCCTCAACTTAAAAAAGTCATAACAGTGCATGTTGAGAAAGAAATAAAGTCAAAACATTTCTGAACTGTACTATGGTATTGTACTTAGAATATTTTGCGCTAAAAGATCATTTTGACTTTGCCCATTGTGAACTTGAGAGCTCGAGTGTGCAATTCTATTTGGACAAAAATTCTTGCCATTTCCAGATGACTGAGAAAGTAACGGAACATCACTTCTTTATGTTGACTGTTATTTACTCAAAGTCAGCCCAGCTACCAGAGAAGAAAAGAGATGAAAAAAGCAGATCATGACTATTGACATATACATTAATTTTAATGAAAAATTGTAGCACAGTATGACAATAAACCTTACAGTAAGCCCACAAAACTCTAGAAGGGCATGAACTAAACAAACAGGGTCTCTTTTCAGGACTTAATAGGTGTGTTCCAATTGGTGCATAAAATTAGGCCTGACACAATTGTCCCTGCATTGTATACTATCTTTCCAGATTACTTTTTGTTGGAAATACTGAAAATTGCACAATACCACGTGAAAATTTACTGTGAAAATACAACTGTTATACACCCAGTTGGAAAATATTAAGGCATTTGGGTTTTTTTTTTATGACCGTCATATATGTAGCTCTGTTTCCCAACGTACATATGCATTTCTCCTTGCTCAGTGCATAAGGTAAGATCAAGAAGGACCGAAAGGGTTGGTAGAAAACTATGTATGCAAGGCACTGACAAATTATCGTTAAAGAAAGAAGGATCAGGCAGCAGGGATGTTCTAAGAAGGCTCTGGAAGAGGGGACTGGCATGGGTAGTGACCCACTAGGCGAGAGGAGGGTGGTGGTGATAGTACAGCTTCCTGGGGACCTGCACAACCACAGCATGCCTGGGAGGTGTCTGACTTGTGATCTGAGTCAGTACCAGTTCCCTGGATGGTGTGCTATCATGCATCCTAATCTAGCGAAATAATACGAAAACGCCTTTCCTTTTGCTCACAGTTCTAACCTGAACTCCAAGTCCCTGCTGGGTTAACTCCTGCTTATCGCACATCTGATTCCAACAAAGTTCCCCTGCTTCTTCACAGCCTCTCCGCAGAGGCTCTCAGCTTGTACCCAGGTGGCTATTTTACCTTGTGTGCATGAGCAGTCAAGATAAATCTGAAGACAATTCAACGTGTGAGCAGTCCCATTGGAGCAACAGTAAGTGCTCACTCCTGAGAAGCACAGTTGCATGCCCTGGGTCCAGGTCTCATTGAGGAACACTCAAGTTCATTATTACTATTCAAATCTCATTGTCCACCAGAAAAAAAATAATAAATCTTTGTAATTGGCTTAGTTTGTTCATTCTTTCTATTTAGTTTCTCCCTCACACAGCCCACACACCTCCCCAGTACGTGATAAATTTGGAAAGGTCACAGTATTAATTATTTTCAAGTAAGTGTGTATATTCTTTTCAGCGTCTTTTCTCCAAATCCTTGGGGAAAATGACAGGGTCAGCTTCTGTTTTTAAAAGTGCAATGATTTTAATACAAGAAGACAGAAAGTAGAAATCAAACCGCTAATCAGGGACTTTTACTCACATCTAATACATCCCTTCCCTCACACTCTCCCTCCTTCCTTTTGCTCAGAGGCACTTTCTGACACCAGAAATAGCACATTAATGATCACAGGGTTTGGGTGGGCTTTTTTCCAAATTGTTATATGCAAAACAGTACTAAATGTGCTAGCCTGAGTTTCGGTACTCCAGGCAGCCTTAGGTGCACTGCTTGAGCGACTAAATGTGTGGAAGTAATTAGTGGGAAGGCCATGAGCTGCTGTGGAGCAAGGCTATTTTACACCAGCAAAGGCTGTGGCTTGTAATGCGATCAGTGGCTTTCAAGTGATTGGTTCTGTAGATATTTGCGTGATACAGGTTTAATTTGACTTAAATTTGACTGTTGTTATGCAGCAAATTCCTGTTTTCTCCGTGGGCTAACTTGAAATTATATGAAATAGTGAGTGCAGATTTACTCAGTCTCGCTGTCTCATCCATAATCATACCCTCTCAAGCACTCATTATTCATATCTCCATTTCTATATCAATAAAAAATGAACCTCTGATACGTAAGATAAGGTTAACCTCAAAAGCTGCTGTGCCATCATGTTATCCAGCTGATGATCCCTTCTCAGTGCAGTACATCCTAAAGCACAGTTACTCCAGCCAGAAAGCTCTTCTGTGATGAAGTCCCTGTGCTTTTCTATGGAACACGTGAAAGCAAGATGCCCTGAGCAATCACCTCCTCAACAGCAAGCCCATAGCTACGGGGGAGCTCCATATCTCCCAGGTGAATGCTTAATACCTACTTGCATGTAACCCAAGCAGGTTTCTGTCATGGTGAAAGGAAGGTAGCTGAAGCTGTTATTAAAAATCTGTTTGGGGTGGCTGCATGGGTGGAAGTTTGAAAAGAGACAATGTGAACTTGACAGGGAGCTGTGATGGGAACAGAAGACAGTGAAAGAGGTAAGAGAAGATGAAACTGAAAATCTGCGTAAGTGCATAAGTACAGAAGACTGATGCACTGAAAGCCTAAGCATGCTCACCCTGCCCAGCTTGCCCTGGCAACTGGGGTTCAGTGCCAGCCCAGCTGTCATGGTACTTGACCGTGGCCTACATTTTTGGGGTCCTGCCCTTTGGGGAGAGCTTCCCTAGACACAGGAGTCCATGATGACCACGGAAAGCAGAGTCTCCTGCCCTACCTCCTCCTTCAGCTGCCCTTTGAACATTACTCCATCTCAGGCATTTTAGTGCTTTACAGCTTTGTCAACAAAGTTTAATGCCCGCCTGGTGTGATGTTATCAGCCCAGCAACAATCCAGCTTAAAAGACGCATCTTCCTCCTCCTGGAGGAGAGCAGAGGAAGGAGGAGAGTGGTGTGCCCCAAGCCATCCCACCTGAAGGAGTGCCTGTGACTGGAAAGAAATTAATCATTTTCCCCAGCATTTTATCGCCTCAGGTCAGTGCAGAATGCAACAGCAAAGACAAAACTTCTTCTCTGGGGTTTTTCAACCATGAAAGTGACTCAGGGCCTGCTTGAGAGTTAATTTAAACGTGTGCTCTGCGAGATGAGTTTTAAGGCTGACTCAGAGTCTGATGATTCCATGATATTCCACACTGATTTATGATAGCTGGAAGGTAACAGCACAGATGCGGTCAACCAGTGCCATTTTGCAATCTTGAGGGCAAGTCCAAAAGAAAAAGGTTAGCTTATATACAGAGAACTAAAAATTAAGCCATATATTCTCAATGTATTTAGAAGATGCCGGAGTAAATAGCCTGCTGTGGCATCTCACATTCCAAAGAAGAGGACTGAAAAATGCAGGGCAGATAATTTCTGTGTTGGGAGGCACCAGCCTGCTGTGACAATTCTCAGCTAAGTACAAAGCCCAGAAAAGCTGAGTGCTGGGAAAAAGACAGTTTTTCCTGAGGTGTTAAATTTACAAAAAAAGAATGAGAACAACTGTAGAGTAGCTGAAGTGCTGTGAACACCAGTGACACATGGGATGAGGGTGTTACTATTGTGCCTGTTCTGAAAAGAAGGGGAACAGACAGAGGGATGGGTTGTATCCTTTTTGAGTGAAGCTCATTTTTCAGTATTTGATAAAAACAATTATTTTTACTGCTCATACACAGTGGCACAGCAGATGAGAGCTGCAGGTTAATGCTAGGCATTAGCTATTATTTTTATTTTATTACAGTGAAAAGTATTTACCCCAAATCTGACCGAGCTGCTTATCAGGAGTGATTTTTGTCTTGACTTCTGCAACAATAAGGAAACTAGCTATGAAAAAACCCCAACCCATACAGTGACTTCCAGCTGGCAACTAATGATCCAATCTCCAAGACTGATTTGACTTTACCCTCTTGCATTTTTTTGTTAACTGGTGGCAGCTGTGGAACAGTAGGCAGTGGGAAACAAATGAAACATTCTCAGCGTTCAAAGAGAGAAATGTAATACATCGGCCTTGCATGTGACAGGAGATGAAGGAAGGACGTGTAAGAAACTGTTTCCAGTTCCCTACCACGGCGCTCCTGAATCGTTGCACAGCCCTTACAGTTCCTGCTGCTAAGCAGCAGCCTGCCTTGCTTCAAAACTGTCCTAACAGATCTTCACCATGTAGACAGATCATCCCACACTGATCCTCCTTTACCAGAGATGACGAACTGAATCAAAAGTAAACCCCATACTGAGAAACAAGCACTCAGAAGTATTTCCTTTGTAGCTGAAAGAGGCAGCTACTTCAAGGAAAGAGTGATTTTAAGTCAGCTTGCTGCATTCCCATGATGTGCAAGCACCCTGGTTTTATTCTTGCTAATCAAATTTTTCTCAACAGTGAGCCTTTGTTTTTTGCCTCAGCACACCCACAGCAGCGTGACTGGCTCATAAGCCTTTGACGCTTATGAATACACAGTTCTCAATAACTGCTTGGAGCACTTGGAGAATATAAAACCAGCCTTAATTGTGTGTATGTCTGTGGATGCCAGGTTGTTGGCACAGGTAATTGTGTATGTGATTCTGTTCCTGAGACATGTGGAGGCATGCAAGGCTCTGTACTGCGCCCATGTGCTTTAGGAGCCACATCTTTCCCCTGACATCCATACTCTTGCTATTTCGGATAAGCTCCACGTGTAAAGAAAATCCCAAAATGTACTTGTGATCACTGTTATAGCCTGCTCCAGTGGCCACAGCAGGGTCAGATGATCTTGTGGAAGTCAAGGACTTCAGTCAAAGTGCTCAGAGAATAAAGAAGCAAGACAGATGCTGCTGTTGAGAAGTTACCGTAAGAATTACAAAAGGTAAGGGGAAGGAGAAAAAGTTAGTATTTTCCTCCAGCATTAGCACTTTTCAAATGGAGCTTTCTATCTTTTTCAATGTTAGATCAAACTGGACTTTGGAAATGAAGTCCTGGTCTTGGGGAAGGCAATAGCACTTTTTCCTTCTGATTTCAGGGAGGTTTCATGGCTTCCTTGAGTTTTTTCCCGCAAACTCCAGGACTAGATCCATTCCTTTTTTAAGAAATGGAGGTTAGATGAACCAGGCAAAGAATGATCTCAGGCTGTGGCAGAATTGTAATCTATTTGCCTGTGACATTCAACTTTTCCCTTATCTAGACTCCATAAAAATATAATGCTGCTGTTATACTAAGAGTAGGCTCCAGCATACACTGAGCAAGAAAGGATAAAGGGGGTTTACTTGCTTTATAATAGTGTAATGGACATAATGAAGAAAAGAAATTGAGAACAACCTCTAACATGTAATAAAAAATATAAGACATTTTCACAATTTATGGATCTTTTCCAAATTTTTACTGTAAAAATTCCAGATCTGCCATTATCAAACTTTAGACTCAGAATTGTCAGCACAGAAACATCAGGAAATTCACTTTTGTATACTGAAAAATGCCCTCTACAGGAATGAGGAACCTGAACTGGATCTAGGCATTGTAGAAGTGTCTGAACTGGCCATGTTCCTCATAAGACAAAATCCATTATCTATTTTGGCATGGGAATTTAATAGGAAGGATGTAGAAGTCCCCAAAAACTGTAATTACAGCAACCATTTGTTTTCAAGGGGAGCTGTCATGCAAATGCTAAGTATTTGCAAATGGTCTCCTCCTTTGTAATATTTTCAAGGTCATGAAAACCCTTCCTCTTCTTGTCCCTCTTTTCTCCCTCCTCCCAAATGTTTGAGTATTCTTCTTGTAAATAGGTGGCAATACCTTTGGCAACTCTGCAGCATACAAACTAACAGCCAGTGTGTCCTAGAAGAACACAAGCAATTTCAGTAAGCAAATGTTTATCTATTCTTCCTATCTAGCAATATATTATGTTGACTACAGATGCTTCCACCCTAAGACTCCAGTGATATTATCTGGACAAACCTCAAATGCCCTTCTCCCAAAAACACATTTATATGCCTGGTAGTCACAGTGGCCAAGAATGCCTAACAGACAGTGAAGAAAATACAATTTAAAAATAATATATGTCTTACCTGCTTATTCATAAGTATGTAGATAATTGGATTGCAAACGGTGCTGCTTTTTGCTAGGATGGAAGGTATGATGCTTGCAACCGGACTCACCACACCTGGCTTACCAAATGTTGCAAGTAATGCTATAACTCCGTAGGGAATCCAACAAACGAGATAACAGATAACTGTAGTGATTACCATGAACAGTACATGGTATTCTCTTTTGCGGGCAGCACTCTTGTGGATTTTTCCAACCTAGGGAAAGGTGAAAAAAAGATAGGATTTAAGAAGATGAGCTGTTAGGTTTATTGTTAGCAACCTGGGGCTATTGGTCTTAGGTCAGAAATGATAATCAACATTATAGTTCAGAAGCAAAACAGAGGCAAACCCAAAAGTGAGAGAACGCAGTGGGAAGACTTCCATTGTCTCCACCAGAGACCAGGGGAGACCCTACAGAGATCATGCAAAGTGCCAGCATAAATCAGAGTCCCAGTGGAGGCTGGAGCAAAAGCAGAAAGGTGATGAAGTTAGCATGTAGTCCTTAATAGCTGGTAGATCATCTCCAGTTGCTTTTCAGGTATGGTATTTTGTATAACTGTACAATGTTTTCACTCAAGTTATTCCAGTACATAAGACTCACTTGAGATGTGGAAACAGCAGAAACATTTTCTGTTAGGTGTGTGAAAACAGCAGACCAAGAGTAGGACTGTGTTGTGCTTAGGACACTTTCAAGACTTGGTTATACAAAGCCTCAGATGGTGTGGTGTAGCGTTGGCAATGGTGGCACTCAGTGAGACACTAAATAAGCATTGCAAACAACACTTACATGAAGTTATAAGAGGTAGGATTCCCTCTTTCTAAACTACTTCTTCCAGGTAGCTTACCATCTTGATAAAAGGGACTGACTCCTGATAATTATCAAAACCAGGTTTTTGGTACTCTTAAAAAAGCATACTCAATACTGACATAGTTCAACTATTGTACTGGATTTTTTTTGGAAATGGAGGGGAACTGGGTAAACAGGAAGCACAGATTTAAATGATTGGTTTTAATGTGGTGGTACAACAGTTCATCTTGCTGTGATGAATTTACCAGTAGTTAACAGTCTGTGGGCAAACCCAACTGTGCTGTGGAAGTATTTAAATCACAGTGTATGCTTCAAATTGTACTGTCCTTTGAGCTGTTCTGGACTAATGCATCCTGCCCTTTTGGAGTCTAGATGAGCTAAGATGGAGGTTAAACATCAAAATAACAGCCAATTTTTATTTTGAAGCTTTGGTATGAATGCGTTTGTCTGCATGCAACTACAGAACATTTTCCAGTGTGTTTGTGCCGCTGAGTTTTCACATTGGTGATAACTGTGAGAAAAAAGCTTCATTCTCTACATAAAATGCCCATTGAATGGACCACTCGGTGGATAAGGAACTGGCTGGATGGCCGCACTCAAAGAGTTGTGGTTAATGGGTCAATGTCCATGTGGCGGCCAGTGACGAGTGGTGTCCCGCAAGGGTCAGTACTGGGACCAGTACTATTTAACATCTTTGTTGGAGACATGGACAGTGGGATAGAGTGCATCCTCAGCAAGTTTGCTGATGACACCAAGCTCGGTGGCGCGGTTGACATGCTGGAGGGAAGGGATGCCATCCAGAGGGACCTGGACAGGCTTGAGAGGT
>VXBW01007510.1:701563-751176 GCA_013400375.1 Thinocorus orbignyianus | reverse complement strand
GGCAGGGGGGTTGGAACTTGACGATCTCTAAGGTCCCTTCCAATTCTAACCATTCTATGATTCTATTCAATGCCACGCACAAGCATAACTTAAAAGCAAGCTTCCCATGCAATAGCTCTGTGAGATGGCGGTTAAGTTTGATCCAAAGCCCATGAAAGTCAGCACAGGATTAGGTGAGTATAAAGCAGGTTTGGGCACTTAGTCTTATTTTATAGGGATTATGAAAGAGTTCTTAGGAAACATTCAGAAAGATTAACTCCAGAATTGCAAATCTAGTCTCCCCAAGCATCTCTGCAGCCAACATTGAAAAACAAGCTCTACAAGAAGGCTAATTTTGGAGCCAGTCTCTCTCCACTGACTCTAGATGGAGCACACTTATCTCCTGAGGTTATGGTTAATTCCTCAACTTCCCCCCAGAGTCTCTTTAGCAAACCCAGACGTGACAGCAGCATTTCTGGAAGTATTCAAATGTTTAAAGTATATCAATTGAGTCTTGTGTTCAGTCAAATGTAATTTATGTCCACTTCAAGAACTTTTTGCCTCCTGAATGTGGTACTTGAGAGAAAACTGTACCCAAGGGAACTAAGCCCCTGTAAAGCTACAAACATAAATAAGCAAAAAGGCAACTCCTTGGAATGCAATGCATCCAAATGTTACTTAACCAAAAAAAATCAAGTTTGAAACAAATGAGTTTAAGCTGATACAGGTGAACACTGATGTGCACTGCACTGCAAATGAATAGAACACAGTTAAAGGTGGAAGCCGCTAATTACCCAAGTTAAATGTCATCTCTTGTTGCCTAGTGTACAGCTTGCACATGCTAAAACAGTGGAAATAGTCAGAGCCTTACCTACCTCTTTGTGGCATGGGTGCTTTTGCATAACATATGTGTTTATGCATCGGACTGAGAGTTAAAATATATGTAGTGACTGGGTAAGTACATATGGAAAGCAAAATAATATGGTGACACTGATTGTTTTCAGTTAATTATGAGTCTAGCCTTCTAGAGTGGTTGGCTTTATCTGGAATTTCAGTAGAAATGTTCCTGGTGAAAGTAAATAAAACATGTACCAATTTAGTCTGCCAACAAATAACAAGTATTTTTCCTGCCTAGTCTTCCACGGATTTTCTTCAAAAAGGCAACTACAGAATAAAATCCATCCTTTCTGAAAACACTAGGGACTATTCTTTTTTTTTTCAAGAACAGAACTTGTTTATCTCATAATTACTTCAGCTTGAAAAAAGGATTAATAATAGATAACGGTCCAATCCTGTATTGCTTATTTCAACTAAATTTTTCATGACTAATAGGAATTTCCTCTGAATGAAGGATCCAATGTTAGCTGCAGCTGTGTTACAAGTTTAATATCAGCTGAGGAATGCAAAGCCCCAGCTACCCTTGGCATCCAGTTAAAGATCTTCGATAAAGGCAGAGGCATCAGTCAGCACATTTTCCCTCAGTGTTTAGATAATATCTCACTTCTGAAGAGTTTGCAAGAGCTTACCCTCTGTACAGAAAAAATACAGATTAGAAAGAAGGGAAGGAAAGATGTGCAAAACTGAAATGATTGTGGATGAGATTTTGGTGTGTATCCTTCTGGTTTCTCATTTTCAGTTTGTTGGCTTAGGAAGCGAAGCCGACATTGTCACTGTGTCTGTGTTAATATGTTAATAAATCTGTCTGTTGGTCCCAATACCTTCCTTGTAAATCTGATGGAGGTTTCAAAACTTATTAGGAAGAAAGAGGTATTTGAGTTCTTCAAGTCACTCCGGCAGAAGGATCCTTATTAATATTCTCATCAAGACAATAAATAAAATGTTAAATGAACTTAAATGAGACACCAGAGAATCCACTGTAGTTTAGGGTCTGGTTTGATTTTTTAAATTATTTTTTTCCCCCTCATCTTCCTCTTCTGATAATTATAAAGGAGAAAGCTCTGATCACAGCTGTTCCTGAAATAGGACATTTATAATGTGTCCCCGGTATCTATGAAGGGTGACCTTCTGCTGCAGTCTTCTATAATGGAGTTTAAAAACTCATTTGTCATGAGACAAACCTATTGGAAAGCAAACTTAGTTAACTGTCATGCTCACAGAGTCTTTAAATTCCATGATTAAACCAACATAGCCAATTGTTTTGATTTTTACGTGCCTCATATTATAATTCTATAATATGATTTACTTACAGTCCAGATCCTGGGAATGAGCAAATCAGAACTTCAGGGTCATTTGAAAGTACCTTTTATTTTATTATTTTTTTTTCTTTTCCCAAAGGTACATTTCTGTTCTCGCTCTTGCTGAAAAAAGATTAGAAGTATGGAACTGCAGTAAGAAATTAAAGCAATGGACCAGAAGTAAGGAAGGATCATGAAGTATGTCCTTCCTTAATGACTCTAAATCACAGGTGATCTGGATGTCCCAGTTTTTCAAAGAGGACAAGTATGGTATGGATGAGTCCAAAGGACAAATGACCTCTAGAGGCATTTCTTGGAATGAACCCCAAGTGTACTTAAAGCCTTTCTAGGTTTTTATTTGATGGCCACAGCTGCTGTAGCTGCTAACTGTGTTTTATGCTTAGGTAGCTCATCTGCTTCCTTGGAGTCATTAATCTCACTTTTTCTTTGTGCTCTGGCCACCAGAAAAATGCAGCATCACAGTTAACTGTTTTAATTAGACATGCCCCACGATGAAAATGGCATGCTGACGGCTTGCTTGGCTTGATGCACAGGACATGTGAGGTGCTGGAGTTTGCTGTGCACAGCCTTGCTCCACAGCCAGGAAAAGACTCGTATTGCTTGGTGCCTCTGAGCACTCTGTCGGGCTGTTGTGTGACTGCACTTCCCCTAGCCTTGTGCCACATCTTGGGAAACAGAACTGAACTGTGTGGCCTTGTTTGCTACACTCCTCCTGTCTCTCCAAGCCACTTCAGCAGACACACGGCTGCTTTGATAGCAGTGAAGGCAAGCGGTGGAGTCTCAGGGTGGTTGTGGTATCACCCTAGTACATTCTGGGATATGTTAACAGTGGAAGAAATGCCAAAAGACTTTAAGAAGTGTTAAACTACTCTGTAGGAACTACCCTCGGAGTTTTGTTTTAGAAACCATGTACTATATTTATCTACACACTCTCAGTTTCATTGTCTTTGCAGCTTCACAGCCTACCTTCAGAAGGTGTTATCTCTAAAAGTTCTCTGTTTATAGGTGCCAGAAGGCCTCCAGCAAAATACATCTCAAGTTGATTTAACCTAGGGAAAGGTTACAGTTTAGCAGATGAAAAAGCAGCAGGTAATTTAACATTAAAATCATTCTATTTCTTATTTTAAAGCTATTGCACCATTTAATGCAACTGCTACACTGTATTTTCAGTAGGCAAAGGGAAGAGCCTATCAGAAACTCCTAGGGTCTGGACAGCCAACTGATAATAGAAAAGCATCAGATGGTAATGAGAAAAAATAGTCAAGGTTGTAAATGTGAAGATATAAGGTTATATAATATGCATTTAAAATACACAGAAGATCTAAACTATATCTTAAAAATAACACAAGAAATACTAGCCCATTAGGATCAAAAGGTATTTATTTAGGATGGCCAGAAAATATCTTTGCTGTTAACTGAGCTGTTTTCTCTGGGACAAATGCCTTCTCCTGCCAAATTTGGGACTCTTCTTCTAATACAGGGAAGACATCAATATTTAAAAAGAAAAGGTTTGAGAGTGTTGGGGGTGGTGTGTGCTGAGGTGAGGTTTTCTTTAGAGAGAAAATGTTGGATCTCCCCTACTTTCGTCCTGGGAAGCAGCAGAAGTGGTTTGGCTTTCCAGAACTCAGCCAGAGGCAGTGACAGGCAAGCTTGTGTAATCTGAGACACAGAGTGTAAAACTGGCACAATTAGCTCTCATCTGGATTTGCCCTGTAGTCAAGATGCACCTTGAGTACGTACCCAATATGCCCTTTCCCACTGAAGGCAAGACACCACTAGTTAGATGACTACAGTAGTGTACTGAGCAGATACGTGAGATGTGACAGGTCACAGAGCATGGGAGCAGCAATAAAAATGACCTCAAAAATGTCCCGAGTGACATATTGCTTGGTTGACCTCAAAAGCTGCAACCCCTCCCCTCCCAGCTGATGAGATGCAGCAGATACATTGCTCACCAAGTGACGGGCTGCTGTGCTACTGTGTGTATTGGAAAAGAAAATGGGGAGCTCTGCAGAGCACAGAAAATTTCAAGCGCATCAGTCAAAGTCTGGAGGGGTCATAAACCACTGATAATAGGAACTTACAATAGGAAATGGAGGGGGTTAATAAAAAGAGATGCTAACAGCTTTAGCTTTAAGTGTGAAGCTTGTTAAGTTGGAGGTGTAAGAAAAGGACCCCAAGTATCTGCTGTGGCAAGTACTCTGCTAGGAATCCCAGAGAAGAGCCTCAAACCGGGTGTGGACAAATCCATGGGCCTGTTGTAACAGGGGAAGAGTCATGAACTAGAGGAAGCTTGGCTGACCTGACAGAGAAAATAGAGCGAGTCAGTCCTTTTTCTTGCAGAAGGCCAACCAGCACCTTCCAAACACATGAACACTGTTGCACAATGGCATGGAAAGAATAAAAATATCACTATGTGCCTGAACATCATAGCATCTTAAAAATCAGGGGGGCTAGTTATGTGCTTCGTCCTTCAAGTCAGTTTCTCTTTCTCCAACTATTTATCAAGATAGAATATAATAGTGATTATTATACTCTGTGCATCTAGATAGTGAATTCTGTAATCATCCTTTACTTAGCCCACTCTAAACAAACAATGTGGAAATAGGGTGCAAAGTGTTGTGGGTTTTTTTTATCATGGCTGATGCATTATTTCTGTATCTGTCTTTGTACATTTTACACTCAAATAACCATGTTTTCTTCACTATTTCAGAACTGCACAGTAAAGAGAAGACTATTTATGAGCAGCAGTGTTTGTTGCCAGCCTCCTTAAGTGTCAGTTATAAGTACTTGTTTTGACATGATCAAATATTCAACAGTACTACCAAAACCAGAGACAAATGAAATATTCATAATCATCTGAGGGAAGTCTGCCAATCTTTGAAGATTTAGTCTACTACAGCCTCTTGAAATGAACAGAAGAGAGCTAGACTTTTTAGTGCAAAAGATGCAGTAGACGAAAAAGCTGGGAAAAGATCCCTCTTCTTCCTTTGTGAACCAGTCAAGTAAGACACCCTTCCCTGTTATGTTTCTAACAAAACAAAATTAGAAATGCTCTCCATTTACTGGTATGAATAACCCTCTACCAAATGCAGGAGTGTCTCAAACTAAGCAGTGACTCAAATGTCAGTTATGATACACTTTCTCCTCTCCCATCTCTATGGATTCTATCCTCAAGCAAAAACAAGGAAAGCAAAAAAACAAACAAACAAAAATCACTCCAAAGCATGAAAAGCTCTAAAAAGGCTGTAGGAAACAGAAGCTCCAAGTAATCTACTTTTCAGTGTGGGCTACCCCAGAATCGATACATTAAGGATTAATACTAAGATAGATAAAATAGTTCGTTTGTTGTTTAAGATAGACAATCATGGGAAAAGAGGGCTCACTGGCTTAAAAATAAATGTTTTCTCTATCAGCATTTAGATGGCTAAGTTCAAAACAAGAGTGAACAGGGAAGAGATGCATAGTCTCTGGAAACAGGGACTAAACAGAAACATCTGCTTCAGGTCATCTTAGAATCCAATGGTGCCTGACTCTACAAGGCATTTGCACTTATATGTTCCCTAACTAAACTGAGATTAAAGCATGCACACGAGCACTTAGCTCAGCTGGGGCCATATAATGAAGTAAGAGCAACAAATACAGAAGGAAGAAGCCATAAAATCACACAAGGGGCTTTACAGTTAATTACTTTAATGTCACTATTAAGTTTAGGAACTGAAGTCCATAGGAAGGGTATTTTATCAGCTGAAGTCTGGCTTCACTGGGATTTTTTGTTATTGAAATGGGAATAGTCATCTTAATGCCTGAAGGTGAAGTGGAGCTGTGCTTTAAATACAAAACTTATGGCTTTGTACACTGCCCTTGAAGCATAACTCCTATTGCTGCTAATGTCAGTGAAGTTCTTTTGTAGACTTAGGGAACACTGTAATCCTCTTAGTTGCAGGAATTCTTTTGCTGTACTAGCTAAAGGGCTTTTAGCAGCAATTTGACTTACACAGCGAACACATTCCCATTGCGCTAAACAAGCAGCTCGTGGTGTCACTTCCATCACATATAACTGATGTTTTATCCTGACCTTCTTTCCTCACTCTGTATTTTCTAGCATCAGTATGCATGAGAAAATTAAAGGTGTATAACGCACAGCTATCATTTGGTTTGCATTACCAGTTTGGTTTTAGAAAGAGAAATACATTAGATACTCATATCTTCCCCAAGTGGGGACTATGTCGTTTTTCTCTGTAGCTACAGATGTGCCCAGCAAGGGCAACAGCTACAAACATATGAGCGTGGGCTTCCCATGCACTGAGCTGGCAGGATGCAAGCAAATTCCAGTGCAAGAGCTAAGCGTGCACTGCACCCAGCCATGAGCAGCAAGCTCAGCCTGTCCACGAGTGACCCTGTGCCCTGGGCTCAGCACTGAGCTGACAACAACATGGGAGGTCCACAGATGCCTTGCATCCCACCAGCCTGGAGTAGAGGCAAAGTGTGCCTACCCCTACAGCAGCCAGGACAGACAGACCCAGCTGGGGCTGCTGTTTCCCTGCTGTGCTGGGGAACACAGGGCCAGGAGAATCCTTCTGCCTCCAGCATGGTGTAAGGAGCCTACACCAAATAACTGGCTCATGCATAGGGATTGACTCACTGAATGGTCCAAAGGTCTGACAGCAACACGTAAAGCAATTTGGAAATGTTAAAACCTGTGCAAATAAAGAAAAAAAAAGTGTTTCTGAGGTGAAATAGAATGAAGAGCCATCAGCCCTGGCAGCTCATTAAAGCAGATATATTGTATAAGATGATATACACTTCTCAAAAATGTTATTTGTATGTATGTCCTTCAGTAATTGTGGGACAGCACAGAGCTGCTATGTCTGATATTGGCAGTGACATTCCTATGGCACTTACCTGCCTGAAACAAATCAAACGCGTAGGAAATAAGATGTGTGGAAAATGGAAACTGAAAGGGCAGTGAAGTGCATTTGCTATCTGGAAGATATAGCTAGTTGAAAATACCTGGATCTGAAAGAAGCATAAACTGTTATGTCCAAAGTTGTTTAAACAGTAATTAGTTTTCTATCAAAAAGATTATAAAAATAAACTGTCTGCTATAAAATACTAAGGTTGTTGAGGTTTCATGTGTCTAACGTGACTTACCCTACTTATACGAATTCCCTAGATAGTTTGGGAGACTGTAATGGATAGTAAGGCCATCAGGTGAAGCCATCAGGTCTAATTTTCCCAAATGGGTAGCAATCACAAACTGTATTACTTGCTTGTATTTGATTGCTTGTCTAAGGCCAGTTCTAGTGAGCATGTTACAACTGGCCTTGACCCACACCAACTGACACCCCTACCAATGGGCTCAGCAAGAATATGTTGGGTCTGAATAAGCCCAGAACCAGATTATGTCCTTCAAAGTTTTAAAGGCAGGATTCATTACTTTGCTTCCAGTATGTGCTACAAAGGGGCTGAGTTCTCCTTGATCAAGGAAGCCACCTATTTTGGCCCGAAAAACCATGGAGTCAAAGCTGGCTCTGGTTCTGGGGGTTGTGAAAGGTGCAATGTCCCCTATGTAGGGGTTAGCATTAAAATTTTAGAGCCCTAGAAAAACTGAATGCCACCAGGCTCTCTCTGATAGCAAATATACCCTATTTTTCGTTTTTTTTTACTCAAAGTAGCTGAACATCAGTCCCAGGACCTAGGTAGTTCCAGTTACCTATGTGTAGGCCTATCCACACCTTTTTCAGCAAGAAGGTGATTTTGGTACATTTTCTGATGACCAGAACCTAGAATCCTTTCTGACCTGGTGTGGAGCATCCAGACTGACACTGTCAGGCAGCTACTCCTATTCTCATTGCACTGTATCCAGTAAAGCTGGGATTTCACACTAGTATATGTCCCAAAAGTGATAGCATTGCCAAAACTAGGATTAAAAAAGAAAAAATTACATGTTTTTCAGGGGGATAGGAGGAAAATTAGAGACTTAGGGAAAAACTGACACTGGAAAGGCTCTGGAGAACTAACTGTGCTTCTTGTTGTCCGGATTTATCTATCCCATGGCTAGAAGACTTTCATGCTAAGACATATCAACAAGAGTGTAGGCTGCTTTTATTGCAACGGTGTGGAGTAGATATTTCAAAAAAGCAGGTTTTGTTGCATGATTGAATTAAACTAGAATTACATTATAAAAGGGATGTTTTGTTAGCAAATGTGACACAGACTCCTGAAGGAGATCTGCTAGCTGCTGAACCAAGCCAGGACTGAGAAGGGACCTATACCCATGGCACATAATACTGGGTTGATCTGTAATGGCAAAACTGAAGAATTTCGCCTTGCAAAGGAAAAATTGGAGGTATGAAGGATACTCTACAATAACACAACAGAAATGCAGCTAGTTGTGTAAAGATAACACATAAGAATATTACCACATACTTGCTTTTATAAAGGTGGAAGGTGCTGAGACCACTTTCAGAAAATCAAGCCTATAATTTAGTTTAAGACTCCTCTTTTTGAAAAGCTTGCCAACTAATTATACCTTTAGCAGATTTAGTTTTCCAATAACCAGCTTTTGGTTTGGGGTGTTTTTTTGGTTTAATAACTTTTGCCATGGTTTTGACTGACCTAACAGCCCAGCTGAAGTTAAGGGAAAAATAAAATGAAAACATACTTCTGTTTTTTAAAGCTGACTTCAGGGTATTTTGCATCAAAGAATTTCTGGAGCAGACATTAATTCCTTCTTGGTTTCCATGTACTTTCGTCCAGAGGCAGCACCACACAATGTAGATCTGCAAAATCACTGATATTGTTGAATTCTTCAAAAAGAGATCAACTGACAGGTGTAAAATTTCTTTCCAGGTTTGAAAGTTACTACTTAATGCTAAGTAATAAAATGTTACCATCTACATAGGAAATGGAATGCACATTAGCCCACAGGTAAAGGAAAAATGGTTTCAATCAACAGTGACAAAAAGTAATGCTTCAAATGACTGGAACACTGATAGAGCTAAAGCAGGAAATAACAGCCTGTGTGTTGTAATTGGCAAGGGCAGTGTAAGAGTCAGAGTAAATGTCAGCCGAGATCAGAAAACTGATTCAGCTGGAAGCAAAACACATTACAACCTTATCCCTACCCTTCAGGTGTGTTTGCAGCTTGGTTTAGGTCTTCTCCCCCCTCACTGAAAAAGGCAATATACGTATGAATGTATATAGATATTTATATATATGTAAAAAATCTACACATCATATAATATATATGTATATATACACCATGCATGATATATATACACACACTATACATGATATACTATATAATATGTTCATACATACATGCATATGTCTATAATTGTGTGAAAAGACACAGGAATAACCCAAGGCTGGAGAAGAAAGCTATGATGCAATCATGACTCACTGGCCTGTTCACCTCTTGAATGAGATTAACAACCTTTTCTACACTAAATATCAGTATTTCCTCTGAATCTGAAGTGTGAAATTACCAAAAAAAAAAAAAAAAGGTGTCAGGTTAATGTTTTCCCTATAACTGGAGCTTCGGTATTCCCCTAGATCCAGTTTTGCATGCATACATAAAGCTCTCACTCACATTCAACACTGTTTTTCACCAGGCTAACACATGTGGGTGAGAACTTGAACTTTGCTTTCCTTTGGATTGGTACCTGCTCTCCTTGCGGTGAAATGAAATTCTAAAATCTCTCAGGCATCAGCAGGCTTTCAGCACCTAACCACAGTTACCCCTTTTCTTGGGGAGAGGTCAATTTTTCCCATGCTTTATTGAGGGATGCCCTCCCACTCCCTTGACTATTTCTACTGACTTATAAAATAACACAAGGCATCATTAAGGACATGTGGGTATGCCTTTGACATGCAGCTATTTATATTTAAATAAGCCTGATATAAGTGCTCAGATCTGCCTGTCAAATTCTGTAGACTCTACACAGAATATAAATCCAAAGTGGTTTCAAAGCTTTCATCACGTCGGCATCTTTAAATACATAGCAATTATGCTGAAACTGCCCTGATATCATTCTCCTCCATACTCATGACAGACCATTTCCCCTTAAATTGTTATACACTTATCATAACACAGGTGTATTCAGTAAAAAAGAAAACAAAACAAAACAAAACAAACCCAACCCTGTAAAGTCTGGAAGTCTTCAATCCCTCTCCTCTTAGCTGGAGCGTCAACACACTCCCGAATTTTAATCTCACTGCAGCACATCATCCTTTTTTTCAACACAGAAGGACAAAAAGGAGGGAGAAATTAATGTAAACTGCTAAATTAGGTGAATTAAACTTAAGCAATAAGCTCAGATATACACTTTCTTTTTTTTCCTTGGGACACTGTGTACCCAGGATTGTGTTGCACCTGAAGAAGTCAGGTCTCTCTAGCCCTCACTCTGATATGCTGCAGAAGGCAAGCAAGGGGAAATTGGCTTAGTGAGTTGCTCCCAGCCTGGGTGTTTATAAACATTTATCTTAGCTCACAGAAAATGAAGATAAATTCCTTTTCTGTAGCGTGAGCATTACAGACATTCCTCTATAAATTATGTATCATTTTAAGACTTCCAGTTAGGAAACTTATACTTAAACTGTCATAAAGTTTCATATTTGTTTTAGATCACTAAAAAGGCAAGATAAGCAGAACCAAACTGTTAAAATTTTATGAGTTTGATAAATTACCCTGTAAGGCAGTCTTTGACTGCACAGCAATTTGTGCTTGTGATTAAACACTGAATAGCCCAGGACTAAACAAGACTGAAGCTGACGCTAAATACTCTGTAATCCTCTCCCCAAACCCCCAACCCCTTAGATGGGTGAGGAGGACAGAGTATCTCCAGAACACAGTGTGCATGCAAATACAAGAGTCCCACTGCCTGCCAGGCATACCTAAGGTGCAAGCACAGGAAAAGCACGGTGAGGAGGCACGTGAGTTTTAAAAGAGGTAGGGTCACACAGTCCATTAGAAATACTTCTCTGCGCCTGGTCAGCTTGCACAAGCTAATGGTATACTGGATATACTTCTAGGTATGGCAGAACTGAATGTACAGAGATGGCCCCAACCTGTTTATTATTAATAAAGATGGTACAGGTATAACAAATATGGACAAGTAGTTTTCAGTTCTTGATTTATAATTCACGAAGAAGCTCCCATACAAGTAAAACAAATCCACTTCATGAAAAAACTCTGTTCAATAAACTACTAATTTTTCCTGCTTTGTGAGTTCAGAAGCTGTGTCTTCAGCGGTTAGTCTAAATAACCAGAGTATGAGGAACTTTAGGGCTGATTTTTAGATCTACCTGGAAACAAATACAGTAATTTAAAGAAAACCGAACCAAACAACAAATTATTCCTTTTTGTTGTTAGAAGTTTAATTTCTGTCCTAGCAAAATAAAAAACTCAAATTGGAATGGGTGTATTCATATTAGACCAAAGATTTTATGCTGCATAAAAACCAGAGGAAACAGATCAGGGAATAGGTAAGGAAATAATACATTACTAGACATGGAGGAAATAATATCCATTCTCTAGTGCATATTATGTGGCCTCTTCTAGTGGTTCCTCCAGAGGTTTTCCTAGTCTGGTGCTATAGGCTCTGCCTTTGTAATACTGCCCTTCCTAACTGCATTTGCACCCTTGAAGGAGAAAAATCATGGCTTCAGTCTGGGAACAGACTTCAGTTTATTTTACTTTGTCAGATGCACATTAAAATAAGTAGCAGCTGGTGGAGGCAAAGGACTGAATTTCTCTGCTTTTCTATCATTTAATTTTCATATTGCCATATCTAGCACTGCTACCTTGATATATTTGTTCTACAATCTTTGCAAGTAAATGTTGAGAATGCCATGAATTTTAATGCACTGAAAATCACACAACACACTTCTGCAGTAAATGCTCAGGTTGCCGGATTGCTATCCAGCTAAAGATAGTCTTCTCTGATAAATCCTCTTTTTTCCATAACTTGTATGATTGCTCTTTGTTGAAATGAGATATCATTCTCCACCTCTCTTTTTACAAATGGTGTTAACAGCTTAAGCATTACAAAGTCATTTGAATATGCAGAAAAACAGGAAGCCAGATAGAAAACTTTTAGGACCATGTGACTATCAAGGTATAAAAGATGTACTCAGGACTGAGAAGGCTTTAAGACAGAAATGTAGTGAATTTCTTGCATCAGTCTTCACTGCCAAAGATGTTGGGAAGATCCCATAAATTCTCTGCAGCAGATATATTAGAGGACCTAGGCTGATTTAAGGTAAAAATGCAAGAAATATTAGACCAAATATATATGTTAGTGGATGTCGGGGAACCCTGGGGGAATGGGCTGCAGAGGGGGGCCAGAAGTACATATATTCCCTGGACAGCATCTGCCACATTCACTGTCAAGAGCAGAATACCAGGATGGTGGACCACTGCTGGGGCTCCCCTACGCCCCAGGGAGATCACTGCATACAGAATTCAGCATAGAGAACGATGATTTGATTGCAGACTTTGCTGTATTATGTTAGTATGAAGAAGTTAAAAGAAGCTGGATATTATGAACAATTGGTATCTAAGACTGGTGTCTAAGATTTTCCTGGAACTTCAAGATGAAGCCCCATCCATGATCTACTTGGATTCCAGAATAACAGATGCTACATATGTCCCTTTGTGCTGAAGACACACACCTGACTTCATATTTTACTTCAACATCTATATATACTTATTTTTTCCCAGAATGACATTTTTTATTTGTATGTTATTGACATCAAGGAAATACATTATTCCTCCCCTGATGGCAATAGTCACAAATATTTCATCTTGTGCCCACATAACGAAGGGCACAGACAAAAGATTATTTTTTTCCTCTTGAGGATATTTTTGTGTAACTGCCTTGAACATGAGGCTAGGTGGGTACTAAGCCTATGAATGCCAGGCAGTGGTTTAAATTGCTCATGGCACAGGGAATTCATCTGAGAAGGGGGTACCTGCAGAATATTTGTAGCTGACTTTCAACAGGCTGTCACCAGTCTTCACTGAAATAACGTTCACCAAGCTCACTTAAAGGCAGCACAGTGATTTCTATAGAGACACCAGCATCACTTAGGGAAGAAGTGGCAGTTTTATAGCACTAATAACCCTGCTAGAGACCTACTGGCATTTCTAGGAGAAAGCCAAGCATTTGTAGAAGTGATGAGCTGTGTTAACTTTACCACACTTAGATAAATCCTTGTCATTTCTCTGCAGAAAGAGCATGATACAGATAGTGCTGAAGCATGATTTTAAAGCATGCTGATGCTGAATTACGGTGTTGATTGGGAAGAGAAATACATTACATGTTAAAAGTAGAATGTGCAACTTTGCAAAAATTGCTTAGTTTGCAAACTCCATTTCAGTTTTATCTGTGAATTGTAATAATATGTAAAGTAAAACATAGGAGATGACTGGTTTTCAGCAGGCATACTCACTTTGGAAGAGAACAATGAAAAACACCATCACATTATATTGGCTTTGATATTACTCATTCTTTCGAAACTTGATAGCTTCAAGTGCTCTGAGCTTGTAAATTAGCATTATTATGGCAAAGAAACAATTTCAGTAAGAAAAAGACTGAAAGAACCTTTTAGAAGATGGCTGGGATATAGGATAGCTGTTACTGGAACCGTAGTTTTAAATAATATTGTTTTTCCCTCACAGTTGTTTCTAGTTTGCAGAAGAGGAGGAGGTGTATGGCAAGCACATTACTATATTGTTACTCTGCATCTGTACAAAAGGTAGCACTTTTATAAATTATTTCTGCAGGTGGCACAGTTTTGTGGGTTATAGGGTAGCAAGAAGAATAACACAGCATTGATGGCAGCTGAAAACAATCAATACAGATTCCAAATTTTGTATCCAAGCAGAAAAATTGCTACCACACTGAGTTCATTTGAGTTATTTGCCATGCATTCTGATATGCCCCAAGGGGACAGACATTAGGGTGCAGTAGCAAAGTTTTATATACTAAAACTAGATGATGACTGTTCTTTAGCATGTATAAATATTTCTGTGTGGTGGTTAAAATCCTGTAAGACTTCTGCCAGTGAGACCACTGACTATATCTAGGAAGGTATCAGTTCTTGCAGCTGCAGGTTACCTTAGGGAGCAATTTAAGAGTAATTTAATCTAGGCTAAAGATATAGTGCCATGAGAATTATTCAGTCAGCAAACATGCATGGTAGATATACCTTAACATGCATTAATTTAGATGAAAATAATTGTTATCTGCAAGCTTTCTGTTGACTGATGCTAACATGAACAGGAAGGAGGAGGAAAAAGGACAGGAAAGGACGAAGGAGAAGGGGAAAATAGAGGAGGGAGGAGGGGCAATGGAGGAGAAAAGGGAAAGGGGAAGGCAGGACTCGGTGTGATACAATCAGTTCTTGCTCGCTTATGGAGTTACACATGGAAATTCAGAGCTGACACCCTCCTTCTGAAACATTGTCTATATATGCAGGGAATTCAGTGGGACTGAACATAAGACAGGCTGCTTTCCAGCTTGGATCAAATAATAAAGTCTGGGATTTCAGCTTGAACAAGTTGAGTGTCTCTTCTTAGGCTTCTCTTTCAAGAAAATATTTCTTTTTGGTCCCAATTAATTATTCTCAGTGATTGAGTGTCCGGCCAGCTCAGTGATCAGTTTCTCAATAGCAGTTATGCCTGTTATATTTTCCTCTACAAAGAGCATACTGAAAAAGAAGCAGTGTAGCTGTATGAGTCTGTATCCTTTTTGCTTGTTGATTTTTTTTTATTTAAAAGTTCTGAAAAAATTAATCATAGGTTTTACTTTAAAGATAAAGGAAATGCTAAGCAACATTCCTGCCATTTTCTTAATCAGCTGTCTAAATTCATTTTGGAATGAATTTTCTCTGCTAAGATGAAAGGCTCAGTGCATTAAATCAATCACACAAATTTCTTCTCTTAAACATTTTAATAAATAGGCTTGGTCACAAAGAACCAATTATAAAATAAACAGTAAGTTTGAGTAAAGAAATACTGTTTTCCATTATATTTAATCTGGAATCACATTGCTACTTAAGTGTTGTAATTTTCCAGTTGGCCATAAAAAATGTCAAGACTAAAGGATTTCATACAGTACTTGATATCCAATGCCATAAAACTGAAGTGAGAAAAAAAAAATTTTCAAAATAAAGGTTGTCTTTTTTATCAACTGGAGTGATTAACCACGGGATCAGGCTTTCCAAAAAAGTAGTAGAAACTTTTTTAATCTCCTGAAAATAAAGCTGGATGTATTTTTGGATGATGGACTTGAGCTTTGTCAAACACATATTAGTTTCAATGTAGACAAACTCAAAGAAACATTTTGATCATGGCTGGAAGACTAGATAATCCAAGAATTCTTTCTGGAGCTGAACTCTTACAAATCTGTAAATTAAAGTTTAATTTTACTTTTTCTACCTTTTTTTATCTTTTTTTTTTTTTTTTTACTTTAAAAGTAAAATAAAAGTACTTTGCTAAAGTAAACAGGATCTGTGAGTATCACGTGAACAATAAACAAACAAAACCAACAAAAATAATGTAGAAAAAACATCTTAGGGAAACAGCTTCTTGGCCTTTGTTTTTCTTTACAGGTTACTTCTCAGAAACTGAAGACAGCTTAAGTAAAAAGAAGTGATTATGCTTAGAATCACAAATACAGGTAGTTCTAAGTACTGGTTAATTGCTATGATTTAACCTGGAAGGTGAGTGAGACCAGCGTATCTTATCACTAAAAATCCATGTACATGGCAATGCCTTTATTTACTTCTATGGAAGAGTTGGACTTGTAGCCTTTTCAGGAGGATTATCAGCATACTACAGCTTGTAAAACTTCTGTTTTTTCATAGCTTTTTTTTTAGCTTAAGGAGCAACCTTTCCTTCTTGTCTTTCCTAGCCTTTCCTCGTAATGCTTACAACTATGTCACAAGCACTAGAATGAAGGACAAAGAGTCAAAATGTGGAACTACTTTGAAATGTAGCACCACAACTGAAAGATGATAATGTTTGAATGCTGGCTTATAAGGATGTTTCTCTCACTGTTTAGTCTCTCCTTGAAAGACACTCTGTAGCTTTGATTGTACTTGTTACCCTTTTTTCTGCCTTTTCTGTTTCTCCTATATCCTTTTCAAATAGATGACTGGAATTCCTTGCAATATTCAAGTTTATACAATGATTTAACAACACTGGGGATGTTTTTCTCAGTCTTATTTGCTAATACTTTCTAACATCTCACTTACTCTTTTGATTTTCCTGAACAGAACTGAATTTTTCATGAAATTACTCAAACTGACTCCATGACCTCTTCATAGACTGATGAGAATCCTTCATCATATAGGTATGCATATGTATGATATATGCTACAGTTACTTTTCTCTACACAGGTAACTGCATCTCAAATGCTGTTGTCACCTACTGTCCTTGCAGGCATTGCAAAGTCTATTTCTCTGCTCCAGCAGTGCCACAGATGGTGTTGCCCACCCAACCGTTGCTGCATCACAGCAGTGCTGCCCATTGCTCCCCTTATTCCCAGGTTCCTGCTTCACACAATCATTTTTGGCCATTGCCCCCTGCTTTCCCAACCAACTGCATTCATTTCTTAGCTGATGATCTCAATGGATATTTGCTGTAATAAGTGTTTGGTTTCACATCTGCTAAAGATGGCCGTTAACAGAGCTACTGGGCCTGAGGATGGAGATTCTGCAACCCTGCATGCAGCAAAAGGTCAGAACTTTGTTCCATTCTCTGAATCTGCAAATTAATCCTACTCCCAAGTGCAAAATATGTCCTTTATCTTCCAAGGAAAAGGTTGGTACTAGTATAATATTCCTTTACAGCCTATTTTTTCTCTAGATAATGCTGGCTTTCCATAATTGCATACACGAAAAGCAACAGAGGTATTTTAAATAATTCTCTAGATTGCCCTCTAATTCCAGTTTCAAGGGGTCCAACATATGTCTGGGAGTTAGTACCCAGGTACAAACTACTCTAGCAACAATTTGCTAGTAAGCCCAGGCCCCTTCAAGTCAGTATTTGTTAAATACGGGTATTGCAAGTTCAGCTCACTTTAAAGCAACACTTTCATTTCTGACTTTTGTGACAGGGCAGAAGAATCCTTCAGAGTGCGATAAGTAAGGATGGATATCATCAGAGCCAGTATGAAGCCTGTCCAGTGTGAATTTTATCACCTCAAAGAGAAAAGGATGATGTAGTCTTATAAAATTCCACCATTCTTCTGGAAAGACCAAAACTAATCGAGCAATACCTGTACCTCCCTAAGAAAAGGTCAAAGTAAAAAGAATACTGAGTTAACAAGATGATTCAGCAAGCTGGAATCGTATTTCTTTTAACTTGACATTTAGGCTGAATTAACATCCTGAACTTACTCAGCGAGCAATGGAGCTCAAAGCAAATCCATTTAGTCTTATGTTGAGAAAATCCAAAATGTGCCAGGCTGACATGACTAAGCACCTACTGAGCCTTGACCATCCTGGATCATGAAAGCATTAGGAGGGCTGAAGAGCTTTTTCACTACTGAACAGTGAAAGAAAACATGCAAAAAAGAAAAGGCTCCCAGGAGCAGCATGCAATTAGTAAAAGGCCAAGGCCAGATTGCCAACTACAGTTACAAATTGTCTTCATAAAGAACTCAAAGATTGATGCAGAAAGGCCAAGTTGAAAAGATGTGAGAGTCAGTTCTTTCAACTTGACATTTAGACTGAGCTAATATCCTGAACTTGCCCAGCAAGTGAGAAAAGGAAAAATACCAGGTAAGGTCTTTAAAGGCTTTTAATGAGCACCTACAAGCCATACCAATGGAGAAACTAGAAAGCAATATCCAGGTGAAATAGTTGAGTGAACTTTCCCGGAGATAGGTGTTTTTCAAGGCCCAGCTCCTCCTGAAGGCACCAGAGCAGAGCACAGGGCTATTGGTGTTTAACTAGGGAGATCTACAATCAGAAACTAGTAGCAATCCTATTTTCTGTGTAAGAAAATGACTTGCATGCAGTGTTTCACTGACTTATAAACAACCTTTAAGCACGTCAACATTTAAGTGGGATTGCTAATAGGAATAAAAAAAGTGCATATATTTCAGTGTTTGCTGGGTAGGGAAAACTCCATTTCATCTTAGGAATATTTCCTCAATTGTAGATATATATAGATATATAGATTAAATTTAGGTTCAGAATATTTATGAATTTCTTTTCTACTTCTGTGCAGAATTGTTTTATTTATACTATTGTTATATTTAATCTTTAATAGGCCAGATTTAAGTAGTAAGATTTCAGCTAAATGGAAACTTCTCTTTCCACACGTTTGGGGCAGTTTCAGGCAAGGTGTTACATGACTTGATAAAATGGATGTTACAGCTTTCTGCAACATTGGAAAGCTGTGCCTTTTCTGCCTCATATGTGACTAGAAACAAAATAGTTCAATATTACTTAGATGCCCTTAGTAAACACCTTGCATGCCTTTTAATATCTGAGAAGCTGTTAAGTCGACAGATCTCCCATTTGAATTTAGATTACCACTCTTAAGTACAGCAGAAGGTCTGCAATATACCCTAAAGGCAGCCCTGGCACATGCTCAGCTGTGATTAATCTAGCTACTTAGAAAATGTCAGTTGTACTACTAGAAGTCAAACAATCACCCTTTCATTGTAAACTGATGACTCCACCTCAAGCCAGAGACTGTTCCTTGTTTCAATACGCATATGGCATAGATGTTTCAAAAGAACCATGGGAAAAAAAAAGATGCTTAACAAACAGGAAAGTGAAGTCACAGACCCCTCAATCTTAAAGATTAAGAGTGAATGTTCATTCTTTTTACTTTTATGCCTTGAAATAACAAAGGAAGAATGAATTAAAGCCAGAAAGGGGGTAGTGGTTAAGTTACAATGAAAACTGTATGAAATAGAAAAGTTGGGAGAGTCAATGGATTAGCATTGTCTTCTTAAAAACAACTTGAGAAACAGAGTAATACATTTTACACATATTTCTCCAAAGGAAACATTTGCTACTTATAATCATATCTTTTTTTTCTTTCATATCATTTACCTGTCCAGAGGGATATTGATTTGCTGGACATGGTTTCTTGAGGTTTTTAAGTTAAGGTTCTCTATAATTAAGCAGCTGAAGAGTTCATCTGACAAATGCATTACTAACAATGAGAAATTAAAATGAAACATGTCTGATAAGAAGAGATGTAAAATGCTCTGTGTGGTGTGATAGATCAGTATAATTTCTCCTGGGAAGGTTTGGACAACTGGTCCTTCAGCAATGGAGGCTCCCTGTAAAACAAGTGTCAGGTGCAAATGGAGAGTGCCTGCACAGTATCTTTTTTCTTCCAGATGTTTTGAAGAGCCATATGTTCATACTTAATTAAAAAAACAACCAAACAACTCTAAATTCTTCAGGAGGACTGTTCTCACTCTGCTGGAAGCTGCTGTCCATTGGGACGCAGTGTGTTTGCCCCAGACTTGCCCAGGCACAGCTGTCTGACCAGCGCAAGCTGCTCCGAGCCTTTGCGGCTGTCAAGGCAGCAGCTCAGCTCCCTTCTTCCTCCTCCCTCCTTGCCTTCCTACCTTATCCCCCTGCCACCTGTGCTAAAACAAGATTAATTTTCAGCCAGCTCATTGCCCCAGTGTTTAATCCAACTGAGTTACCCTGGGTATTGAGTTCTGCAGGATTATATTCCATCAAGGCTAGTAATTAAAGGCACTCAGAGCATTGCCAATCTATTTTCACTGACTCAGATTAATAAAATGCTAACTGAAATATAAATCTGTGTGTCTGAAAGATTATTGGCCCTATTTCTGCCATCATTTTTCACTTGTGACAGTGGCTCACGCTTCACCATCAGGCCCACTGGAAGAAGTATAGGCAGCTGCACAGCAAGATACTTGTAAATTGAAGTATGACCCCAGTTTTGATCTGCTACAGAGCACAGAAGTTAATTTCCACTGACCCACTGTGAGACAGAACCAAGTACTGTGCAAAGCAGCAACAATTTAGTAAAGGGGAAGAATTCTGTAAAATATCCTGGCTGTTTATTTTAATAACAAATCAAAAAATAAGTATAGTGTAAAGGGAAAAAAACCCACCCTGTGATAGTACTTATTCGGACTGACTGTATGAACATGACAGAAGGTATAATTATAACATGAAAATTAGTGTGATTTTTCAGCACTTCTTTGCCATAGTATTGAGGCTTAGTAAGCTGAATACCAGTATTTGCACCTTTACCCTTGTTAAACCCCAAGGGCGATGAGAGTTGTGCATTTATTAGCATATCACATCACGCATTCTGAACAAGGTGGTGAAGATGGAAAAGGTGGGAAAAGGTTTAGGTAGAACCACTGAAACCCTCTTGGCATTTTATGAGCAGACTTCACTGCAACAACAGAAATGTTTCATCTGCAAAGAGGCAAATTACAGATCTGTTAAGGTCAAAATTACTCCTACTGTGACATTTTTGCACAGGGAAACTTCATTCAGGAAAAATGCAAATTTGAGACATTTCTGGTGATACCCAGGTTTCTCTGGGCTTCTCTCTTGTTCCTTGACAATACACCTGACAGAAACCTAAAATGCCTGGTCTTTCAGTGCCTAGTTACCTCACAGAGCAATTTTATTTAGGACACTGGATCTCACAGACATTTTAGCTCATCAGCTCCAAGGATTTCCAGGCCCTTTTGTTCCACATTAATTTGGGTAAGCAACTGCTGTACAAGGGCACCAGTGTTTTCAGGGTCAAGAGGAGATTATTTTATTTTTAACATCAAAATGTCCCAGTGGAGGATTATGTAAAAATAAAATACTATTGATTTCCTGATCTGTGAAAAAAATGTGAGGTTAAGATTTTGAGAGTGTCCCCCACCTTGCTCAAGACAAAAAATCTCTCTATCAAAAAAATCTGTAACTGGGTAAATGGCCAGAAAGCCGATTTCTTAACCAGCTCTATTCAAAATAGTATCCACAATTGCCTGAAGTCAAGGAAGAAAGCCAGAAACTTAGAATCATGCGCATACAATGAACTTTTTTATACAACAAGCTGCCTTTAAGGAAGAAGATTCTAGTTTTCTTAACACACTCACTAAAGTTCAACTTAAAACTCCATGGAAAAGAAAGACATGGAGCAGGCACATATTTTTAAAAGCATGAATAGCTATCTCTATACTGGTAATAACACCATTCCACAAAGTGAGATAAAGCTCTTGTCCCCGATCATGCACCCCACCTAGCTGTTGGTATCCTTGGCTCCCCAGCAGAGGTTTGCCTTAGCATTCTCTACGAGGATGCGCTCAAGCCACAATGTGAAAGACAGAAAGCATCAGTGACAGCTCCCAGTAGGTGGCATGGACAAGTCTGCATCAGATTTGGCTCCCTGCTCTCTACATAGTCCTCTGACTTGCACAGCAAACTTGTACTCACTGATATCTCTGCTATATAGATCAGGACGTAGCATATCAACCTTCAGCTCCACACTGTAAGAGCTATAAGGCAGCCCTCATGTCATTTCAGATACTTTGATCTGTGAAAATAAAGAAAATATGACCTACCATGTTTGAGGTCCATAGGGACACTGTGTAAGATCCAGAGGATGCTCAAGACAGCATGTACCGTTTGTTTCAAGGCCAGGGACGGTTCCTGACCATGTGAAAACAGGGCAACATTGAATATGCATAGTTATCTGCATGCATGCTCCTGGGTGCGGAGTCCACACAAGCATAAGAAGAATAATTCTTCTGCTTCTAGAGTGCGTACAAATTGAAAGAGTGACCTGTCCACTTCACATAAATGTTAAGTATTAAAGTATATACTATGAAGACAACATAGCCTCACATCACAGCCAATACGTTGTACTTATTCTTGTTTAAGCTGCTACATTCATATTGCACATGGGTCTGCCTCCATTGAAAATAAATGTGGGTTTCATAGAGGAACCATAGAGGTACCGTTTAACTCTTTAGCAGGTGGTGAATTTTATGGTGAATACACCATAAAAATATAATATATAGTAGGTTATACAAATAATGGAATGTGAGTAGTAGTTGAGGAAAATGAGTATCTATTACAGGTAGGTTAGGCCACCTCATCTTTAGTCAGGTTAAGCTGAAGCTATAGGATCAGAAAACATCAGAGATGTAAGACCCATCAGAGATGAGCTGGGCTTTCTCACCTTTTGCTTGGGGATGAAACATCTCCAGTGCCAAGTAGCTAGTGAATCTAAATTTCTGGTAAAAAAAGTACAGTCTCATAACTTTATATAGTTTAATACATTTCTGTTACTGAGATTGACAGCTCAGTTGCATTCATCTGGTCATAAGCCTGGAATCTGTATTTAAGCAGAGGTTCCCATGCATGTGTGCAACTTATTCAACTGCACTAGCCAAAAAATCCTACCTAGCCAGTAGGATTATGAACTAATGAAACAATGGATTAGAAACTTTGAAACAATATTTGTTCTAGATTTTATGTATTTACCTTTCTTTCTTTACTTGCTTTTGATTTTCATTCTCTAGGCGCATAATCATCACTTGCATCCATTTCACATCTCTGTAGCATGGGGATTTGTTGTGTCATACTGGCACGCCATCGTTCCTCCCTACGTGATTAAGTTCGCAGGTAAAATTGTTACTGCCAATTTATACTGCCTCAGGCACTATAGCTTGAGCTCTTGGGATTTTCAGCAGTGAAAGGGGGGCTAAACCAAAGTACTAATGAATGGTAATAGCTATTGCAAATGTCCATGGCTAAATCCTCTAGTTGAAAGTAACACAGAACTAAATGGAGCTGGAAGAAGGGTGGAAAAAGTCATAATAAACATCCTGTTTAAGCCTCTTTGCTCTACCAGGAAAAAAAGCAAAACTAGGTTTTGGACTGTGACTCAAAACTTTGCAATACACATTACAGTTTACGTGCAGTGAACCACAGCCTTCTGCTTTGACTTCCCACCTGGACACCATGGGCTAGGGACAGGGACTCACACATAATGGCATGCTTAATGTGATACCAAGTGCATGGTGATCACCAGAGGAGGAAGTCCTTCGATATTATTGCACATTTGTTCTTTTTTCACCGCACAGCAGCATCCCTTTGCAGATACACCCTCAGAAGTGTTTCTCTTGGGGAAATGTAGTTTGAGCAGGGCACAGTGCTACATGTAGGACAATTTACTTTGTTCCATGACTTCTGCCAGGGATTCTGCCTGTGGTCACAAGTTGGTCTCTTAAGTGGAGTTAAACTACAGGAGAGCAAGAAAGTGTGGCTCAGTTCTCGGTACTGAAATGTAAGTACAC
The DNA here is from genome assembly GCA_013400375.1 of Thinocorus orbignyianus. NCBI lineage: Eukaryota > Metazoa > Chordata > Aves > Ciconiiformes > Thinocoridae > Thinocorus > Thinocorus orbignyianus. Next base: position 727,652 of record VXBW01007510.1, on the reverse strand, counting down.
AAAGCCGCATTCATTACCCTGCAGAACACCCTTCTATACATTTAACCTTTCCGGTTTTATAAATGGTAAGCAAACAAATATCATGCTTTTACTTATCAGGAGAAACCTTTACCAAATCACCCCCCAAACTGAGACATCTTGAGTGCTCAGTATTGATGTACACCACTTGCTGTAAACTGAAAGACTCTGTGAGAGCACAGCCTATTCTTCATGGACATAATGCATCCAGAGATTAAAGCATCAGATCTTAAATTTCTATTAGCTTGTTATTAAAGAATGTGACAGGCTTATTTCCTCCCTAGTTTATCTAAAGAATGAAAAATGGCAAACCCAGTGAAATCTTATTTTCTGACCAGCTATTAACTTGATTTACAATGAATTTGTACAGTGTCTGATTTATTCCAACATTGTATTACTGCTTCTCTGCAAAATACAAACAATTAACTAATGATTTATGCTTATGCAAGCACAGGCGAAAGACGATCATAATCTTTTCTCATGCCTGCTTCCCTTCCAGCATGCTCAGTCCTCAAAAAATGAAGACTGATCTGTTCACATGTGCTTCAACAGTCAGTCGACGCTTTTTAATTAGAAATACAGAGAACAACCCTGAGTGAACATATCTATAACCCATGGGTAGACATGTGTCTATGCAAGATCTGACAGCAGCTGAAGTCATCTGAACACTTTGAAAGGCATTTTAAATTGGATTGACTCACCATACCTTTATTCTCCTAGAAGCTGAGATGCTGAAATTACAAGTCTTGCAGCTATACACAAAGAAAAAATGTTAGCCATCTCCTTCATTTCTAAGGGTTTCACAGGGTTTCATATTTTTCTCTGCTGTTACAGAAAACAGTGGATTTTGTGCCCTTGAGATAGGCTCCTTCAATAAAAATCTGTATAAATCTAGTGCACAAAACTGAAATCTTTTCACAGCAGAAAGCAGTGAACCCCCAGAATCAATGCTATATTTATAGTGTCTTCATAATAGCTACATAATAATCTTTTCACCTCTTGGGCAAATCTTAACAGTTATGAAAGAGTACAGGAATAAGCTAGCTCTTTAAAAATTAAGCATGCTTGTAAATCTTCCTCTGAGCTAATCAAAGCAACTTTTTATTCCAGAAGACTTCCCATTTAAAATAATAATAATTAAAAAATCAGCTATCAAAAATATTCAGTGCTTGCTGCATTGTAATATCCTTGAACAGAAATGCAACAATAGAACTGTCTGAAATACAGAATGCTGACATCTGAAAATTGCTTATGAAAGTGAAAACAAGTATTTTTAAAGTCCTCATGAAATGAGGACAAAATTCTGCATCAAAATGTTACAGACTTTGTTTCAATAGTTATATTATTCTTGTATTTTACATTATGACCTGACATTAAATAACAATGACATAATGGCATAACTATTTAACTATCATATCTTTTTTAAAAAAAAATACATTGAAAACAGCTACTCTTTTTCTAAAAAGAAATAACTTATATACTGTATTCTGTTTTTAAGATGAAGGTGTTTCCTTGTTTTGTTGTAATACAACAATTTGCTTCTTTTAGTGGGACTCACCTTACATGTCTGCAGCTGACAAAAGTTTTCCACTTTGGGAAAAACCTTGGATGCAACTTACTTTCTCTATTCACTACAGAGGAATGTAGTCAAAGTTAAACTACATGAATGCTGAAAATGCCTTACATGCTTTCCTTCTGTAGAGTAGGAATAACAATAACATATTTACAAAGCACTGTAAAAATCTGAGTATATTCACAGCATTTTTGAACCATTCAAAAAAAATTTATGGAAACCTATTCCCTGAAAGACAGAAGGAGGAGATCAATGTATGCAGAAAATGGTAAAGGAGAAAAAGGAAGCAATAGGACTTATGGTCTGTGGAAGATGAGAGTGGTTACAGAAAAAAAAAAAAAAACCCAGAAAAAATTTAAACAGAAAAACAGTTGATATACTAAGAAGTTTATATTTATGTAAGACCATTTACAGATTGTGACCTGATTATAAACAAATTACATATTCAACAGAATTAACTAACTTACCACAAAATTGCAAGCAATGACTTTTTTCACCTTCCGCCCTCCCCTTTTCCAGTATTCCATGACTTTTTTAGTAATAATTTTCAAAATAGCTGTCCCATATATCACTTCACCTACAGGCTTCTGAGAAATTTCATCATGGCAGAAGCCAAGAATACTTGAGAATAACCAGGTCTTCAAAGAGCTGATGAGTGATATATATTATACACAGACCAATGGATTTCAGTGTTCCTTTTCTTTGAAACAAGAAAAATCAGCTGCTTTGCTTTTCTATTTGAGAAATGTCTAGAAATTCAGATAAAACATACTATTATATAGGACTGTTATTTTTTTCTCATAATTCAGAGCCCATTCTTCTACCAAAACCCCCAAATCAAACAATAAAACTGCGTGTCCTGAGTGTTGCTGTGTTGTTATCACAGAATGTTCCTGTTATCCCAGAATACTAAAAAAACCACAATGGCCTGTTATCAGCTTTGTGTTTCAGCTGCACAGAATGTGGCAAAAGTCAAACAACTGCTCAGTAAGGAGATATTGGAATATTGACTGCTGTGTGGCAGTTGGAGGCTGTACAGAAAATCTGGAAATATTAATTTTTATGATTTTTGTGATGATGCTGATTATAAACTATATGATTACATTACTTTATAACATTTGATAATCCAGCAGACTCCTTTCATTAAATTTTGCTAAGATTCATTCCGATTCTCTCAGAGTAACATGAGACTTATATTTCAATTAAGTTCCCATATGCTCATTATGATGTGACAGAAAACATCTATCTATTCATATGCAAATTGAATTTCTTTTTGCTTGTCAATTCTATGTAATTATTATATCTTTACAGCAAGGTTTATAAAGGAAAGGCAAAGTTATTTACCATTCTTTCTCTACGCTACCAGAAGCTAGGAAAGAAAGTATACATGAAGTCCCAAAGGGAAGAAATAAAATTTATAAACACAGGGTAAAAAACAACAAGATATGGTTATCTAATGCGAATAGCTGACTGACTGAGCATAGATGCAGTTAAGGTCAAATATATTTGAAATTAAGTCAAATCCCAAATGTAGTTAATCACATTTGAAAGAGATGAGCTACAGGAATCAAAGGACCACGTCTACGTCATCTTAACCCAAATTACATTTCTTAGGACTTCTTTGATTCATTAAATAAGTAGAAAGATTTTAAGCTTTGCTTCTAAAAGAAGGCCTATGACTACAAACCTGTTTTTATTTAGGGCTTTTAGAAGACAGAGTTAATGGTACATAATTTCTTTATCAGTTTTCTCAACATAAGTCATAACTTTAGTGACATCAAAGAGAAAGTTTCAGAAAATTGAGTTGCTCTATAAATAGACACATGAAGCATATGAAGGAGTGATGGAACAATTATTACTTTTCCATCCCACTCTTTGTATTATGTGAAGATAATTTCTTTTCAGTTTAAACCATTGAGCATTCTGCCCTAATGTGTTGTCTTCCTACAAACAATCATTTCCAAATGAGCTGGAGAACTGGAAACAGTCACAGGAGTGATCCTTCTACTTTATAATAATTTCCTGACTACTTTAATGAATAATGATGCAAGAATTGCTTTTACAGATATTTTTAACTGTTCCAGATAGTACAGACATAAAGCATGATTAAGGAATCAGAAGTCATAAAAATCTCTATCTCTTCTTTCCTTTTTCTCTCAGACTTTCTTTGCAGGCAAGGGAAATTTCAAAACCACCACTATCATTTATATCCAATACTTTAAAAATATACTAGAGTCGAAATCTCACCACACAGAATTCAAAATCAGTTTCTTCAGGTTTATAATTGAGTCACAATTTCACTCTGGGGCATTACTTCTCAAAACAGAGACAGAAGCACTTTTCCTCTACTAAAAAAAATTGGTAATTTGAAGTCTGGAGGAGAAGTGAAAAAGAAGCAGCTCTCTGCAGCATAACCCTGACTGTCCCTGTAATTCCCCTACCTGAACCCACATTTTGGTCACTAGCTAAACTGGCAGTTTATGAGGAATTAAGCACAGGGTAGGGGACAAGACATAGCGGCAAGGCCAACTTCTGTCTCATATAGGCTAGTCTTAAAATTTCCATTGAGTGCTCTTTTCTTGGAAAAAAAAGAAAAAGAAAAAAGGTCAAAGTAGAACTAGGGTAATGATTTGGAAAAATGTAATAAATGTTTTCCACTTACTTTTTCCTCACTGTTCTCAAGTAAAAAGAAAAAACCTAACACAGCAGTACTATCAAGTCAGGTCACAAGTACTCTAGAACCCTGTGAGACAGTGTGACCACTGGCCCTTTGCCCACTCTAACACATCGTCTATTGCACTGAGCAAGAACTGCATGACCAGATGTGTATTTCACTATGTATTTAAGTCTTCGTGCTCTGCTTACAATCTTTTTTATTACTTTCCATGTCCTAGATGCATTCCATAATGAGCTGCTGAACTTCACTCAGTCACAGCTTTCAATGGAAGACTGGCAACGAGATGAGCCAAGATGAGGGTCTCCACAAAACCAATCTGTAAACTTATCTTGAAACAGTGTTCTGGGATTCTTCCCGTCTTTAGGCAGGGTTTATATGTGCAAGTGGGAGATAATGCAGACTGAAGAGATCTTTTTTAAAAGTTTTACTAATTTTCAACAGGCTAATTCATGAGAGTTCCCTGAGCCCCTTAGTGGAGGATTTAATCATATTGTGCCTTCTGCGCTACAATGATCATAATGTTAATCTCTGTAATTCCACATTTGGGAGTCCACTTTTCAAAGTGTAAACAACTGACACTGACTTCATAAAGAGCATTTTTCCAGAGGGAACACAATGGTAGAGTCACAGAGAAGCATTATAAGCCAGAAAACAGAAGAAAAGAAAGAAATGTAACTGCACTAGGAGAGATATACTGTTCTCAGTTTCCTCCTCTTGTTCTGTAAAATGTGCACGAATAAAATATGCAAATAATATTTTGTGAGGGAGAAAACTTTCCCCTTTCTACTTACAGGTATCAGATGCATTCACCTCTAAAGGAAAACTTAAAGAAGAAACTGAATTAACTTAAAGAAGAAACTGAATTTCAGCATCTGCAAGAACGGAAAAAACAGGTTTCATAAATACAAGAAACAAGATCATAGTGAGTGAAAATACAAACTCAAAGGGAAGAAAAGTTTAATAAAATATTTGTGTTTCTCTATGTCTTAAATTCTGATGCATTGCCAAGTTTCCTAACAGCTTCTGAAACCACAGGTTTTCTTCAGCTCTCTGTTTTGAGCATTATTTTGCTTAGCACCTCTGAAATTATCTCAATATTCAGAGCTAACATTTTCCTGGGATTTGCTCAATCTGCCCCACCTCTTGGTGTGGGCTGAGCTTGGCTCTTCCAAGCGTGTCTCACAAAGACAGCGGCAAAGGCCATCTGCAGAACCAAACTCAGCCATCCAGATAAAGCAATTCTGGAAAAAAACCTTTAAAGAAAATATCTTGAGCAATTCTGAAGGGTCTTTAAGCTTGATAAATTACAAGAGCTCTAAGATAATAGTACCATCATGTTGTAATACAGGGATGCTATTGACTTGTAATTCCTTGAAAAGATGATCTTTTGTAAAATCTGCATTTCTGAAATCCTTGTGTCTTTTACCATTACACAGATTGCAGATGAATTCATAAGATCTATTAATGCCTCGAGTGACAGAACGCTACAGCACCTGACTATATTTAGAGAAGGAAAAGAGAAAAGCGGACCTATAATTACTGTCCTTGCAAAGAGAAAATGCAGGCACTGTGCCAGTTCTTGCATTAACTATCCTAAATCTATTAAGATATTTCTTCCACTTCAATTAATTTACATTGCAGTATTAATAAGAGCATAACTTCTGCACTCTTGATCTCAGGTGCAGTACTATCAGTGCTACAATGTTCTAATATAAAAAATTCTATGTATCTTCCAAAAATATAAAACGCACATTTTAGAAATTTTACCAAGCAACTGAAGATAGGATAATTCACTTATTTTTGCAATGCTCCCACATTTCTTCTAATGTATTACACAGAGGGTCATAGAAAGACTTTAATCTGTGAAGCCGGAATATTTCAAGATAATGAATTTTTTGCCCACACCAGAAAGCAACATCATTACAGTGGATGTTATAACCTCTCTTACTGTTTTGTGGGTTTTTTTTCTTGCACTATCCCACCCACTCTTTGTAGTTTTATGTAAGTACTTCACTTCTTTTATTTGTGTATTGATCATCTTTTCCTCCAGTTTAAAACATGACATACTTTAGCATTGTGTAATCTACCCTGTTTACCACAGAATAGTAGAGGTTCTATCTAGAGTAATAGGTTAGAGGACCCTCAGACTGGAAGAAAAATGTCTGTATTTCAGGGACTGTATCATGATATGGTCTTTGGGAAGGTATATGTACGTTACAGAAAATGTATAAAATGCAAGATTTCGCGATTACGGTACTGGAGGTATATACATCACAGAAAGCTGAGGACTGTTGCATTTTCTGATTGAGATTACTTTTGCTGAAATAGAGGTTATAATGGAAATATTTTACAAATGCCAGGAAAGTGTTAGAGGCTTTATGTAAAAAATTAGGGTTTAGGTATTCAAGACTTCACAAACACTCAGGAAGCTGTTATGACTCTGAGTCATAACAACTTTAGAGAGGAGATACAGTCAAATCCTCACTGGAGGTTCTTTGCGTCTCACTAGCATTAGTTCCCTCAGACCTGCCCTCCAACACATTAGGGGAGACAGGGTTTGGATTCTTTTCCACTTCCACCATTTACAAAATTTCACAGGGCTCCCCAACCTTCACGTCTCTGAGGCTTCCTGATCACTCTCTAAAGCACAGGAAGGACAGAGCATAGAGGATTGTGGAAAATGCTATTCCTTCTCACATTTTTTCCCTCTGGACAAACAATTAATCAGTTACCCTGGACTTCCACCCAGTCTACCTATTCTCCATGTCTAAATACAAAACGGCTATAGATTAAATGTCTCGTTTTTATGATACTTTGTTCCCTCAGCACATTTGCCACAACTTGTTGAGACCCAGCAGGCTGAGCAGTGAGATCTACTACTACTTTTAATATAACTGAATTATTAAAAAAGGTGAACAAAATAACACAACTGTACGTGTAGAACTATAAGCTAAAGCACATGCTACAGAAGTGTCATCCATATAAGTACTTGTATGTTGTGGGTGATGTCTGTTGTCAAGAATGTCAGTGAGGGCTAAAGGAAAGAAGAGACAAAAGTTTAAGAAAGTTCTATCTTCTGCATATGAATAGTAAAACATCTAGTAGCACACCCAAGATCCTGCTCCTTTTTTAAGGTGATGGTAAAGGATACTGCTGCCCAGGGACTACATATCGTCTGCAACTCAGCTTAATGTTTTTTTACAATCAAGAAAATTTTTTTCTGTATTACAATTGCACAGCATTAAGAGTACTAATGCATGATTCATCAAAGGGATTTTACTGACCTGCTCAGCACTCAACTAGGAAAAGATGTCCCATTTGGGCTTCAAGTATTCTGAAAGTTTTGGCAAATCATGTAAAAGGCACGACCTTAATTCCTTACAACTAATCAAAAGTAAACTACACCTACTTTAATTCTGTACGAGAGCCTCTGTTCAGGGAATTAGTGCCCTTTTTTTTCTCCATTTAACACCGTTAGTTAATTCATCTGAATGCTTTAGAGAATTGCTTTTCAGAGAACACCTATGTACACATTCCTTTCTCATTATTCATCATTAAATCATTCCATTACTGTTCTAAGAGTATTCAAACTGTACAATACTGCACCCTCTGGCAGGGTCTTTTGAAACACTTGCTTTGGAATATCTGCAGTACCCCTTGAACCGGTCAGAGTGTCAGCACAGCAGCAGTCATAGTAGTAACAGTATTTAAGGAAAGTTGTAAATGTGGCCTAGAATTACAAGAGGAAGCTGATCCCTGGGATAATTCTGCAAATTGCACTAGAATTGCATTACTGTAGAGTTAGGTGTCCACAGATTAAGAAGCATAAATTATTAAAATGTCATGATCTGAAGCCATGAAAAAATGTTTGCACAGATGTCTTATTTCAGACAGTAAATATGTCTTATTTACATGCAGGTAAGGGTTGGTGTCATTACAAACGCAACCTTCACTCAGATGTGCTGTTTTTCCTAGAGCACAATACTGCCAAACCACAAAGTCAGTATCTACAAGGGTGTTACCTGATTGTTCTGACTGGAGCTTCAGGATTGTGAAAAAGCTTGGTGAAGATCTCCCACCCCTTCCTTGAGGATTTCTGTGGTCTTTTTAATTTCATTTTGCTTTGTTGTTTTGTTACCATCACTGCTTCCAAACTTGGTAGAAGTGCAACATAGGTTTCAGAGGAGTTTGCACTGTTGCTAGCACACAGTAACTTAGCTTACCTGTTTAACAGCGTAAAGGAGGCGACCGTAGCAGTACATCATGACCATCACAGGGATGACCAAGCAGAATATGAAGAGACAGATGATGTAAGACGTGGACTCGACTGACTCGGAGGACCAGCGTACCGAACAGCTTGTACCCGCACCTTCTATCCCGTAACTGCTCCAGCCGATCAGAGGGGGCACAGTCCAGATCAGGGAATAAATCCATGAACCACCGACTGCCAGCAATGCCTTCCGGTAGTCAGCGCTGCGCTTGTTGCACAGGGTGAGAGTGCTGTAGCGTTCGTAGGACAGGACAGCCAGGGAGATCAGGGACACGATGCCTGCAAGGAGCCAAGCAATTCAAATGCTTACTTTCATTATTTTGCACAGTGCCCATTAAACCCCAAGAAATCGGGTGCTTTTCTGTTTATTGCATTGTTGGAAGTAACAGTGGAAATTATTTCCATTATTCTCTATGCTTAAATCCTCACTGGACCTGGTTGCTCTGTCCACCATGTCAAATTTTGTTAAGCTTGTATTTATCTTACATTGGAAGATTTCATACCTAAGAGCTATTCCTTTTCTAGGCAGGTTTTCAGATTTAGCTGCTTTAGTATTACCCAGGGGAAATAAAAAAACTATGTGACCTAATAAATTGTTGAAAGATTCCCTTGCTAAGAAATACTCAATTTTTAACATCCATGAGCATTTTTAAATATCGCATTGACTTTTATACACACAAAAAGATTGATATTAAATATTGGCAGGCCCAAAATGAAAGAAGCTTTTGCACTTCTGCCCTATCAGCTAGACATAGTTTCAGTTCTGACCACTCATACATAGAAAAAACTGAAAATCCTTGTAATGACTGTGATATAGCAGGTTGAAACTATATTTACATACACATTATTTAATCAAGTTTAAAAGTGATTTAGGTTTATATGGAGCCTTAGGTGTCAGACATTGGTTATATCTTCCAGTGGAGGATTCAAAAGTCTGGGTTGTAGGACATCTCTTCCCTCTTTATCAAGGTTTGAGCTCCCAACCCCCATCTCAAATCTTTATGGATTTGCATGGCAGGTTCTTAGTCAGTGACTCAGTGGGGTTTGGGCTTATTTTTTGCTGTTTCCTATGGTTTTATTTTCCCTGCAGCTTCCTTACAGTTCTTGGTGACAGAATACTGGGTACCACTTCCCAGAATTTGTGACAGAAGTTATTTGTTGGAAGAGATTTAACAACATCTTTCCCCTTGGTTTCCTGTCCCCGTCTTTTGATCCTGTGAAATGAAAAACTCGAATAGACCTATGTAGGTCCAGCTCCTTCCAGGACATTTTTTCCTTGATCCTCGCCATTAGTAACAGCCAACTCTACAGTAGCACTGAGAGATAAAACCACAAATTTTTCATAGGGTAAGTTGTACCTACTTCCATCAATTCTGTTAACAGAAAAGGTGATCTTTAGGGAATCCACAGCTGCTATTGATTTCCCCCGTTTGACTGTCAGCTTCTCCTATAGCTCCTTCCCAGGTGTGGAATGGGGGTGAGTCAAGAGACTCCTCTGGGAATAGAACTAGTATACTCTATACCTAGGCCAAACACCCAAACAGGGCACAGTAGGATATTCTCTCCTGGCACAGCATTTTGCTTCTCTTTCTCCTACAGTTCAGTGACTCATTTCCTAGTAGCAGGTGCAGCTCTTCCTGCTATCCTGACAACAATGTGTAATCACTTTTTTGCAGAGCTGGGTACGGGCAAGGGATCCAAGCAGAACGGAAGCTCTGTTTGCTGCAATAGGATGCCTTATTTCTCAGGGGAAGAGAAGGCAAAAGGGTGTGAGAAGGCAGCAACTTTTAATGAAGAAAACACATTTCTTGGTAAAAGAGCCTACTAAATTATTTTCTGTATATTACAAGAAAGTCAGACCTAAAAAAGTAGATACACTTGCAGCTGTAAAAAGACACAGCTCCACTAAACTGAACTGGATTATACAGTTCAAAAGTCTAACTTTAAACCTGTTTTAAGACTGCACTATTTTAGAAGCAGTGGAGACTTTCTGATTGCCCCTCATCTAATCTGATTTCCTACATAACAAACTCTTAAAAGCCCTTGGCCACAATTCCTGCATTAAACACATATATATAGAAAAAAATAGTAGGTTCTGAATTACAGACTCAGGAACAAAGAGTCTACTGCTCTCTTTTCACTTCCAGCCCACATTTATTTATCTTCACTTTCTTAGCATTGCCTCTCTCTGTACTTTTATCTGCTTGACTGAAGAGCTTCTTGCTATCAAAAATATTTAGCTCATGAAGGTAGTTAAGGCAAAAATACAGATTTTTGTATTTGAAACTTAGGCCTCACTAAGGTGATACAGATATTTTTCTGCATTTTAGATTAGATTTAGAAAATAGTCTTGGAAAAAAAGAAATCTCTCCCCTCCCAGCTGAGTGCTCTGCTGCAGGGTTGTATTATTTTTGCTTTACCTTTGATGGCAACTGAGGGCATGAAGTCCCTCTTTTGAAGAGACAGCAGGCAAAGTGAACTTTTGTTGAGAACATCCTACAGTCCTGCAGGTGCAGTGTTACCTAGATAATCCCAAATGGGGTGTTCAAACTTCCTTAGCTCAGGACCCTTTGCTGCTTTAGCCATTGGGATCTCAGGTCAAGCCTCACCGCCAGCTCTGTCTGCTCGTCCCTGTGGCTGTGCTACTGCCTGGCAGCTTCTTACAGTGTGTATTGTCACTACTTACAGCAATTTGTTTTTCATTTCTTCATATTTTTGCCGACTGCCTAATATGAGAAGGATGCTCAGCGTTTCTCACGCTGGTATTTTTGACAGACAGCTTTATGGAGCAGCACTGAAGATAACTGGCTATGTATGCAGGACTGGTTGCTCTGAGCCAAAGAAGAGTCCTGTCTTTAACTGGCACAGAATTAATGCTCGGTTATTAAATTAGGACCATGGTGATGTCAGTGAAGAATATATCAAACAAGACCAAAAAAACTTCCTTTAAATTACACCAAATAGCTCTTCTCCTCTACACAGAAGAACATTAGAGATTCTTAATTACACATCTTGGTAGGAGCCATTTCATCTTTACTCACCTTTTATTATTGAGTTCCACTGACATGACACAAACTACATTTTTCTCTGCAGGACAAGAACTGTGATTTATATAATTCCAAACCACAAAAGTTAAAAAACAATATAAAAATCAATATTTACCTTTTTCTTTTTGTTACAGTAAGACTTTAAGGTCTATGCTACACCTGAACTTTTTAATAGCACTGAAATTAACACCATTGTGCACTGACTTCTTATGCTTTCAAAACAACAAGGGAAAAAGAGGAAAGAACTGAAGAGGTAGTTCATAAGAGATGATCTCTTCAGGTGTTGGCACTGGGACCAGTACTATTTAACATGTTTGTCAGAGACATGAAGAGTGTGATAGAATGCACCCTCAGCAAGTTTGCTGATGTCACCAAGCTTGGTGGCACATTCAACACACAAGAAGGAAGGGATGCCATCCTGAGAGACCTGGACAGGTTTGAGAGGTGGGCTGATGCAATTCACATTAAGTTCAATCAAGCCAAGCGCAGGGCCTTTACACCTGGGACGTGGCAATCCCAGGCACAAACACAGACTGGGCAGAGAATGACTGGAGAGCAGCCCTGAGGAGAAGGACTTGGGAGTGCTCACGGATGAGAAGCTCAACATGAACCAGCAATGTGCACTGGCAGCCCAGAAAGCCAACCGTATCCTAGGCTGCATCAAAAGAAGCAGATCACGGGAGGTGATTCTCCCCCTCTACTCTGCGCTTGTGAGACCTCACCTGGAGTACTGTGTCCAGCTCTGGAGTCCTCAACATACAAAGGATGTGGACCTATTGGAACAGGTCCAGCGGAGGGCCATGAAGATAGTCAGAGGGATGGAGCACCTCTCCTATGAAGACAGGCTGAGAGAGCTGGGGCTGTTCAGCCTGGAGAAGAGATGGCTCTGGGGAGACCTTACAGCAGCCTTCCAGTATCTGAAGGGAGCTACAGGAGAGCTGGAGAGCAACTCCTGGTCAGGAAATGTAGTGATAGGACAAGGGGTAACAGTTTTAAATTGGAAGAGGGGAGATTTAGATGAGATATGAGGAAGAAATTCTTTCCTGTGAGGGTGGTAAGACACTGGAACAGGTTGCTCAGGTGGATGTCCCAACCCTGGAAACGTTTGAGGCCAGGCTGGATGGGGCTTTGAGCAACCTGCTCTAGTCGGAGGTGCCCCTGCACATGGCAGGGGGGTTAGAACTCAATGCTCTTTAAGGTCCCTTCCAACTCTAACCATTCTATGATTCTAGATATTAAAAAATTTAAAAATTCGATGTGGTTTGTGGTTCAAATATACTAAACCAAGCTAACTATTCAGAAAAATTACAAATACTTTGAAAGAATGAATTACTTAGTGTGATGTTGTGCAGTTTACACAAAGACACAAGATGTGCCCTGACCTTCTACACCCCAACACTGCAGCTCCATCCAACCTTCCAAAGCTGATGAAGAGCTTTCACCTTATCATACAAGCCAAAACCAGACAAAATCAATAAAGGATGCACATCAAGAACTAACCCTATTCCAATATTGTGGTAGATTACCAGGCCCAATGTCTCCATTTGCTAATAATTTCCTCAGCTTTTATAATTTTTAAAAGTTTCTTTTCTTTTTTTTTTTTTTTTATTCTCTCTCCTTTAACAGTTCAAAAGCTGAACCCTTGGAAGGTATCACTATCATTTGATCAATTATAATAGAAACACATGTCTAATTTGTTGGACTGAGACAACATCATTTCATAACAAAGGCAAAAGCAGGTTTTTCTTTACTATTTGCTTTGACAGTGAGTAGAAGAGAAAAACAGCTGTCAGGTGTGTAACAGTAAGTGAATAAGCTTCCAGCAAAAAACCCCAATGATTGCCTTGCCCTTTAAATACCTTTCAACAGCACCCAGTATGATCTTTGAGATGTTTTTCCAGGTACTGGGGTTAGCCCAACAGGTCCATAGTTTCCTCGGTCTTCCCTCATGCCCTCATCGAAATTTGGTTTGGATAAAGTAGAATAGTTTCTTGCTTTTTGTTGTGCCTATTTTTGTACATCAGAGTTTCCTCAATGTCATATGCACTTAACTTTTGTGACCTTTGCCAGAAATCCTGCAGTTATCTAGTATTCTATTTCACGCCCTATCTATTGCACTCATAAGAATTAGTGAGAATCACAGCTTTAAAACAGAAAGCAATTAAATACTTTAGAATTATGGCTGAGGGAAAGTCTAGAATGTAATCTCCATAGTCTTAATAACCTAAAAAGAAATTTAAAAAATTAATGTAAGTTATAAAAAGCGTGAAATAATTATAATTTTAAAGCTAATCATATGCTTTATGCCAACACTTCATTCTTATTTTGCCGCAACATTTATGACTGGGTAGACTGCATACATTAATTTCAAATGACTAATGTTTTCTAAAATGCCAACAAAATTAAATTCAGGAGTTGCACATCTAAATAGAATTTGTGTCCAACAAATATTTAGGACCTCAAGCTGGTAGCCAAATAACTCCATGGGAGTCAATCACAGGTGGAAATGTAATTTGATCCCCCAACATAGTATGCATATACAGGAACAAAGTTGAAGTTCTCACTGAACATTACTGAAAGATGAAATAAAAATACACTGCAGATTTCATTACAGGAACAAATAATTATTCAAATATTAACCACAGAAATAAATTACTTTGAGACAAGCCTCATCTGGGGCATGAGCGTTTTTTTACAGAGCAATTAGTTGCATCGGGCAGAGTGCAAGCAATTCAATTTCAAGTCATAAACCAGGACAGGCATCCATTTATAGGACCATGGTCTGAGACATTATCTATTATTTACTTTTATTTAAAGATCTGTACATTTCTTTCTGGCAGCACAGTGCAGAGTATGGCTGTAGGTGAAGGACACAGCTGGTTTGCTCCCTTGAGTCTCAACTAGAAGCATTACAGTTTTGTACTAGTTCTTGCTGGTTTGCACTGCTCACTGATGTCATAATTGGAAATAGGATACAACTTCCTGATGGTCTGTAGGTTATGAAAAACTGAGAATCACAGAGATTCAGTCTACACTGGGTAAATGTTTTGACTACTCACCTATTTGCCCTCTTAAAGTTCTTGAAGATCATTGTCATACAACTTGATTACAGTACTGGAGCATTACGGTTGCATGATGAAATGTATGTCCTGCACTGTATTTGGCTTATCAAGGACCAGGAACAAGGAAAAAAAGCTGCAGGTAAGCTCAGGGAGAAGGTTAGCTTAGCTTAGGCTTACCTTGGAGCAATGTGATAGCACCTTCTTCGACAAGGTATTAATGGAGCCAAACTAAATCCAAGTGCTCACAAAAGGTCAAGATGATTTTATCACACTCAGCCTTCATGCAGGTTGATTTCACCCCCCTCCCAGTCATTCTCTCATAGTTTTCATTTCCTCACACTCTTACAACCACAAGCACAAAGAGCTGTATTCAGGAGGTCTGTCTGCAATCTCTTGTGCAACAGGGAGAACCAGGGATTCTGGTTATCAGTTTGTCAAACCTCTTACTTCTGGGTACCTCCCTGACAACAAAGTGGGTTTTGGACAGAGCTTTCATACACCTTAGGAGCTCACAGTTATCATGAAGTGGTCTGTTGCTTACAAATTCTGCACATGTGAACCTTGGTATGTCTCAGGCGAGGCTGCTGCTCCCTGTTTGCGCTTTCGCATGTGGAAAGCCTGCCTGGAACGTACTCACCTGCATGAGCAGTCTCTTTCACAGTGAGCTGCCAGGAAAAGAAATCGCAAATGTGACATGCTGTATCCTTGATGCCATGCTCCTCTCAGTGAGGTGCAGGGTCCTCCACCCACAGGCTGTTGTGTTGTGCTCTTATCAGCTGGGAACAGTTCTCCTCATTACCTGTACAGGCCATTCTTCTAACTCTTCTTCTGCAGTTCACACCCTTTGCAGATCAGCTGTACCAACCTCAGCAAATCCATGGTAAGTCCCTGATGCCACCACAGCCTACAACTGGGCCAACCCCAGCCGTTGAGACCAAGCCAATGTGAGACCTGACTGTAAGGCTGGTGTGAAGCAGGGAACCAAAGTCCACCCAGCTGTGCTGCTGCTGCTGAGACTCATGGCACGTTGGAACCAGCTGAGCACCCCAGGCAAGCACCAGACCATCAGCCGGCCACGTACAAAACACAGGGGAGAAAAGAAGGGGACAGTAAGTGCTGGGGTTCCCACATACCATCTACAACCCTGTGCTAACACCAGAGGAACATGCCAGCAGCAGAGATTAGCTAACAGCAATTCTGGTCACCTCTGCTCTAAATGACTTGTTGAAGTAAGAGAAAATGATAATGTTCCATATATTTACAAAACTCCGTGCATATATATGTGTGTATATAATAACTATTACTATGAGGCAGCTTTAACATGATAACCTGGTTAAGAGGACCATGAACTGGCAGCTGGTGGGCTAGAACTCACCAAAAGCCACCCTTTGCACCCCTCCTGTTGAAGCCAGGCCACTGTGCTGTGATGAACAATGAACTTGGAGAGACAGCAAACAAGAAAAAGCAGAGTGCGGTAAGAGCATTTGCAGGGAAGGAAGAAATATGCTCTGGTCTCCACCTAGAAATTCTGTATTGATAAATACCTAACACCAGCAGGTAGTTTGTCCATGGCATTAGCATCAATGTTATTTGTTGTATGTAACTGAACAGCAATCCCTTCTCTCTAATCCCCCAGGTTTCAGCTTCTAAATCTGCTGGACAATATACCACAATGCTCTGTGGCAGTATGAGATGAGATAAGTAAGATGTAAAAGGAGGAAAAGGGTTTTGTTACTTAATGCACCTCCAGTTGGGAATACTGGGGAGTCCTGTGCTGAGGTGTTCTGCTCCTTTTTCTGGCTGATGTCTTCTATTGCACTTGCCCAGGGACTTAGAGATAAACACAGAACAGCAGCAGTAAGAAACAGCCCTCTTCAAATGAAGGCTTTTACTACCTCAATTTTAAGGTTTCAAAGTTGTGCTGCCAAATGCTATTACATAAATATGTTATTGAGTTATACAAAGCTAGTTTGATCAGTGACTCCGTACTGTTTTAAGGGAAACAACTTTCCTGAATTTAAATGAGAGCTTTTCTATTAGTTCTATACAGAACTAAAACAATCCATACATGGAAATGGCAGATAAACAATTTAAACAACTTAAAAGACATGACCATTCCAACATATTTGAACTTTTGTATCTCCTTAGAAGCCTTTCTGAAAACATATCCTAATATCATCCCTCAGGGACTGCACATGAAATACAATTTGTAAGTCTAGTATTCACAAGGGAGGTTTGGAAGCAGCAAGAGAAAAAAAAAGCAACATGCTCTCTTTCTAATGGTAGCTTACTCTTCAGGCAAAGCTTTGTCAGCTCTGAGCCAAACCGCACACCTGCCACGGCATCAAAGAATTTCTGAGAGTGCACATGGAACAACTTGGTCTATCATCAGCTTTGATTCAATTTTCATGTACTAGTTCATGATAATACTAGTAAGGAAAACTCCTGAACTCTGCTTACCCTGAAGTCAAAGCATTTCTTTCACAAAAATACAGTAATTTCCACCACAGCAGCTGCTGCCATCTGAGACTTCCTTGCAGGTGAGGAGGTAAGAATATTATAATGATAAAAGCAGAAACTTTCAAAAGCTGACTAACTGTGCAGAAGGGGAGGGAGCATTTCTATGATTTGTCGACCTGATCACGGACCTCTTTACAGAATATACACTTTTGCAAAAAATCAGAAACTGCTGAGGCAGAGCATCATGGAGGAAGAAAGAACAAAACTTGCTAATTGTTTAAAAATAAAATACAAACTTCTTCTATTTTGCTTTCCAGCTCTGAGTCCTGTAACTCACATTTCACTCCTATGGTCAAGATAGGGAAAAGCCTATTTCATAGTCTCCAGTGAGGTTTTGCAGGTTACCTCTCCTCTTCTTGTGTGATACCCGAATTACCTTAAGTGGCAATAAGAATGTTGATCAGTCTGCAAAATCTGGGATAGGGAGCCCAGAACAAATCAAACACAGCTAAGCTAACAGAACACAGCTAAGCTAGTTAAATTCCACATCCACTGAAGCTAGTGGGAAAGTAGAATCAAAAGAGTAAATTTGAGAGAGAAAGAAGTAGGAGACTGTGGATATGGAATTTCACAAAATAATTTTTTTCACGATTTTGGCGTTTTTTTCCCCTTTTTTTTTCCCTTTTTATTTTTTTTTTTTATTATTTTTTTTTTATACGAGATCCACAAATGAGTATTCCAAAGGGATACAAACGGGTCTGGAGAGTAGCAGACATATGTGGCTGCTGTTCCCTCCTCACTACCCCTCAGAATATTATACACTTTTCCCTTTCCTAAAGAGATACAATTTTTTATGGCCAAAACCCAGCTGCCAACAAATTTTGGCAGAAGACCCCAAACATTTCCAGAGTTATAAAGCAAGCCCACTGAACCTAGAAAACTTTCCAGAGTAAAGATGAACAGACTCAAAGTGAATGTTGGCCTTGGTGGACTGCCAAGCAGTGCCAGCCTGACTTGCTTTAACTTTAAAGTTCAGTATCTATACGTCAGCAAACGAACAAATCACAATAATTCACTTTAGGACACAGCAAAATCACTATGTGAATATAACAACTCCTGATAAGTTCAGTGCTAATACAAATGATATGAACTTCAGAGGAATTAATGGATGCCTCAATAACTATCAGAAGCAGCTGAGAATGGAATGTGCTTCCAAAACATTATTGGCTGTATTTGGATATGCCTATTAAATATTTATATAATGAACATAGAATAAACAGTCAAAGCAATCAAATATTCTTGCATTTGGTGAATCTTATTCTAGTTGAATGCTCCCACACTAGTGATCAGATAACCATTTCCTTCTGATTTTTAAAGCATGAAAAGCACTGCTACTGATTTCGAAACTGAGAAAATATTTCCTACTATCATTTGCTACACATTAGCAGTTACAACCAGTTTTTAAATGCTAGCATTCTAGGCTTTCAAAACACAAGCTACTTCAAATATCAGAAGTAAACATACCAATCACTATTCATCTAATGCCCGTAATTATTTGTTTTCTTTTGCTTAGATGACTTGTAGTCATGAGTCCATTAGAGCAGGCAATCATTCCTTTCCCTAAAGAATTCTATTCCTGTTTAAGTCTAATGGGAGCCACAGTTTGACTCTACGCTTGAAAGAAATCACTGCAAAACCACTGTTGCATCCAAGCCTGCTGGGACAAATTGGTCAGCAAACATTACCAGTCCTGCTCAGTAAATCTTTCCAACTTTCTTCTCAACAGTCATTTCCCTGTTTCTCTCGTTGTACAACAATACCCAACCTTTTGTTTATGGTGATATCTTCAATACAGACACTATATATTGCTTTAATTAGTAAAGAATTATTGGTTTGTTGTTTTTCTTTTTCCCTTTCTCTCTGCCCTCTCTTTCCTGCTGAATTTTTAAATGTGCATACATTATGCTTGAAGGGCAATTTTAATTCTTACCTGTACCTTGTGACTTAATGTGAATTACGGAGTACTACTACGCTTTTCTGTTATGTCCTTAATATGCCTATCCATCAACCAAAGAGCTAACAAACTACTCCCAGTAGCACAATATAGTGAAGAATTCCATTTTGCATCTCAATGACACCAGCACAATAGAAAACGCCCCTGAATATTAATTTCAATCTCACTTTCTGTATGTTATGCAAGATCCCTTTGCATTCTGGAAAGCAGACTAGCACTTGCAAATTCGGCCTCCTAAACTGGCTGCCTCCATATCAGTCTATTTAGGAGTCAGAATAAGAAATAATATCAGCACTAGATGGAGCTCCTGCACAGCAACATCTCAGGAGAAGTCTTAGAGGCTTGCGTGCATGTGGAAAGCAGGGATGGACGTGCAGTGCTGGCATAGCAGGAGGATGTGCTAGGGGTGCTCCAGCGCAGGGCAGCATCCCCATGTCTGTGCCCAGGAATCATGCTGAGCATCTGCCTAGATGTAACACACATTCGGGGTTTGTCTACATATGGGATGTAGCACCAAGCAAACTCAGAGATGAAATTACAGCGTAGTGTATTATCATCTGCCAGCTAGGGAAACAATCTTCCACCAAAGTACACCTAGTTAACTTCATTCCTATGAGTCTCTGCTTTTTCACTGAATGCAACTGCTCTTTTTTAATAATAAAGGTGTATTTCTAGAGATTTTTGAATTATTCTACAAATTGGGTTTTTTTTGGCTGTTAGCATTCCCAGAGAAGGAACACGCTACAACACTTACTCTTCTGAGTCAAGTTTGCCATAGAGTCTAAAGGTAAAATTGCGTTTTAAAATAACAGGCTATTAACCAGTGAATAATAATATATAACTAATAATATGAACGCAACATCAAAATATGTAGACCAGTCTTTACACCTCCCTTGGGCCAAGAGTTTCTTGAGCAGTTTTCCAATCCAGCAATCTCACATGCTATAGTTGATGGTTGAACTTGATCTGAAAGGGTCCTTCCAGCATAGACAATTATATGATTCTAAGGCTGTTCCTCTCTCTACCCAAGGTGATTTTGCTGGCTTAAGGACAGTGCAGTGAGGAGAAGTGTTATTCTCCACTCCTTAACCCTTCAGAAGGACCTCAGAAGAGGAAATCTTTTGCTACATCCATTAAGAAATGGTACGTAAGTGATGCAGACAGTAACTCTTTGTGGTACCTTTCATCCAGCCGACAAGTTTAATCTGCAATCCTGAATAGAAATGACACTAGAGAATAGAGTAGTGGATATACAAGGAGGTACAACATTTTGGGACAAACCAGCATGCTATTGTGCAAGGAAGCCATCCCTCACTAACTCATTAGATGTCCTTGGCAGTGCCATGCAGACAGGGGTGATATGGACAAGGGCAATGCAGCCATGAGGAGAAGAACTAGGAGTGCTGGTGGATGAGGAACTCAACATGAGCCAGCAGTGTGCACCAGCAATCCAGAAAGCCAACCGTATCCTGAGCTGCATCAAAAGCAGCGTGACCAGCAGGCCGCGGGTGGTGATTCTATCCCTCTACTCTGCTGAGACCCCACCTGGAGAACTGTGTCCAGTTCTAGAGTCCTGAACATAAAAAGGGCATGGAACTGTTGGAAGGCGTCCAGCGGAGGGCCACCAAGATGATCAGAGGGATGAAGCACCTCTCCTATGAGGACAGGCTGAGAGAGCTGGGGCTGTTCAGCCTGGAGAAGAGAAGGCTCCGGGGAGACCTGATAGCAGCCTTCCAGTATCTGAAGGGAGCCTACAGGAGAGCCGGAGAGGAACTCCTTGTCAGGAAGTGTAGTGACAGGACAAGGGGTAATGTTTTTAAATTCAAAGAGGGGAGATTTAGATTAGATATGAGGAAGAAATCCTTTAACGTGAGGGTGGTGAGGCACTGGAACAAGTTGCCCAAAGAATTTGTGTTCAAGGCCAGGCTGGATGGGGCTGTGAACAACCTGGTCTAGTGGGAGGTGTCCCTGTCCATGGCACAGGGGTTGGAACTCAGTGATCTTTAAGGTCCCTTCCAACTCTAACGATTCTATTATTGTATTTGATAAAGTCTACTTGGATTTCTTGCATGCTTTGACTAGCCCAAAGTATCTAGCTCTTAAGTATAATAAGCTGCCTCGCAATAACAGATCTTCACGTGGATAAATAATTTATTACAAGCAGGAAATAAAGAGCAGGGGAAGATAGTTAGTTTTCTCAGTGGAAACTGCGGCCAGCAAAGTCCCCTATGGATCTGTGCTAGGCCCTGGATTACTCATCACTTTAATAAATGATCTGGAAAAGATGGTAAAGAGTGAAGTTTGCTGATTATACTATGATGAATAACTCAAAATCAACAGAAGCTGACTGCAAAGTACTGCAGAATAACCACATGAAACTGAGTCACTGAGCAGATGAAATACAATACTGATGTAAACTGCCATATGTGGAGGAAAACAGTCCTAGCTTTAAATACACAGCAATTGTTTCTGATTGACTTACTGCTCTGCAAAGAGAGTTATGATAGATAGATAGCTTTATGCAAAGCACTTCCACTAAGCAGCAACGCTCAACAGCATTTAGAAAAGCAAACATCAGGGATTATTAGAAAAGGAAAACAGAGAAAATAAGAGAAACTGTGAAAAGGTGAATGAGAAAAAATTATTTAGTGTTTCTCATAATAGAAGGACTGAGTTTTCAACTTAAATCATCAGGTTGCAGACTCAGAATTAACAAATAGAAAGGTACTCTTTTTTGCACAGTACGTAGTTAGGAAGTGGACCCCCTTGGCAGATTATATTGTGCATATCAAATTTTTGCAGGTTTCCTGAAAGCAAGTGGCCTGGGAGATAAATCCAGGATGACCTATTAGACTCAAAAGCACTATGTCAGTGACGAAGCCCCCACACCACAAATCACAGGACTACATACTGGAAAAATATCACTGGATGCTGCTTATCCGAAGTTATTCTAACATTGAGTTATCCTAACATTATCATAATGTTAAATTTAGCATTTTAGAAGCTTAGCTGCACAAAATTTTTGTATGGCAAAAATTTAGCATGGATACACACAACCCTTTGCAAGGCACAGCTATTATTTAGCTATTAAAATGATAAGAAGAAATAATTACTGTACAGTAAGAGGCCATTACCTACTTGTATCTACCATTAATATTCCTTTCCCAAAGATCAGAGTGCCTGCAACCCCAGGAAAGTTATTAATGTTTGTAAAACTCCTATTAATTCTCATCCTCAAATTCCTTGTTATACACCCCTTGATGCACTGACCAATAGAGAAAAACTGTTATATGGAGCAATCCAGATGGTGGCATGTCTACTGCTCTTATCACAAAGAATATTAAGCTATGGCTTTGTCTTGCTTCATAACCTGCTTTCTACCCATTAGAAAAAGTCCATTTAAATCCTGACTGGCATATTTAGCTGGCAGCCTTTCAACCTACTCCTCCGACGCAATCTTTGCCTCTCACATGATATTAAATAGAAATACACTTTCAGTTTTAGGAAATGCACACAGTAAAAGAATCCTAGACATCTTCACACAGTCATTGCCGGACCTTGACCTCTTGTGCTGCCACATGTTCTTTCTCTGAAAACTGAGACCAAATCCGGAGCAAAATTTGGCAGTTGGGGTAAATTAAGGCAAACTGCTGGGACCTTTTAGAAAGACTTGCACGAGGAAGAGCTGCTCTTTGCATGGTAATCAGTGCGGAGAACAAATACATAATACACACCCACAGACCATGGGTATTCCACCCTTTCACAAAGAGGCAGAATTGGTAACTCCTCATCCTATGATATTACTTCCTACCCCAGAACTCTTTCTAATTAACTCCTGTCGAACTCCCACCGAGGCAGACGGCTCGATTAGGCTCCCACATGGTGCTTATGCTCCCGACCACCCCATGAGATCCCCACTCCAGGAAATTCTGCCTTGTGCTGCCTGCTGCAAATGAGCAGCTTGCATAATTTCATTAGGGTGATTAAACGTGTCAGTGCAAACAGGTCCCCTGGTAACTTCATGAACAGCCTGAACGCAAAACAGAAATCAACCACAAACTGTAAATTTGGCAAACAATAATGCTTCAGTGTGCATATGCACTGAAGAATTAAATCTAATGCAGACCCAACCGTATTCAACCACTCTGTGTTCTTAAGTTTTCATAAGGACAAGTTAAAGGGGATTATTTATGTTTTTGCAAAATTCATACCATTTCTTAGCTCAAAGCAAACCTTGCCAGATGCTAGTGTGCTATTTCAGTACCATCTAAGAGTTCCGTACTAGACTCAGAGCACACTTAGATATCTAAGCAATAAAACGACAAATACGTGAATTAACTAACGATTTTGAATCTTAGAAATTATCAGAGTCCTAATCTAAGCAAAGTTTTACATTATTGTTGATTTTTAAAGATGATGAAACTATTCCTTATAAAAAAATTTCACAATACAATTTCCCTTTTTCTCCCCTATCTTCTGATTGTTATTTGGTCCTGAACAAACTTCTATTGCTACAAATCACTACAAAAATAATTCAGCATAAACCAGTTTCCATCTATTGACTCATCTGAAGCCTGTTGCCTTTGATCCCTTCTTCCAATAGCTATCTACTATTTCTGCTCTGTATTGCATTAGTGAAACCNGGGGGGGAATCAGGATAAAAAATACACTAGAAAATTAGCACATGGTGAATGTCTGCTTCTAATAAAACACTATGAAATGCGCAGAGATTTACAGCTTACCCCAGTGAGTCACTAACCTTCTGCACTGTGGCTGCTATGCTTACATAAGGAACAGTAAGAGTTTGTATCTGACTGTAGGAGGAGATTGTGCTTCCAATATATAGGTGTCTATCTGTGAAACAGGCTTAGGAAATCACAAACAGGAGAAGTAATATAATTTTGCCACATTTTGTGAAGAGATGCTGACTGAACTCGCCCACAGCAACTGAGCCTGATGCTGGCAGTTTTTAAGGTGGTGCCCAGGTGATCTTAATTAGAGAGGCATTAAACTCTGAACTACCGAGAGATGAGAGGGAATTGAGGCATTCCTAGGGAACCTGGGAATTCAGCCTTGTGTGGAGTGAACACTTGCTTGTCTGCCTGCCCTGACCCATGCTGGGCCAGCAGGGCTTGGGGAGAGAGAGGGGTAACCAGGTCCCAAACCACTCAGGACTCAAAGCACAAGAGACTTCATGGAAAAGTAGTGGTGGGATGTCAGGGAAAGGAAGCAGCTACCTAGAGGTGTGCTCCCTTGCATTTGTTGTCTGCAGTTATCAAATGTTCACCCTGGAAAAATGGGTATCCACTATGGAAAAGCTCGCAGCAGCCAGAGGTTAACCCAGGGTTTGGGTGTTAAGAACCCCCAAAACCCCCAATAAAACCTAACCCACAAAACTCCCAGTAAAAGGAGACTGTTAGCTGTGAAATCAACAGGAACAGTAAGTGGCCTGTGAATCCGTAAAGTCTATAATTTACTAACTTAGTGGAGATTTACTGAATTAACTTATTAGACATTTGGGTTTCAGAAACAGTTCCTTAGCTAGTGCTGATACCTAGAAAAATATAATTGTAAACAGGATAGCGCCAGCTTTCAAAGAAACTTATTTTTCTATGTCAGCAAACTATTATTACTACTACTGCAAATTATTTTTTCATCATAACAGACATTTCTAATCAGAAAAGTGGCAGACACACTAACAGAAAAAACAAAACAACAACAAAACCAAAAACAAACCCCAAAGCAACCCAAACAAAACCCACCCCTAGTGATTACTTTAAGTGTGAAATATCCGACATGGCTGAAAAAATTGGGTGGGGAATGGAATTGTCAGTTATTACCTATCAGTGTGTCATTATTTGAAACTATGCCAATCCCTTCTGTCACTGAAAAGCCCGTAATTATTCATTTGCTTACTAGACCAGAAGATGTAGCGTTCTGCTTAAATGCTTCCTAAAAAGAAATGGACATTGAAAACGAACATCACGAGTTAAGAAAAAGCCACTAGCTACATAACTTGTATTTAAGTAGCCAGAGATAATATCCTCTCTGGTATACTTCAGGGACTACATGAAAAGTTTAAAAGTTTTAAAAAAAATAATTACTGTTCATATGTGCCAGCACATAGGTTGTCTTATGAGTCACTAGAGATCATTAAACACATGGTTAAGTAAAATGTAATTTAATAGCCTTTCGCAAACGAAGTCCATTGTTCTCTAATATACTTCTTTGGACTAAATATTGCTTCTTTATTGGGCTTGAGTTTATTTCATTTTAATCACTGAGGGACCAGAAAGCCAGCTACATTTTAATAACATACTTCTTCACGTGTATTTGGCCTGACTACTGGCACAGCTGGTTTCTGCCTTTTCCTAAAGTAATAGAAAAACCACCATCAGGAATAGCATTGTCTGGGTTAATGCTGTGACCCAGGATTAGGGAAAAGGGCCTGCAAATGCAAACGATTAAAATTAACTCCAACAGAAATGCTGTTCCATCATCTCAAACACAGCTTACAGCCATGACCTTTTAGACACAATTCACTGTCAGGATAATTTTGCAAGAAATCCAATGTGGTCTTTGCCTTTAAGCTCCTATTCCAGGTCTCTATGTAAAGTCATGTTATTTGTGTACTTCCTTCCATAAAGCCTTTACTGTTCTACAACATGTGGCCATAACCTAGAGCGCTGTCCCAGAACCAAAAGTAGGCGACTGAAGTGGAAGCATGGCTGCTCAGTAAAGAAGCATAAAACACTGGCAGAAATTTGTAGTCACTTGCACACAGACAGACTTTGTGCATGTGCAGAACAATTTTTTTCACATAGGAAGCTGACAGCTATGCACAAAACATGCCAAAGAAGTTATCGAATTCCTTACAGAATTCTTCTGTCCTTCTATCCATCTTTCCAGTGACAAGTACACAAGCTGCTGTCCTCCCTTCACTGTTGATATCTCTACTTTTTTTTTTT
>VXBW01007510.1:582235-700394 GCA_013400375.1 Thinocorus orbignyianus | reverse complement strand
GAGAGGAGAGGAGAGGAGGAGAGGGCTTATAAGGCCCTGTTGTGATAGGACAAGGGGTGATGGTTTTAAACTAAAAGATGGTAGATTCAGACTAAGCATAAGAATGACATTTTTTATGATGAGGGTGGTGAAACACTGGCAGAGAGGCTGTCCAGGGAGGGAGCATATGCCCTGGAAACAGTCAAGGTCAGGTTGGACAGGACTCTCAGCAACCTGATCTAGTTGAAGATGTCCCTGCTCATTGCAGGGTGGTTGGACTAGATGACCTTTAAAGGAGCCTTTCAACCCAAAATATTTTACAATTCTATGATAAATCCAACATCCAGGGAGAGGACACTGAAGTAGGGAGGGAATTATAAGCAAAAGTAAGAAAATGACAGAATAACAAAAGGAGCAATAAGCATCTTACTTGTGAGGGACATCTCATGACTCCAGAAAGATACAGAGCAAACATCTACCCCTGAACTTCAGCTCCTGTTGTAGCCAGCGGAGATAAAGGGGCACTTGTAGGGCATAGCTCATATCACCCTCAAGAGAACATCTCAAATACGTCAGACAACTTGCATGCTGGCAGTAAAAATTTGTTTTTCTATTGATTATAAAAGAGCCCGGGGGACTGGAAAATGTCTGGTTCTAGTCAGATGATTCCCATCTGTCTCAAAAGGGTTCAGCATTTCATTTTTCCATGTAGATATTGCCCTCAGAAGTGTATTTAATAATACACCACTATCTAACTGATTAATTATTTAAATAAAAAGAACATCAGACTAACTTCAGTCTCCCTAGAGAGGGGATGCCAAAGAGGAATTCAGATTATGTATCTCCTGAATAAGTACTTTTGTGTTGCCATTTACTGTACAATCTAATACATATCAGGTGCTTAGGCACTTGAAATTAAACAGAAAAAATCAGGACAAACCACCAGTTGTAACACTGTACTAGAATAAGTAAAGCCCTGTAGGTAATGTCAAAATTTCTCCTTTTGGAGATAAAGGAACTGTAAGCACCTTTGACCTGTTCCCGCTAGTCCTCTTCCCCTCCTGCCCCCTTGAAGAGCATTTCTGATACTGAACAACTACCTAGGAAAGCTTGCCCGGGTCACGTTGACTGCAGATGTAACAGAGTCTATGCACTTCAAACAGAGAATATTTTGGGGGTCTGATGCAGATCTAATTTTTCTTAAACATAACCGATTATTTGTGCTTGCTATCAGCTTTATTTATAGAAATCTCACTTTTAATCCCATCTCAAGCCACTGGAAAAGAAGCTAGCCATGTTCAGTGAGCAGGTGAGGAGCTGCTAAGAGTGGTGGTGCACTATGAGGTGAGTAGTTGCTGTATCAAGGCTTAGACAACTTCAGGCTGAAGTTCTCGCAGGATCAAACCAAGGGAGATTATGTCTTTACTACTGGAAATACATGTATCTTCCCACAGAAGAGCCATTCATTTCACTGGGGGTCTCAAGTGCATCTCATAAGCAGAGCATTTCCAGTATGTTAGAGGTTTGTACTCCAGATTTACGTACCTCAGTTTAGTGCAGGGAGCCTAAGTCACAGCATACAAAATCAAGATAAAAGATTAAAATAAAAATTATTATTTTTAAGGTCACAAGGCAGCCGAACTGTAAAACAAAATCATGAGCAGCTACATTTCTCATTCAGTGTGTTCTCTGGCAGTTTACAAAGCAATACATCAAAAATTGCTTCAATATGACTGAAAAGATTAGCTACTCACATAGTTGAATACTATGGGGTTTCTAAAAAGATTAGTTTTAAAGTTCTCATTTAGATAGGACTGTGGTTTATCAATGGACATAAAGACACATGTACACGCCTTACTTAAATTAAAACAGGCCTAAGAACATAGCCCTATCCTGCAAGACAAAAACAAGACAGTGTGCAGGAAGACATGGTCTTGAATCATAGAATCATTCAGGTTGGAAAAGACCCTTGGGATCATCGAGTCCAACCATCAGCCCCACTTTACAAAGTTCTCCCCTACACTATATCCCCCAACACCACATCTAAATGACTCTTAATTCAGGGATGGTGACTCAACTGCCTCCCTGGGCTGCCTATTCCAGTGTTTGACCATTCTTTCTGTGAAAAATTCCACCCTAATGTTCAGCCTAAACCTACCCTGTTTCAGCTTGAAACCATGCCCTCTCGTTCTATTGCTAATTACCTGTGAGAAAAGACCAGCACCAACCTCTCTACAGTGTCCTTTCAAGTAGCTGTAGACAGTAATGAGGTCTCCCCTCAGCCTCCTCTTCCTTAAACTAAACAGTCCCAGCTCCTTCAATCGCTCTTCATAAGATCTCACAGCTTTCTCGTGGCATAGCTATCTCCGTGCCCTCCTGTATAATGATTTGCACTTGCACAACACTAATTTTCATTCATTTCTAAAAATGAAATATTGGAATCAAATTCTGAGGCAAACTGCCAGGTATTTTAATTACCATGAAGGAAAACAACCAGGAGACACTTGAAAACATGAGCTAAGAGTTCAACAGTTCCAAAAATTTCCTTGCTCGTGATGTGCCTTGAAACTTTTCCAGCATCAGAATCTAGTGTTGGATTTCCTGAGCCAGAAAAAGCTTAATCTTTCCCATGTGAATTAATCTATTTAATATTTAATCCTGATATGGCATGGCATAAAGCAGAGATTCTGAAAATGAACTCCAGAAGTCATGAGAGTCTGAGTTTTGCCTGTCCTACATCTTTGGGAAGTCTACATTAGTGTAATTATCTTGGGAAAAGATAAAATGTTTCAGAAAGTTTTCATATGCCCAGAGATTTGAAGAGTTTAATAGGGCAGTTGGAGAGATTATGTGCGAGATGGTCAAAACTGCGTGACAATCTTCATTTTAGGATTGCACATCACTTTGTGTATATATGGTCTCTATGGGAGTGTGTTACTAAATAATGTATTTTTCCTAAATTAAAATCTAATGCTTAATCATTTAATTATACATTTAACAGTTCTTATTTCAGCTTGCTTGCAAAGTTTACTCAGAGTTCAGCTGGGAAAATGTGTCCTGTCCCTGTGTCCCTTTCTATGTTTGCTTAAATGTATCACCATGAGCTTGTCAAACTGTGGCTAAGTGGTCGGTAATGGGAGCAAATTTAGCAAATCCATCCATTTCCCCAACTCAGCGACGTGCAGTTTCCACTGCAGTGACCTAGTTGATGGAGCTGCAAACATGCACAAGCACCAGGGTAAAATCATCTACAATGGGAACAGACCATGCTGTTCCTCCTCTAGCCCCATCCCTAACGTTCCCCTAGATTAAGACCCGACAGCTCTTACGCTTCCACAGCAGATCTCATGATATTTAATGTTTTCTTTAAAATCCCCATTCGTGGTTATTGATCAGAAGCTGCGCTTCCCATCAGCTTCTAAACCTTCTGCTTTCAGCAAGTGATTTCAAATCACGAAGCAGGTGTGTGGAAAGCAGCAAGTAAATAAGCTAAACACCTACACTTTGTCTATATTTTTTTCCATTGCATCCATGGCACTGCCCTGATGCTGGTTCTTGGCTCATGCTTTTTAAATGCCTGGGGTAGGCAATGGATTGCCTAGTAAAGAACTTACAGTTCAGTTCTATAGTAAGTGACATCAATGTACATTACACTGTCAATTTTGCTGGGAGGAGAGTCAGAGCTGCTTTCCAGATGACCTCCCAGGGCAACAGTTATGTGATTTAAAAAAAGTGAAAACACTTTAGAGAAAAAAAAAAAAAAAGTGATCTCTCACCATGCATTTACATTTAAAATAAATCTCATCTTTCTACTTTCACTGGCTCAGATTTCATCTGGGCCACAGACCTGGGGGATAATACCTTTACTCTCCATTTAGTTTTAAACAGGGAGAACAAGGCTTTCATAGCATCATGAAACAAAGGGGCAGGGGGAAAAATAGCCACTAAAATACAGTCTTTCTCTGAAGCCTTTTAAGATTGAATTGTATTTAAAAATATTTTAACAGTCTGAAGTTGGCTTAGGTGTGTTTTACACAACATCAAATACTCAGTAATTGATGAAGATGGGTTGCCCACTTAAAATTTCTTCATGATTTAGAAAAACACTGCAGTTAAAATAAAATAAATTTTAAAAAGTATATACTTTCATTTGGTACAAGAGAGTGCAATTCTACTGAAGCAAGTGAATTTACTGTAACAGCATCCAAAATCCTGACCCTATACTGGTATTTATCCTACTAGGATAGGATCTATCCCATGAAACAAAACAAACAAAAAAAACGGAACATATAAGAATATTGAAGTGTTTGTTCTTACAAAGCCTGATGTTGAAGTTCATTTCTTCTCAGTTACCTTTCCTACTACACGTCTCTGTTCTGGACCCCAAGACCATTCCTCTTAGCCTTGATAAGCCAAAATCAGACATGAGGCACAGGCAAGAGTAAGTTCATTTTTAGTGAATAGAAAACATTTTTGTTTTTTTTTTTAAGCATACCTAAGGGATTACAAGAAATTGTAAACAACACAAAGAAATGTTCTCCTCCCAGTCTATATAGTTATGCCATTTCTGTGGTTTTACATGCTCTTTTCATACTGTTGCCTCATATGGTATTTTGTAGTCTTTGTGGATTTGCATTTATGTTTATAAATCTAATAAGCTTTGCAACTCACAAGGTAGTCACAGTGATCAGGCCAAAGGCCTGCATTACTCAGGTGTCAAAAAATCTTCTTACTGATAAGAAGCTCCCTTATCCTCAGTAACTACACTGCATCAATCAGCAAGGTCTGAAGCCACCACCTTATGATACAGAATGTACTTGATTTTCTGCCTTTTGAGTTTTTTAACCACTTGGATCAGTTTTACACAATTTTTCCAAAGTCCACAGAAGACAAGGAAAATAATCTTACAATGAATGAGATGCTATTTGTATTTTTTCTTTCAACTATAGTACCTGCAGGTCTCAATAAAAAGTTCACATATCACTTCCCAATTGCCATAAAAAAAAAATTAACCATTTCACCCAATGGATCCATGTTCACTCTGATGCTTACAGTACGTGCTGAATGCGAAAAAAAAAAAAAAAATTGAATAGTTCTGCATCTAGGCATTTTTCTTTCAAGTGCTATAAGACCTGGAAAAGCCATCACAACACGCACATCTACAGTAGCTCTTTTTTAAGCACACTTTGGAGTAAAATTTTTAAAAACCTGCTGAATAATGGTATTTATTGACAGATATAATCTGCCCATAGAGACAAGCAAATATGCTACTATTTACTATTATTTTCCTTTACCCATGTTATTTTCCAGTGAACATTTTTTAATTACAAGCCTGCAAGCAAACTTCTTCAGCATGCTCTTTATACACACTAGTGAAAGGAAAAATGCTGTGAGCGCTGCAAGACCTTGAGAAAATAATTGCAAAAGAATTTTTTAACACTGTCAGGAGAAGTTTCCATGCCCACAGTTCAATAACAACTTCCATTTAGGCTGCCTCAGCCACCCAGCACACCCTGCTGACAGCACCAACACCACTCAGAGGAGCTGAGGTCACCTTTGGTATTCTGGGTTTTTGTGCGTTTGTTTGTTGGCTTGTTCCTTGATGATCTAAACAGCTTGAAGAATTATACCAGAAACTCTCACATGAACACAGGTATCATAATAGCACAGAAATCTTCACTCTTGCCATCCATCTGATTTAGATCTGACTTAGAAGAGTTATTCCATAAGCAAGTCACCCCATGAGACTCTTACCCATTTGCTGATTTAATTCCATAGTTTCCAGGGCAGTAACACACAGATATCCTGACAGAAGCCAGCAGGCTCAAAGGGCACCTTCATCATACTTTTTTTCTAATCCTTTAAACACATCATTTTCTTCCCCTCCCTTCAAATGTTTTTCTCCCATCCCACCTCTAAATAATACAAAAGAGGCTACATCAAATGACGGAGAAAAAACAGTCCTAACCTTTTCCTCCCTGAGAAGACTAGTTACAGGAATATTGGAATTCATAAAATTCACCAAAATGGAAATGACACGAGGAAGAAGACATGTCGTTCTTCTCTGCACAGGCCAAACCAAAACACCGTGCCAAAACAAGCCAAGGCATTGTCGGTAGAGGGGTCTATTCCTGGATGGCCAGGAGTAATGTTTTTATATTATACAACAGTATTTTTATATTATACAACACTGCAAATTCTTGAGAGCTCACTTGGGGCAAAGCAGCAGTTTCCCTAGGGGCTGGCTGCTGCCAGGCTGAGATAGCTGTCAGTAGTGGAGCATGCCTTTGAGGAAAGGAAAGGTCCCAGAGACCACATCCTTGGAAGCAGTGAGAGCTTATAATTCAAGTAGAAAATGTTGGTTTAGATCCACAGCCTGATTCTACATCAAAGGTTGTGGGAGCACTTCCCATGCCAAAGTGCCTTCACAAGACACACCACAACTCCAGGGTGGGAGAAGAGCCAGGGATGCACTTGATCCTGTCCTGCAGAGGCAGCGAAGCCAGGTCAGACAGCAAGAGGGAGCTGTGGCAGGGCCCCCAGTTTGGGTGAGGTAAGGATCACGTCTAGACGTGCACCCACAGGCTAGTTTATGCTTTAGCAGACCTTTTCTTGAACATAGGAATAAATGCAGAAAGGGTCATTGTTTGGTGATGTAATTAATAAAGCAATGTGCCACCTTGGAGGGATGAGGGCTGTCCTCTGCTGGTGCCTTTTCCTTTATCTTTTTTTAATAATTAAAATAATTTTCACTTAAAACTCTTAAATCTAGCAGTGTAAAAGCCGGTTACAGGAAAAGTTTTGTCTGGACAGGAGAAGAACGCTGAATACTCTTTTACCGTGGCTTTAATGCACACTTTTGACTATTTCCAACAAATCTATTCCTATGACTTAATTTGTTACTGAATCTGCAAGCATGTGATTTTAAAATAAAGATTTTGCCTTAGGGAAGAACAGAAAGTGTCTAATGATGAAAACTGTCATTATCTGGGACAGGAGGGAATTCATATTATAGATTGATAGATAATTACAAATAGTAAATGAAGAACTTTCAGAAGGCTCTGATCATGACAGAATCAGCACTGAGGGGTCTGTAGCTCAATGTTGCCATTTTTCTGAAAAAGAGGGAGGTATTATGTATGTTCATATACTTAGTCAAACCCCTTCCAGTGGTTTTCTAGGTGCCTTTTTTAGCTCTTAAAAAAAAATTAATTTCAAAAAAAACAGGCTATGTTGGGAACTCATAGAAGCATACAACTGTCTAGGTTGGAAGGGAACTTTGAGATCATCTAGTCCAACCATCAACCTAAATCTGATAAAAAGTAACAATCCATCACTAAACCATGTCACTGAAATATTTTTCAGATCTGTGCCACCCTTTCATAAAGCGTCTTAAACCATGCATTTCACTTGCGTTTGACCATAACAAGGCAATCAAAGCATCTTCCTATTTACCGCTGAGCAGCAATCAGCTAGCTCATCAAGTTGTTTCACATGTTAGAAAGAATAGGATAAGAAAATTATCATTGAACTCTTACCAAAGCAGGAATTGACAAAGCCATACCACCTACAACCATGCTGCCCTCCAATCCATTTGCCATGGATGTTAGATGCAAAACTGAGGGTGGTGCCTGAGATGCACACTAACATGTCACTGATACTGATGTTCAGGAGGAGCATATTGACTGGGTTACGGAGGGTTTTAAACTTGCAGAAGAGGATGAGGACAATCAAGTTATTCAAGAAACCAAAAAACAAAATAAATCCAAGAAAAACAGCAACTATTGTGTGCCCATTTCGCGATAGTCCAGGCCTTGGCTCAACAGCATCTGCAGGTGAACCAAAGCTCAGGTTGTATGTCCAAGTGTGGTTCATTTCGGACTCTGCCACAGATAGGTAAGATCAGAGACACCGGGTGCCCTGTGCTGAAGTCCTCCAGCAGTTTCCCAGAAACATCCCTCCATTACAGGTCAAATCATCTCAGGATTCTTGTGATCTTCACTCAGCTGAGATACCTCTTTGACAGTTACACAGGTGTGAAATGCTGCATTGTAGCCCAGGAGTGTTTTCTGGCACTGTGCCTTTCCAGTGCTCAGCTCTGCAGATAACTCCGGGGCAGCAAAACTGAGCAAATGATCACCTCAAATTCATCTTTGTTATTTAAACCCAGGATCATGTTAGATGGTCTTTTCTGAGGCTCAGAATAGAAGATGTCTTTAAAAGATACTTCAGCATGGTCACTTCATTCAAAGCACAAGGGAAATCCTTCTAAAAGTGGGCAGCCACGGTTTTCTCTGACACTGGCTGTCTTTCTGCAAATAGAGAAGAAAACAAATAGTAAAAATGAAACAACCCTTTCCATACCAAGACCAAAGTAGGTACATAATTTTATAACAGCTCCTCTCTTTTTGAACTGTGACAAATATTTCTCAGTTTTTTTTCAGTTTACTCTCTGATTTTCAGCAGAAAAATCATTTGTTGACATCTCCTCGACTGTTCTAAACAGTTTTTCCCTAGCTCATAGTTTACCATGAAGAAGGCTATTTGCACCTTTCTAGCAAAGTTCCCCAGGTGAGAAAAGGCACCGTAAGACATCTTTTGCAACAGATTCCCAGAGGAATAACTGTATCTTCCTCCACATTAAGTCAATCATCACCAAGCAAAGCTTCAGTCTTGGCTAGACCTTAAATAAAATGACTAAAATTTTAGGAGATGGAGAAAGCATTTCTTTACACAGAGAGAGTAATTTCAGGTGCAGTCCCTGAGACTCTCATGTGCTATACAAAGGTTGGCAGAGCTATGATATCAATTTCGCTTCTCCCACATTTACCAGCAGACAGATGTTCTCCTTCATTATTTATAAAGCAGCCAAACACCCAGAGCCTCACATCTCTTTCCCACCACAGACATGAATTTGTATACCCACACACGTTGACTATAATGTTTGCATGTGTATGCGTGTGTATGTTGTGAAGCAATAGCAGAGTGCTCAACTGGGATGCAGAACTGCTTAGCAGGCCTTCTGCATGATTGCAGGCAAATTCTGCTCAGACATTTCTATAAAAACAGAGATGGGGATATAAAGAATCATAGAATAGAATCATAGAATGGTTAGAGTTGGAAGGGACCTTAAAGACCATCGAGTTCCAATCCCACTTCATGTGCAGGGACACCTCCCACTAGAGCAGGTTGCTCAAAGCCCCATCCAGCCTGGCCTTGAACACTTCCAGGGATGGAGCATCCATAGCTTCTCTGGGCAACCTGTTCCAGTGCCTCACCATCCTCATGGGAAAGAATTTCTTTCTGGTATCTGATCTAAATCTCCCCTCTTTCAATTTAAAACCATTACCTCTCAGCCTATTGCTACATTCCCTGATAAAGAGTCCTCTCTCCAGATCTCCTGTGGACTCCCTTCAGGTACTGGAATGCCACTATTAAAGTCTCCACAGTCTTCTCTTTTCCAGACTGAACAACCCAACTCTCTTAGCCTGCCCTCACAGGAGAGGTGCTCCACTCCTCTCATCATCTTTGTGGCCCTCCTCTGGATGGGATTCAGCTGACNAGACCCCTCACCAGCTTGGTGGCTCTCCTCTGGACACAATCCAGCACTTCAGTGTTCTTCCTGTAGTGAGGGGCCCAGAACTGAACACAGTGCTCAAGGTGAGGCCTCACCAGTGCCAAGTACAGAGGCACCATCACTTCCCTACTCCTGCTGGCCACACTGTCTGAGACCAGCTGTGCAAGCACAGCCCAGTGCCCAAATCACTCCTCTGCTGACTACAACCCATCTGGCTTCAGCGGGATGAGTCCTGCCTTGGTGCACCAGAGAAGGATGCCTTAACACCCAGACAAGAGGCATAAACCCGGGCAACTCAGTGTAAGATATATTTTAAAAAGTTAGTAGGCACAACACTGTGAAGGTCAAGCCATGTGTCCGCTTAAAACTGAAAGATGACAAAAAGGACTCACTAAGATATCCTTCCAAAAGATTGGGGTGAACTTAAGAGCCAGGGGTCTGCATGGAATCACAGAATGGTAAGAGTCAGAAGGGACCTTAAAGGTCATCGAGTTCCAACCTCCCTGCCATGGGACAAGGTTGCTCAAAGCCCCATCCAGCCTGGCCTTGGACACTGCCAGGGGTGGGGCATCCACAGCTTCTCTGGGCAACAAATAAGGAAAATGTCTGAATATCTGGGAGTAAGTCTTTTACTAGTAGCTCCTGTATAAAGTGCTAAGTTTTTTTGCACCTTTGGATGAAGTACAAGCCAAATTCAGATTTCAATGAAGCTTCTAAACTCCTACACAAATCCATTGAAAGAATGGGTCTAATTCTTACTTAATGTTAACATTTAGGTGAAGAATACACATTATTGCTGAAAAGCACGTGAAGATGGGCTTGTGTGCTTGAAGGGTCAATTGATTATTTTTTTCCTGCAGACAGATAGCTTGGTTTAACAGAGGTTACTTTGCAACTCTGACAACTCAGTTTTACAGGAGACAGTGTGTACTCCACAAGTCTCCACAATCTTGCAGAACATCCTGAACCCTCCTCATTTTGAGCAATCTCAGAAGCTTGCAGGACCAAACTCCATCTAACTCTGCCAACATTTTGCCAAAAAATGTTAATAAAATCCCAATGAAAACTACAATTGCATTCAAAACAAATAAATGAACATCCCGTTTCCTTGAATTTGTTTTGAGTTGACGTGGAATGGAAAACATACCCAAAGTGATACAAAACATATGGCCAGGTGAAACAGGCCAAAAGTTCATTTAACGTCACCAGTTATTAAATGCTTCATCTGTTAACCGGTTCTGACAGTAGTAATCTAAACATACAGCAAAGCAGACACCCATCACTGCTTGCACTTTTCTCTGAAGCAGTCGATTGGAAAAAAAAAAAAAAAGAATTTCAAAAGATGTTATAGCAGCTTCTGGGAACCTGGGCATTAATACTCAGGAGTGTAAGGCTTCTTTCTGCACTTGCCACCACACATTAGTTTGAGCAGTACCCTACACCACTGAAGCTGGTTTATCTTTCTCACTTTGCTCCCAGGAAAGTACAAACTCATTGAACCCTTAGCTTTGAGGGTTTTAAGCTTTAGGTTTTTTCTTAAATGAACTCATTCGTTATTTCTAATTGGCATATTCTTTACCATCTTCCCTTGCAAAGTTGTGCAACATGCCAAAGATAATGCTTGATTCACTTTAAATATTTACCAGCTGAGGAAATTGCAAAACATAAACAAAATAAAGCTTCAAAATCATATTGCTAAAAGATTTACATTACTCTTTTACATTATATTTACATTACTCTCCTGATATCGAGGAGCTATAAAAACCCCCTTACATTTACATATCCATACAGCCTTAAGAAACTTGCTGTTCAGTTAACATGAAAATAAATTTTAAAGGTGATTTTTCTTTCATTTATGAACTTAGCTTTCTACTGAAAAGTT
The DNA here is from genome assembly GCA_013400375.1 of Thinocorus orbignyianus. Taxonomy (NCBI): domain Eukaryota; kingdom Metazoa; phylum Chordata; class Aves; order Ciconiiformes; family Thinocoridae; genus Thinocorus; species Thinocorus orbignyianus. The sequence goes on along the minus strand of VXBW01007510.1, from coordinate 688,956 downwards.
AAAATTTTTTAAAAATCATATTTCAAAGACAATCCCAGATGAAATTAATGAAGGACGAATCAATTTTTTGATCCAATGCCAGAATTATCTTAGGAATACTGTATTTTAAAGTTTTTATACACTAAGCCTCGCCTTCCAGATGAGAAACAGAATTCTTTTCAGCAGGAAGCCCCCAACTGCAGTTATCACCTGAAATAATACTTTAAAAGACAGCTGAAAGATGGGGGACTGCACAGGACTTCACAACACTGAAACAAAATTCCCAGGTTCTGTATTTTCTGTGCCCTAAGTCACACTGTAAGACGTCAAGAGATCAAGAGGTAAGACTTCCGAAGTAACCCTGAAGACAGGAGGCTGTGTGGTCTACTTTTATGCATCTCCCAGCTCCCAAAAGCTGCTACCTGTGGGAGAACCTCTTGCATGCAGACTTACAGACTTACTTTTAGGAATTCCCAGTCATGAAAAAGACAGACATGAAAACAAAAACAATATAAGTGCAGAATACATGCTACAAAGTACACCACGTGGGAAAGCCATGCAGTGTGGTAAAGCAGCGTGAGAAAAACTTGAACCATTGCTTTTGAAAGAAAAGCTACTTTTATTTAACATTTTAAAAGTTAGGAGACCCCTCCTGTGTGTGAAGAGGGATTTATTTATATTTTGCACAGAAATGTCAGTGAATGAGACAGACCCGTTCCTGGGCTGGGCTGAAGTGATGAGGAGCATCTCCCAGAGACTGAGTCGGGATGGCTGCAGCAAAGGGAACAGAGAGCACCTTCCCTTTAAACCCTGCATCAAGCCAAAGCCTCTTCAGCCAGTCTCAGGTCACGATTTCTCCTTCACAAACTTTTTCTTGCACTCATTTGGAAGGGAGGGTGGGGGGGATGGCATAGAAAACTGGAAGAAAAACCCACCTGCTTCTATCATCCACAGCACAGCAAGGTAAAAATGCCCCCTAAGTCTTCGGCAGAGGTGTCCCGGTGGCGACCTGCAGGAGCCCCGATTTCGGCACCGGCCGGGCAGACCCCCGTGGTGGGAAGGCACGGCCGGGCTCCGCTGCCGCGGCCAGGAGCGGAAAGCGCCTCCCGCGGTACACCCGCAGATCCCCCGCACCCTCTCCTCGCCGCTGCCTGCCGGCAGGGCGCTTACTTTCCGCGGGATGGATGCGCTGGGCTCTCCCTGCCCGCTTCTTTCTCCCCTCCCAGGCGGACTGAGACGTCCAACTCGGGGGCGGCGGGGGATGGAGGGGTGGAGAACAAACAGCTGTTTTTTAAAAAAATAAATTAAATAAAAATTAGAACGCCCAGGCACTGCTTGCGCCTCTCCCGCCTGCGGATTCCCCCGGCCCGCCGCGCTCCGCCCGCACCGGGGCGGTGCTGCATCCCGGGCCGCCCCCTGCCCCGCACCGGAGGGCACAGGGGGCACCGGGGGAAGGGGGTTTGTGGGGGCATCCTCTGCCCCTGCTGCAGGAATCATTTACTCATTTACACACACACACACACACACACGCCTTTCCCCGGCAGGGTCTGCCAGGGCATCTCTAGTCGTGGGGCACGACTGGACAGAGAGGGTGGGCTGCGCACTCTTGGCACTCTTAGAGTTGTGATGGATTTTTTTGTTGGTTGGTTGGTTGGTTGGTTGTAAACAAGCAGGTGTAAATACCTGTTCAGCAGCAGGTCTGGAACGCAATTTCCAATTGTGTCAAAACCAGAAAACGTGTCTTGCGTGCGATTTATCCGTCATCTGATAGATCTGATAGAGCAACCTGCTCTAGTGGGAGGTGTCCCTGCCCATGGCAGGGGGGCTGGAACTCAATGATCTTTAAAGTCCCTTCCAACTCTAACCATTCTATGATTCTATGATCTGCTTTGCCTATATTGCCCATGTGTATCTTTGCATTTTTAGCATTTCCAGATTAAACATGCATTATGGTTACTCTGTGCTGACATCTGTATTCTCATAAGTACGTGTAGCACAGAAATAGCATATGGCTTGAAAACCATGTAATACTATGTCTTTCTGTTCCTACTACTACCTGCTACTACTCTTTTCCACTTCTGCTTTGGTCTGTCTACAGAAGAAAGGAAAACCTATTGGAAATGAGTCGCTGGATAAAACACCAGAGGAAAAATATTCTGGAGTATGCCTTGCTCTGTTGAACCTCTCTTAGCTCTGGTTCTTGCTGAACTTCTAAAACGAGTCCTTTAAATTTGTAGATCACAGTTAAAGCCTGCAACGTGATCATCATAGTCATATTATTCCACCTCACCTAGATTTAACCTTTTGTCTAATCGCACTTGTCAACTTCACCTTCTCTGGCTTAAAGACAGACAAACCAATGCACTTATCATAGAAAACCAGCAAAAAAGACACCTTGTTTCTTCATAAAATCTCTTCCTTGGTGGAAGTTTAAAGGGACCCCACTCCGGGCATTATTTGTTGGACTAATAACAGTATTTTATTCAAAAATTCAGCTTAAGTCAAACTATTTCATGAAATAAAGCAAGAATTTTCTGAAGAAATGGATGAGGACCACATTTAATGCCATCACCTTCAGAAAATACACAATATCACAATTTTGCTGATTTGACTTTCACTGGAAATTATGAATGGCTTCTTCTAGAAACCAAAAACAGAACCAAAACCTGCTAATGTAAGATTTAGAGAGACAGCAGGAGTGTACCTCCTTTATAGATGCCTAACTGAAAATAAAAATTTAAAGGGTAGTATTTTCAATGTCACTTATAAAAGCTGTATCTCTGAAGTTCTCCATTATGGTATCTATTCACAAAAGGTTACCAAATGCTCATAGTTCTAATAATTCTTCAGCAGCATGAAAATGTGCTTTATAGGTGTTAAATTATACTTCACTACCTGATGCAAAGTCAGATGAAATGGCTTACTAAATATTACTATTACTAATAGCTGGGTTGAAAAACAGTTTGGAATTAATTTGCCTGTTGTGAACTTGACAGTTTCCAGAAAGTTGGTTGTGCCAGCAAAAAAAAAAAAAAGCCAATACAGGCAAATCGTGGGGCAGTTTACATACCTGATTTGTTGTCGTGCATCTCCTTTCGTTTCACACATTATGATTCAGAGCAGTTTGGCAGCACTGACAATTGCCAGTGTGTGTCAGGGATGAGTAGGCAGGCTGCCATGCTCTGGATGGTGTCCATTTGGAATTGTAATTCTGAGGTCCTGGTGGAGCTTCAGGAGTTACACTAGGACAGTTGATTTTAATTCCTTGTTTTGTTTAACAAAATATGAAAGTTGCTAGGGAGTTCCAGCATCTCCCATGAATTTTCTGTTTTCCTCCTGCTTCCAAACAAATGTGAGTTTTAGTAAAGCCTCTAATATCATGAAGAAGTAGTAAAAGAATCATGTGGTGGGCAAAACTGAGAAGACCTGCTGTTGTGCTCCCCAGTGCAGCAGTCAATAGCTGCATCTCTGCTGTCCTTCACAGCAATGCCCAAGAGCTCACCACCCCAGTTCCCTGGCTGCTGTGGCAGGAGATGCATAGCAAGGTGAAGAATTTGGTGTACACTCACACGTAAGCCTGGTGCAGAAATGAGGGATGAGGATCCATATGTGAGGTTAAGATTGTGTCCATATGACAGTTATACCCTGATTTCAGAAACTGTCATTAAATTTGTGAGAATGTAAGAGATCTTTAAGTTACTTTCATATGAGAACTGGTTTTACTGTCCTCGTTTACAATCTCTATAATTTTCCTGTTGCTCTTTGAAAAAGACCCAGTTAGTGCAGATTGTTTTGCTCTGCATTTTGCTCCACAATGTATAGTTTTTCAAGATCAGCTTCACACTAGGGGTGACATCCCTTCCAACAGTCTCAAAAGAAAAAAGCTTTCAGACTCTTTCCCTGGTTTTGCTAAAAAGACTTCACATTTGCGTCAGTCATCATAATTCCATTGGCTTAACATGTGATGTTGAGTGGTTCCTTAGCTCAGTGGCACATTGTGCATACCCGAAGATTCTAAAGAGTGGTGTCACAGTACATGGTTTTGCCAAGTAGTTGTTTCATTAATAGTGGAACCATTTTGCTTTGCATACAGTGATAAAATAAGGAGAAACCATAAGGGAAAAGGAGGGGAACTCTTCCCTTCTGCTTGTCCACAGCTGCAAACATTTATAATTCCTAAAATCCTTATGCAAAGATTTACCAATGAATACTGGAATTGAAACTGAAGTGTCCTCAGATTTATCACAATGTCTCCCAGTCTACAGCTTGAAACCCAGCTAGTTTATTACTTATAAAAAATGGCAGCAGATAAAAGATGCATTGGCCTGGATTCCATATTTAGATGTCTTGGATGGCACAGATTTCACAGTTTGTGAGTCTGGAGAGAGAACACTTGATATGAGTCCAAGATTGAAATTGCTCATAATCTCCTTATTCTGCACAAAGCATATGATGACAAGACTCTGAAAGCAGCTACTAAAATTTAGGGCTAGATACAAATCTTTAGGCATTCCAGTTTTGCAAGAAGACATAAGAGTGTATTACATCATAATAAAACCACCATCAGAAGATTTGAAATGCCTTCTTAACACCATGGAGGAAGATTATTTCTTGTAAACCAACAGAGAATTTGAGAGGCAAACACAGTTCTCTTTGCCTGTCAAATGTGTTTTGAGACACCATTGAAAATCCTGTCCAACCCTCTTCTGCAAATCCTGAGGTCCCCAAAAAGTGCTATCCTGGCAAATGCTCCAAATACCTCATTGCATTTTAAATCATGATACCCATGGGCAGTCTTCGGGTCTGCAGTATAACTCCAAGCAGTTTTTACAGACTGTAGTGAAAAGAATATGTCCATCAATACTTCCATCCACTACAGGGTGACTGTAATAATGATGCAAGCAAGACAATGTTCCAAAAAGTGGTCTAATAAAACATATTATCTGTATTTGAGACAGCACCTTGTGTGCCTAAGGCTTATCTAATCTTCCAACTATACTACCTTGACTAATAAAAGACATTACCCTTTCTAGAAACCTTGTCTTACCTGTCCTTTGACTATCAAAGCAAGAGCAACTTGACCATTCAGTGAGGCAGTTCTTTCAGTTTGTGTCTTGTTTCTGGGGGATGATTTCGCTTCAGCTTTTGCAAGGCTCTGAAATGCCTACATGAACTTCTTTCTTATTTTTGTACTTCATCTGAATTTCTATATCACAATCAGCTGGTGTTTAATTTACCTACAGATTCTAAAGGTACATCAGAGATCCAGGGTTTAGACCCAGAGAGCAGATCCCAGGTACTCCCTGGCTCCACAGCATGTGAACACTAGTTGTGGTTACATCCCCTCTTCTTTCTCTAGCCTGTCCCAGTGAGCCCCTATTAGGGTGATTGATACTCCAACTTCAGGGGCACCACACAGAGTATCTAGGCAGACTAAGAAGAACTAAAATTTTTCTCTTTCCAATTTTTCCTTCCCAAGGTTATAGTAAATTTAGACTATTATTTCTGAGGCTTCAGATTTTTTTGAACTCGCCAAAGAAGATACTGCATATTCAGTAGACACAACTTGTGCCTGGAGTCTTCTCTTACCTCAGCAGGTAAGAGTAAAGCAACAGAAACCCTTTCAGAAATCCAGACATGATGTTAGAAGTGCTTTCAGAAGGTGTGAGACTTCAGGTAACGCAAACAACTGTGTCTCACTTCACTATTGTAATGCATTATATATGAGGAACCTTTTTCTTCGCTGAAGTGAAGGGGAAGCCAAGGCAGTAGAAGGAACGTTTTGTTCAAAATGACAGAGTGGGATCTATGGAGAAAGCTCAGATTGTTATTTGGGCTTTATCCAGCTTACCTTGCTTTTATGCAACATGGGAGCTAGCCTATATTCCTGTTCTTTCTGGGGGATGTATGTTTCTCTGACCTGCTGTCTCTCAAAAAGGACAGGCCTGACTAGAGTCAAACTGGGGGTGAGAAAGCTGCATGGCCAATTCCAAGCGCAGGGTACAAGTTTCATTTTCCAAGCCACTAGCAGCATTTCTCTCTCTCTCTTTCCCTTGGGTAGCCAAAGGAGAGCACTGCGTGCATTGCTGACACTGGTCCTAGGAAGACAGAAGTTCAGTGTAGCTGCTGATTGAAGATAACAGACAGCAGAGACGAATAGATCAAAGGACTACAGAAGACAGGACAAGCACTTGTATTTGGCAAAAGTTCCTTGGAGATGTTCTCCACCTTGCCTCATTGACCCTAGAAAAGCAGATTACAGGTGTTTTTCTCTCCTTCCACACTCTTTTGGCTCCATCACTTCTAGTGCTACCACTGGAAAACAGACGGGTCACTGGAAATCACAGCCTTGCCCAAATGCACCTTGTTTCCCTTGTTGCCTGGCCACAGTAAAGGTGGCTCAGAGACGAGTGGAATTTGGATTGTTGTTTTGCAGTACGCTAAATTATAAAGGCTCAAAAGTCACATCAGACTCCCACCAAAAAAAAGGACTTTTCAGACAAAGGTTTGGTTGTTATTTGAGCCCTCAGTTTGAATTGCCCTTCTGGAGATAGGTGTGTACCTCTGTATTCATGCAAGCAACAGGGAAAGAGGAATATCTGTGATGTTCAATGTTCCATATTTAGCTCCTGCAAGCACATCTGTTCACCGTGTACCCAGTAATTAATGCTGTCCCTCAACAACCTCCCTAACAGCTTCTGCTACAGCTGCTCCTGCAGACCGATACTACTACCCAACAATTGTCCTTGTCTTCATGTGCTTCCCAAATTTTCATTTAAGTCCATTTTAGACCTCAAGGAACTCCACCTTATCAAAGCCCTCAGGGCTGCAGGAGGCTGACACAGAGCTCTTCACCCTTGCACCATTTTCTGATCTGTTGTTTCTTTGAGGAAAGATTTTCTCCTGGGCAACGGAAAAGGAAGAAAACTACTGATTTTCTCCTATTCAGAGATTAAGAAGGGGAAGAGCTATTTATTTTTCTCTAGCTTTGCCCTGTCTGGCCACCCTGCCCCCTCACCAGTGGCTGGGACAACTGGGTTAAGTGTCAGAGATTTTCTGTAATTTGGTAGATGGCTGGGGTAGTTTGCTTTCTGACATTATCTCCAGCTCAACTGAAATCTGGTATTTCCTTACTTATTATGAGACCTGGCACCACAGGTGTTAATGGAAAATACCAGGTAATTGTGCCAGCCTAAGCTAGCAATTCACACAGATGTCAGGTCTGCCACAGGAGGAAGGTAAGGCACTGAGCTGTTTCATATTTCTGAATGTGCTCTTGCCAAAGGTTTTTCTCAGCAACCGCTTAGCAGATCCTTCAAATCAAAGATGACTTTTTTTTATACCAGTTATAGCTCATACTGGACGTGAGACTTATGCTTCCGTCAACCAACAATCTGTTTCCAGCAAAAGAAGGGAGGCAGCTGTGGAGCCTAACAAGATTGGAATTAGATGTACAGAGGAAGAATAGACAAGAGTGAAGAAAAAGTTCAAAGGAGGATGAAATCATATGTTTTAAAGGATTGACTTATGTCTTAAATTTGTTTCGCAGCAAGGAGATCATCTGGTAGCTAGAAGGTTATGTCAATACTACAGTGAGAAATTTAGTTGTAATCTGTGGACACTCAGTTTTGCTCCTGTCATCCTAGGTGTTCTAGCTAACAGCTTTTTGTAAGTGACACTGACTCGGGCATCAGCCACCTGGGCTTGGTGAGTTCTGTACAAGCCCTGAAATATTTGCTGCCATATTTTCACCGCTCAAAGTACCCATGCTAATGCTCTTAAAACCGGGTCCATTATTTCACAGTGCTGGTCAGGTGCATCTTACAGCAGACAACTGCCCACTGATTTCTCTAGGTTTTCTCACACAAATAGGACTCTCTGGTTTTGTCTAAGCTACAGAGCCACAGAGACCTTCCATGCTGTGAGGTCCAAGACTATACTTTGTTCAAGACCCAGATCCACTTGAGGGTGACACAAAGACCACAGTTCTTCTCACTTGTCCTGCACCTTGGTTTAAGAGGTGAAGTAAGCATATAAATCAGCTGCTTGTTCTGAATTACCCATCCATGTGCCTGAGCTGGACAACCAGGAACCACAAGACTCAGAAGTTAAAAGTAGTTCTAGTAATCATTGGTTTTAAAATGGAAGAATACGCAATGAGCCCAACAGTGAATATACTAACTTGATTTATACACACATAAAAAAGACACATTTTTTGTCATTCTTCGAATTTCATTAATATTCAAAGACTCTGACTAGGGACTCAAAATTACTAGCTAGTGAATTTTTGTGTCTATGTAAGTCAGTAGCAGAATCTATATTTCTAAAGCGTTGTCCCATTTTTGCTTCTTTCAATTGGTCCTGGAGGGGTAGTTTTTCCATCAACATACTCTGTTTTCTGGAGGATGAAAATTATTTCCATCTATTTTAAAGCAAAGCACAGTCTGCCAAAGCATAGAACAAGATTTCCAATGTAACACAAACTGAACTTCTTAAGAGCAAACATCTCAGAGAATTTAAAAAGAATATTTCAACTCCACAATTGTAATTATTCTGATCATATCCAATCGATACACTCAACAGTCCAGTCTATCCTTATGGAAAAAGAAGATCATCTTTCTCTCTTGCTTGCAAGTCTCTCCAGAAAAATACTCATCTGCTAGAAAAATCTTGTATCCTACCTGCAGACAGATTCCATTCTTGTCAAAAATGTCTCTCACATGTCTTTGTGTTGCTTTAGCTCCACTTTTATTCCCTAGTTTCTGTCCTGAAATTCCATTTTCTTAGTCTTCCTGTATAACCCTTCTTCAGGCAAAATCTTAAATGTTCTAAGACTATTGTGATGGAGTTGGACTAAAATGTGACTTCTGGTTTTCAGGGTAAGATTTCAATTATGCTTAATTAAAAAGAAACCTTTTCAAGTTTTTTCTTGGAAAATATCATAGTTAAAAAATAGAGTTGGTGCAAATTGAGGAGAGGGACGGTTTAATTCTCTGAATGCTTCTCTCAGAAAAATGTATCAGGTGATGTCCCAGAAAAATATCAGCTTTATGACATTTTTCACCACCAGGAAAAGCCAAGGTTTCCTTACTTCTGAATTACTTGTTTGTGAACATGTCGGAGATGGGTAGATGGTGGCTCTGCAGCTGGCCTGTGAAGAGATGTGAGCAGTGAAAATGATGGTCTCTATATTTTAATTAAATCGAAAGTAAATGCTAAGTATGCATTTCTTTTATGAGAATTTGAGAGAGCTTTGATTCCAGAATTAGGCATCTATAGTCTCCCACAATTGCATTAAATAACTACAAAAACTAACATTGACTTTTACTAACATTCTTCATGAACAATATATCCATTCATCAGGTTCATCTTTTGGCATGAATTCCCCATGTATTCCACATCTGTCACTCAAATGTACCCAAGACATGATTTATGTTTGAATTATAGAAAAAAAAAATAATAACCATGCTTCAGGTATTATGGAGATTTCAGTGTTATACATTCAGAAGTGTGTTTTAACTAGGAATCATTTGTAAAATATGTATTTGCTTCCTGTTTCTTACTTTAGATTTAATTGTAGAAGAAGATTTTGCAGCAGATGTAATATGTGCTGCCAACGAGCAGCCGTGTTACGCAAGAGTAAGGTTTCTTACAAAATTCAGTAGATTTTTTAGCAAGATGACAGCAGTTTTTTCTTGGCATTAGTGATTAAAAATCCCTAAGAGATCATTTCGAGGGCTTTTTGACAATCGTGGCCAAAAATGTAATTGAATGAGGAGATCGACATTCACATTCTGGAAAAAAAACAATTTGCCGAATACTTGTTATGTTCCTTAGTTAGCATTACCACCTTCTGAAAACAAGAACAGACAACTCGATCAAGTGGCTGCTGGGCATGTGTTACAGCTTTAACAGCAACCAGCAGATCCATAGTAGAACTGGCTGGCTGATAGGAAACCAGCCACGTGAATACCCGTGCAAAGAGACAATACCCTGGGTTGAAGGGTTTGATGCCGAAAGCAATGACTGAGGTGAGCAATAGAGCAAGGGCTACCGAGGTGTTTACTTTTATTATGCAGAAGTTTGTTTTAGAAGTTTGTTTTGTGAAAATTACAAATGCACAGTGTTTCCTTCCTTCTCCCCTGTATGAATTAGTGGAAGGCCAGGGTACACTTTCCTTGTACTGGGAGCTGCTGGAAAATGCAATGGCAAGATCACCCTGATGTTTCAGGATGCGTCCCTAGTCACAGATTCCTCTCCAAACCCAAAGTCCTGATCCAGATTGTGAGCATTAAATGGGTAGTCAGGCACCTGAGTTCGGGACTCAAATACTTCTGAGAGTCAGCTCTGCTAATATTCCTTTCTTGTGTCCCACCTGGGATAGAAATGTGTGTCTCTTTACTGCTGTAGGTCAATGGGCTACAGAGACTGAAAGAACAGGGCTATGCTAGGGAGAGGTATTACTATTATGGAAACCGCTGCAGCTTCTGTGATTCTTTTCAGTTATAGGACTTCAGAGCAGAAGAGCATTGAAGTGTTGGATTTTGGGGTTAAGACTCAAAGACGAAAGACTGCCTTAGATTTTGATTTAGAATCATTGTCCCAGAACTGGGTTTATCTCCTTTTTCTAGCAAAAGAGCTGTGCCTGGGGAAGCAAATGGGATCAGGCTCCAAGGCTTGAAGGGAGAACAACTTCTCTCAGCCAGGTGTCTGCCAGGAACCTAAGTAGCAGAGCATGGTTGCCATTTTCCCCTGGAATAGGTCTTTCCTTGGGTGCAGTTGCTGCTGAGAGCTGAGAGGGCACATCTATCTCTGACTTACAGGTTCAGTGGTGGGAAAATTAAGCTGTAGCCTTTATGATTAAGGTTAAGTTAAGTTTGGTAAAAATGTTATAAGAAAAGTATATACCTGTGGAATAATACCTTAATGAATAATTCTTATATTTAATCTGAGAGATGTACATTTGATATGAGTATGTTTTCTAGGTGGTTGATTCTTTGAGTCTGTCTCAAAAAAATATCAGCGTATCTTCCAGGATCCCTAAAGGCTTGTAGAGGTCAATCAGCAGTAATTTTCCAATGCCTAATGCATACAACCAAACTACTAGCAAGCTAAATTCTACAAAAGCCTCAAATACAGGTGTATGTATGTAGGAATAATCGTCAACCTAATAAGTGATAATCCTGACAAAGCATAGGCATTAGGTTTTTGGTGGTTTTCTGTTAGTTGTTTTTGGGGGGGTTTTGGTTTTTTTTTTTTTCTGTTTTTTTTTTTTTTCTTCCTGATAGAGTGAGTCCCTGGGCAGCATTAGAATGTAAAAGAAGAGTTGAAGAATATTTATGTGCTGGGCAGCTGCTAACTGCTGCTGGGCATACAACCAGCAATTACATTTTAACAAGAGAACAGGCAATTAATATTTTTTTTTCTATTCATTACTGTGCAAAAGGATAACAAATATGTGAACAGTAGTGTGTGATCACCAGCTGGATTTATGGATTATTGTTTTTTGAAAACAGGTATTTTTGCTGTAGCATGCTGCAGATGTCTGCACGTGAGAGATGTCATTTGTGTACAGCAGGGAAGGGGAAGGGCCTGGGGCTGTACTTAACACAAAAGACAAAAATGTTGAATTCCTCAGTGGAAGGAGAGAAAAACCAGCCTCACATTTTTGCTTGTATGCTAGGGTTTTGTGTCATTGCATGACTTCTCCTGTGAAAGGTACTATTGTATCATTGAAATTAAAATAGCACAAGGGAATTTCCTGAAGCAGGAAAGGTGTTAAACTGTAGATGATTTATTGTGCAAGGGCAAATGCACGAGTGATTTCACCTGTAGAGGCATCTCCTAGGTAAGCTTGGGCAGGGAGTTGTCTTCAGTGGTCCCACAGCTCAACCTTCCTGATGGTTTCAGGAAGGGAAAAAAACAACTCTTTTCAGGGAATTTAATTTCCAAGGCAATGGCTAGTCTTGCTTTACCTGTAGAGCAACTAGTAAGAAGATGAGGGGGAAAATTAATCTAACAGTGGAGGTGTTTAGAATTTGTAGATAAACTTTGCTGAGAGTGATTCCTATCAAAATGAATTATACTTCTTTCACCAATGCTTGCTTGACAGGTCTGCTATGCTTCCACATTTTTCTGTCTGTATCACAGGCAATTAATATTTTTTTTTGTTCTTGAGGTTTTAGGTCTGTTTTCATTATTTGGGAAACAGACAACTTTTTGTTCAGGGCTTTTATGGCCCCTATGGAGTTACAGTCCGTGACCGAGGAGAAGGATAATGGGCTTATAGCCAATGACTGCAGTCTTAGGGGCAACTGCTGCGGAGGTAGCAACTGCTGCTTGTCTTCCTGAAGAGAAAATCTTGGTCTTTTCTACTTGTTTCGGTTGAGTACAACCAAAAGATGGCAGCATTTTACTCAGCATCGGTGTGTGAGCCTTGCAACTGTTTACAGGCTGCAACTCTTCACTCTCTCTGAGATGAAGTAAAAAAACGCAACTTCTGATTGAGTAGTCAGGATTTCATTTTAAATCCTGCTAAATTTACACCGTTCCAAAATACTTTTATATCATAACTGAGAAAAATTGCTATCCTGGAAACATTTTGTTTTCAATAATTTTTCTTAAAGCTGTTCAACTATTGTTTTGGGAGATTGGGAACACAATGGGGTGGGGTTTTTTTTTCAACTGTCATCAGGTTTATTTTCTGTGTACCTCTGTGTTTCCCACCAACTCCCAGCTGTAGTCAGACCTGAAACACAGTTTTATTAATTTTGGACATGTGGAAGGAGAGGCATGGGAAATTTTGACAGGTCCATAAGAGTTTTCTCTCCAGTGAAACCTATAAAGTTTTTTTTGTTTAATACTTCTTCCTTTCAGAGAACTTTACATTCCTGTGAGATGCAGGTCAGTATTATTTCAGTCACGCGTGTGTGGAAAGTTATCTGACTTCTTAACACGTCTCTTGGTACATATCCTCTTAGGTATCTGCAGACACTTTTACAAATGCCACAAAGCACCTCTACATCGGTAGGTGCCAAGTATGTTTGAAAACCCAGCCAGAAGTGACTCATTATTGCTGTATTAAAAGATTATGCATATAATTGCCTTTGCTTCTGGACCAGATTACAAAGATAGTTCTCAAAACCTTGCAAACAGCTTTAAAAAACAGAGATCTTAGTTGAGAGTATTTAAAAACTAAACAAAACAAAGCAAACCCAGATTATTTTTATCTTAATTTTTTAAAAATAATGAACTTACCTTTTCAGTGTGTCATCCCCACCTCCCCCCTGCCCCTAAGTTTATGAACACTGGTGTATTTGCTAAATAATTTCCAGTCAGCTCCATGTAGGTAAAATAGCTAATCAGTGCCTGGAATACATGGATTTGATTAAGAGTAACTGGATTTGAGGGTATTAGTGTGCAATAGTAGTAACATTAACATTTTGTCTTAAAACCTTCCCCAGTCTCTCAGATAGTTCAGCTGAAGGGACAGAAAACACTCTTCTTCACTCTATTGTCTGTCTTTAGGCTCAAAAAGCCTCCTGGGTACTTGTTGACATTTTGAGGTCTATCAGCCTAATTAGAAGGGCTGCAGTTCCAATTTGTAAATGCAGCCTGGGTAATGTGTGCTGAATACTTCATTTCTGATGCTGTTAGATGTCTGCACTGGCCACTGCTGGATCAGTGCACCAGTGCCTGTTCTCAGCACATGTGAGAGAGTGTGTGTGTGCTTGCAGCAACAGTACTCAGATGAAAACTGTTCAAGGAGTCTGGGAACCATAGGTTATCCATCACTATCACCACAGAGTCCCCACAGTGGCTGCGGGTAAAAGGCTGTCACCAGCACCCCGCAATAAATCCTTTTGTTTGCTGGTTTTCATCATCTTTTAACAGCATATCTGGGGAAAAGTGTTTTCAGCTTTAAACAAATGACAGGCTATTTTGCAGTGGGGAACAAAATTACTGCGTGGGAGGTTAAAGATAGCTAATCCAGCCTGAGTGTGAGAGACCAGCTAAAGTTGCTGACACTAACTCTAACAATAGGGCTCAAGCTTTTCAAGAAATAATTTCACAAGATGCTACAGAGACAGCTCACCCTACCTAAAAAGTTATTCATACTTTATTTATGGCTGAACTTCACTGAAAATTAGTATCATCTGTAAAATGCTGCTCAGACCTTCTAATCTAGTAAAAGTTACTCAAGTTTGTGTAATCTTTACATCTTTGCTGCAGGAAAACTGAAAAGGGCTACCATCGAGGCAGATGGGACTGATAGTGTGAGCAATTGCTGCCCTGTGGGGCAGAAGAAATGGAGGGGAACTGGAAGTCCTCACCACTTACTCTATGACCTAGCCAAGATGAGATAATTGTCTGCTTTTCGCTCCTCAGGGGCCTGATTGCACCTCACTTATCTTTGCGGCAATGGAGAATAACGTCACTGGTGTGTGGAGCTTTGGCCGTGTGAGGTTAAGTAGTCAAGCCACGAGCTGCCGGGGCAATGCCAGGGAAAATAAGTGAAGTTATGAGTTCTGAAAGGGTTAATATATCAAACCCAAAGAAACAGATGTTAGGCAGTTGTCTAAGCCATTCATTGCTTTTCATTTGGTTGTTCTAAATTGTCAAAGTAAAGCTGAGAGTAGCTCTGTTAGTTACACCAAAATCACAGTCTCAGGAAATGAGGTACACAGAGTGAGTTAATCCATTTGAAAATAATTCTCAAAACAGAAAATTTTGTCTAGAGATTGGTTTATTGCCAGTCAGTGTATAGGGCCTGTCCATTCTGCCAGCCACAGCCTCCACTAGGAATGAGTATGAAGGTGTGGGTTAGGATCATTAGATTTCCAGTCCAAAATGGCTAGAAAGAAAGCAAAGCTGTGGATCTATCTCTTTTTTCCAAAGCTGATTTGAAGACAAGCATTAATCTTTCTGGAGGCTGCAGAACAGTTCTTCTCCAATGTGTTTTTTCTTCTGTTTGTAACATAATTCCACCCTGCCCTAAGTATGGGTCACACCAGATCTAACAGAGAACACATACACACTGAATGCAATTTGCTTCCATGTTTCTACACTCCTAGTTATTAGGAGCCTTTCCCTAGGATCCATTGGCCAGACAACAATCTGAGAAGGTCAGAAGTAGAAAGTAAATTTATTCTGAAATGTTTTTCTGTGCCACAGTTTCATGTCTATATCTTTCTACTGAGTTGTATCACTTTGGTTGGGACCCAAAGTCCAAAAAAAGTCATTTATCCAAAACACTTGGTACTAGAAAAATGAATGAATTAACTTCTCCTTTACTAGTTTTTGTTACTCGGGTGTTGATTTAAGACCCTGATTTTCTTCAATCTGGAAAAAGAAACCAGGTTGATGCAGTTTTTCTCATTTCCAAAGCTTTGTGACAAATAGCAATTTGTCATTTTCTCACAAGTGTTTCAATTTTATATATACCTATATATACAGCCTCAGAACTATGAAGAAAAGTGACATATAGTTTTTAAAGTTCAAGAAATTCAGTAGATTTAATCTACAATTTTAAATTCTTGCGTAGTTCAGATCTCATACGCAGCCTATTCCACCCAGAGTGATTTCATCACTAGAATAGACTGCAAACTATCTTTTATTTGTGTGAAAATCAGTGTACAAAGTGTTGTATCAGTTAGAGAATATGACTGTTAGCGCTCATTTCTCCCTTCACCCCTAATTATATTGGGCTATCAAAAAAGTTATAATAATTCTACTTGAAGGTTCTACATTAGCAGCCTTGATTATTCATTAAGGATAAGATTTCCAAGATTTCCATTTATCATGAAAAATAATCATTATTTTCTCTTTGTTTTCTCAAGGGGACTGTCAGAAAGATGTCAGAAAATGAAAGACTACTGCTCCAGTTAAGTGGCTGAGAAGCAAAAGCTGGTAAAAACATACCATAGATTGCTAAATCCCAGCTGATTATCAGGAGATTAGATTTTCTTTTGCTGTCTCCCTGCATATAGCTTTCCTTCCAGTACTTTCATTAGCGGTACAGCTAAAATGGGTACTAAACCTAATTATGTGCTGTAGTCATACATTTCTATTAGGACAAATTTTCTATAAATTAGTCAGATGTACTCTTGATGATTTTGTGTGACTCGGGCTGCTAATTAAATGTGGTGCTGGCCAGCAGTGCAGGGTGAACTCACGTCACCTGTAACAATTGATGTTCTCTTCCAGAAGCACTTTGCTGCTTCAAGCCTCTGTTAGAATTAGTGCTACCATGTTCATTGAACTGGATGCGGTCCGTTGAATATGCTTTAAAAAATAAGGTTTCCATCAAAAGAAAGGCTTGGAAGGACTGGCTGCAACACCCAAATGCATGAATCAGAGGCCTTTGTTCCATATCCACTGGGAGCAGAGGGCTTCCAAACACAACCTTGGACATTTGCAGTGGGAAGTTTCTCAAACCCCTTGGGGCTTTATTTCTGCATCCATCCAGAATGGCCCCAGTGAAACAGTGAGTGGCCCACACCAATTGGTGTCTCAGAATCTAGCAGTCACTTTACCCAATGAAATGAAGAACAGCGCAGAGATATCTAAGCTAATTTTCATACCTGCAGTGCTATTATAGCCATATTAGCACCATTGAACTAATTAGTCCTGCTAACTCTTCGTTGCACTGCAGACCATCACACAGAAGCCAAATCCCATTTGCCTCAGTATGAGACAGGTGTTCCCACCTCCAGGCACTCAGATGGAGGAGTCTTCATTCATGATGGATCCATCCTTGGATTCCTGGATTCATCCTTGAGGGCATCTTTGCCTTTTACATTGAAGAGAGCATGGCTTAAAACAAAAGGAAAATCTCAAACCCTTCCTCCATGAAACGTGTCCTTCAAGCCCCCTCTTTCCATGTCATGCACCTTGTGTTCCCTTGGCACAGAGACTGAGCTTCAGTGGGAAAATAGAGGTGTATGGTGTAGTAGTTGTTGCCACCCTCCTTAGGGGTGGAAGGCTCAACTCCAAGTACCATGGATCTTCTCACACCTTCTTCCTTGTGATCTGTTTTTGTTAAATGCATACAATTGAATGAGGTCATGCCTGAAGCCAGTGAAAAAGGATGAATGGCTCCCGAGTCTGTGCCACCACCTTTTCTTGCATGAGCTGTAGCTGTTTCCTCAGGCAGAGGCACACTGGCCTGCTTTCATCCCGCTTCCCACTCTGCTGGTTATGTCGGCTATTTGGCAGCATCCTGCCACTTTGAAAAAGCAGCTTCTGCACATGCCCTCCTATATCCTTGATGCTCACTCCAAGGCGCAGCAGAGAAACATGTGCCATTGTTTGCCACTGTACCTCTGGCATAGTGCGGACATTCAGAATATGGATAACTTGCAGAATTGGATCAAAGAGAAATGGGATATCATCACTTTCCCTTTTCAGAATCAGAAGAGAAGACTTTAGACATTCCTCACTTCCTTCAAATGACAGCAATAAGCGCCAGCCCACAGGAGGTCTGACTCTGAAGCTGAAGTGGGCAAGGGACTTCATTTAATGTCAGGAGTGCACATTTTTGAGTAAATATCTCAATTGTCACAACTTAACTGCACTTTGGTTTGCATTGGAGAGGAATTTCTCAAAATAGATGCTTTCAGGTGACATAAAGCAAAAAAACCCACACTTCCAGAGCACACCTAGCATCCCTAGTCCCCTATATATGCAAATGCTGTGAATATCAAATCCAGCTGTTTCATTCTGCCGGACTCTGCTCATTGTACCACACATTGTCCTTGCTAATGTGCCTGCTCCCAGCCCTGACCTGGGCATCTTCAGGGTACAGGAGTCCTCATCCACCCCTGAGTTCAGCTTCTGCCAACCAGCTCTGCCCACTTCTGTATGAGAAACGGGTGCTGGATGGGGACTTCACATGCAAATTCTTCCAGAACTGGTCCTGCATGAGGACCACATACAGCCCTTAAAAATACAATAAAAATGAATGTTACAAAGTCGTTTATCCTGAAACATTTGGGGAAATTCCCAAATCAGGTAGGAGCTCTGTATGGGTTACAATCTGTGTAGGAAGCAGTCATCTGATGCATACAGTACTTCAGCAGCCAAAATTTTATCCATAAACTAAGTCAGGGGATTTTCTGTGTTTGTACAGGAAAGGCAAACGCCTGTTTAGGAGCCTTGTTTGATCTTTAATTTTAGGGGTTTAGGTTTTTTTTTTAATCTAAATAGCTATTTTTTGAAATAATGTACACTTAATGTCTTTTGGTTCTAAAACACAGAAAAAGAATCTGCATCTTTAAAAATCTGATAGACCATAGATATTTTTTCTCTCTCTTCTATGTAGTAAACAAAATTATTTTTTTTTTAAACCAATGCAATAGTGCTGTTAATTTCATTTGTCTAAAATAAGCCTCTCTTAATTGAGTCATGATATTTTCCCACTAAACCGTGGGAAACCATTTAGAACACAAGACAACAAATAATGCTGGAGAGACAGAGAAAATGAATTACCATCACCAAAACCATCTAAAAGCATCAGTCTGGAAGAAATCCATTAGGTTGCTGAGTCTGTTTCCTGCTTGCCTCAGAAAAACTATTATTTTAACCTCTCTCATAATCTGGTATAACTCTATCTTCCAACTGATTGTTTTGCCCCTTTCAAAAGGCTGAATAGAAAACCACTTTGTGATGAGGAATCTGTGTATTTGATCTCCTGCCAGCTTTCCACTTTTCCATAAATATTTCATCTTCCTGTGATATTTACCCCATTGAAGTATTTTAACAGAGGAATCATACCCTTCCCTCAGTTTCTGTTTTCCTAGACTGTATAAACTATGGATATTTAAAGGATGTCTGTCCCTTCAGATGAACTTATCATGGATGACTTCTAGTCCTGATTGCAGTAAGTAAATGCATAAGCTGTTTAGGACAAAGATTAAACTGCTGGAACCAAAGAGCAGTATAGAGGCATTAATGGTTTGCTGTGCCTGATTTAGTAAGTCTCTCAGCTGGTACTATTGCCCTTGCTAAATTAATTTCTGGCATGTTCTTATGACATGATGTCTTTCAAAGAGTTTTTGGATTTTCATTATTGACACAGTGGTTTTGATATCTCACTCCTATTCACCCTCCTGGTATCATCTGGAGGTAGAATATAGCTGCAGGTATGGAGAAGTCTCAAGATGGGCTTTCATGAAAATGATCTCTGAAATGAGACTAGGAGAGGAACCGGAGCTTCTGAAGTTGTGTGAACTCTTCCCTCCTATGGGAAATGTGTGAACAGACATACTCTGTTCAAAAAGGCTGAACAGAAGGCCTTTTTACCACTTCGTTCCATCAGTATGAACTTAATGCTTCAAACGTGCTATAAAAATGTGTCTGCACTGTAAAACACATAAAAATTTACCAGGATCATGTAAATAAGAGCAGTGATAACAGATGCATAAATAAACATGGTATCATAGCATTCAATTTTCATTTGGCAGCTATCTCAAAAGCTATTCCTGTGGGAAAGTTATCACACATAAGAAGTCTTTACTAACCCATATAAATAAATCTGTCTGGTTCCAATTTGCCTAGTTACTGATGTAGGTTGGAAAATCGCCACCCCGGAGAGCAGACTTGGGTCCTCAGCATTATTATAAAGTTCCCTGCTTTGCACTGAGGTGTGTTGTGTGTGGTGACTCTTGAGAGGGCAGGGTCTGTCTATAAGCACGTTGACAGCAGGGGTTTGATGCCTGAAATTCACAGCAAGTCCCCTTCTGATGGTCAACCTTTCTCACAAAAAAAGCATCTTTCTGTACCATGTCTTGTCTTTTCTTCCTCGCAGATGAATACATACATTTGAAAGTGTGTGTATTATTTCAATTAACTCTCTCTGTTTAGAGTATTAGGCAGCTTCCTTCAAGAGAACTTAATTAACATGCAAATGCAACACCAGAAGTTGTAACTCCAGTAAACACACCAAAGAGAATAGTTCTCACATTGTAGAAAAGTGTAAAACGTCATAAATACAGAAAAACAGTCATGACTTCTTTGTATTAACATCATTTGTGGCTAGGTTTTCCATTTTTTATCTTTTTCCGACAATGAAGCATTGTAGAAGAGAGTCTGTAGATATGACCTTGAATGAGGTGAGAGACTGAAATACTCAGGTTTTTGTCTCCCCGGGGAAGGAGGGAAAGGAACAGAGGGGGGAAAAAAAAAAAAAAAACTAAAAAACAAAACAAAACAAAACAAAACAAAACCTTTCCTTAGTAAAAAGGCTCACGAGACTCATGAAACTGCAGCTTACAGGCTCTAACAGAACCACATACGCTTGAATACAGCAAATGGTAACTGGAGAAGAAAATACTTAAAAGTCATTTTAATGAGGGTTATAAAAGCCTGGAGTCAGGAAAGAGAGAGGAGGTCATAGTGCGTATCTTGTTATCTAACAGCTGTAAGCTGCATATTGATCTGATTTTGAGCAGCAATAAATAAAGTCATGAACCCAGTTGAGGCAGATTGCAGAGTTTGGAACAAACATGCATCAGTCATTATTCAGGATCTTTGCTAGCAGCACAACCCCAGTTAAGAGGAAGCTGTGTGAGGCTGGAGCTTTGGGTAGCATCATTATAGAAATGAATCAGGGAAGCTGCTTGGAGATCCATGCCATGAGATTACCTTTTTTAGAATTTTGGACTAACATGCAGGAGACAAAGTGGCACAGGCTAAAAAAAGGAAAGAAGAAATTTTGAGACAAATCAAATTCAGAATAAATTCAGGATTTGTTTTAAAATATTTTACTTATCACTCCATTTTCTTTTTCATTATTCTTATTTCCCCTTTTCACAGGATGCGCTCATTAGGGCAGTCAAAATCTAGCAGATACTCAGACTCTGTCATCTGTTAGAGTGAATTGTATGAAATATCACAAAAGGTAAGATCATTCAACAAGTGTCACCTGTTGCAAAGTTCTTCCTGCAAAGTCTTGCTTTCTGATACTAAATTAAGAGCAGCATATAGAATAAAGAGAGACGAGGATGAAAAATAACTTGTAGAGAAAATTTCAGCATGAAATAGAAAGTAGAAGCCTACAAAGAACTCTTAAATTCAGGGTGTTACTTTGTGTCAAACATCAGAAAGGTCATGTTTTGTAATACATCTGAATGCTCTTACCTTAAGGAATTTACGTTCAGCTGAAATAAAAGAAAACAGATGCTAACTCACATGTAAACACTGCCATGAAGAACACATATTCTAAAGGCTGCTTGTATCCTTTGCTTATCCTTCAAGTATATTTTACTCAGTTGCTTGATGATGTAGCTGGGTCCACATGGGGCTTAGGTCAAACATAAGTATATTGCTATTTATACTCAACTCCGCCTGTGAAGTCCCCTACCCTGGCTAACTTACTTGAAGCACCTAAAACCTATCACATTAAGTAGGAAGTTTGAGGATGTTAACATGATGATCTACACAAGAGTCCCCAGATACGGTGGCACACCTCATTTGAGCAAAACTTTTACAGGGAAGTCTAAGGAAACATCTTACAAGTAATTCCGCAAGGCTCAGCGAACTATATTGAGAAACTCCTATACTGATAAATAGCCTGGTATGCTCTGTAATATCTGAACAAAAAGTTTTTTCTGTTACTTTTAAAAGCTACCCTTATTCTAATGTGAAGGGGAGAGTATGTATCATCTCACTTTAGGCATCTGTAATAAGAACAGTAGTAGCAGATGTAACTACAGGTAATTATTCATTTCAGTCTGAGATTTATCTACAACAGAAAAAATATGTTCCAGAAATACCTACTTCTCTCCATTTATCATAGGGAATATGCTCAGGTGAAGACATCAACTTGGCAGATGCCAAGCATGACCTAAAGTGAATCTTATCCCATGAGTCCACTAATGCCTCTCCAGGCTACTATTTTTCAGTCCTTATTTCTTTTGCTTAGATATCTCGTCATTCTTCCTGAATTTCTTCTGGAACTATCTTATCCTCATTTTATATTTCCTAGAATGCTTTGGGTTGGAAGGAACCTTAAAGATCATCTAGTGCTGTGGGCAGGGACACCTTCCAGTATCCCAGGTTACTCAAAGCCCCATCCAACCTGGCCTTGAACACTGCCAGGGATGGGGCATCCGCAACATCTCTGGGCAACTGTCCCAGTGCCTCACCACCCTCACAGTAAATATCTAGTCTAAATCTCCCCTCTCTCAGTTTAAAATCATAACTGCTCATCCTACCCCTACACTCCCTGACAAAGAGTTCCTCCCCACCTCTCTCATAGGGACCTTTTAGGTACTCAGAGGCTGTTACAAAGTCTCCCGGGAGCCTTCTCTTCTCCAGGTTGAACAGCCCCAAGTCTCTCAGCCTGTCTTCATAGGAGAGGTGCTCCAGCCCTCTGATCATCTTTGTGGCCCCCCTCTGGACTCACTCCAATGGGTCTGTATCCTTATGTTGGAGACCCCAGAGCTGGACACAGTGCTCTATGTGGGGTCTCACAAGAGTGAACTAGAAGGGCAGAATCACCTCCTCGGCATGCTGTTACCAATCACCTCCTCCTTTTTCCATGTGCCTTAGCATTGTTTCCAGGAGGATCTGCTCCATGATCCTGCAGGCACAGTGAGACTGATTGGACTGTAGTATCCTGGCATCTCACATAGTCGATCACACATATTCTTTGGCTTGTTGGACTGATATGAATTCCGCAGTAGTTTCAGTCACCTTATAGGACTCTGGCTGGTGATCTGTACGATTTTCCATCTGATATTTGTGAATGAACTTTTGACTTGTGTCAGGGTGAATGCAAGCCAATTAATTAAACCCAATTAAACCCAAACTCAACCTCCTGGTTTCTAACTGTTTGAGACAGCTGAGTAAGCAAACATGTTTGGATCAATGCACATTTTTCCACTGCAGACAAGGCTGATAATAGGTAGATTTAATCACTTCTGCTACATTAAAAATCTTCTTTGAAAAAGCAAGATGTACTTTTCAAATTTACTGTAAGTACCACTCAGTTTTTAAAAAAAAGGTTTGAAATCTTCTCACACATTTAAATGACAAGGTAATTCTCTGCATCCTGCAATGTGTGCTGCAGCACCACAGATGTATCAGAAGCAGCTGAGAGGTGGTAGCATCCATGAAGCTGATGTGAGAATTGCTTTGCTACTCTGTAAAGTGCTAACAATGCTTTGTTCTGCCTAAAGCTTCTGGAAAAATAGAAGTTCATCCCTTTGAAAGTCTACACATTTAAAAAGCATAGTTCAGCCCTGAAGTACAACTTTGGGGATTTGTCTGCTGTGTAATTGGAAAGATTTTACTACTTTCTGTGAATTATTTTAGCAACAACAAAAAAAAAAAAGCAATTTACTGATTTTACTAGTTTTTAGTAAGGGAGAGAAGCTTCTCTTGAGTTGGAAAATTAAGTTTGTTTCTGTTGTTTTCAAATGGCAAATAGAAAATTCCCAAAGTTAACTTTTACTTTTGTTCCAGAAAGTTGTTCTAGTGGAAAACTCTGAAGCAGTTCTTAATGAAACAATGCCCAGACACCATCATCCAAGTTCAGAACGCTATCTGACACAGTAGGGACTTAAAAGTATTGATGTGACTGTTCAGTTTTTATATTTTTATTCGGTAGCCATTTATTTAACATGCCAAGATTTCTGCAGGCATTCTTATTTAACATTTATTTTTTCACTGTCAGATACATCCAGAACTGGAAATACCTTTGTGTAACAGGCTTTTTCTGCTCTCCAGCACTGCTGGGGGATATCCTTGTTTTTTCTTTTTAAAGAAAAATCAGTTGCAGCAAAGGAAATAACAGACTTATAGAGCTCCTATGCTGCAGCCCCAGGTTTCTATGCTAGATTCTGCTTTTCAGACTGATCTGGTTGAAATAGCCAAACATTAGCTTATTTCATTAATGCTTTATATTTCCCAGGAGCTTTAAACTGTTGCTTATTCTTAACCCCATGTGAAACACGTTATCTGTAATTAAAAGCCCAGTTCCAAAAATATGCTGGCTATTCCATTGCACCTGTGGAGCAAAAAGCCACCTTATGAGAATACCCTTGAGGTGTTTTTGCTGAAGTATTACTGTGACATGATTCACCTGTATGTTTAGGTGGCATCTTTAAGGAATATCTGTTTTTTTTTTTTTTTTTTTTACTTTCTTGCTGGTGGCACTTGTGCTAACTGTCAGGAAGAACCTTGTGGTTTCCTTTTTGATTTGTTTGTATCACACCTTAACCCCCACAGCTCCAACCTCAGAAATTCTGTAATTCATCTCATTTTGTGTGAGCCATTAAGCAAAGCAGGATGTCTTCCAATAAGTGCCTGCAATGAAGATGCCATAGCCCTCAGGGACAGAAATTCTGTCAAATACTGCAATAAATTCTTACTGATGCTGCAGAGTATAGGCATTATCACACTGTTGAATTTATATTAGATTTATCTGTGCACTCAATAAGGAAGCTATTTCTCAGAGTAAGTACAGACATTAGTGCCCTCAAGAATTGAGGCTTTTAATTTGAAGTAGTGATGAAACATATTCTGAGGTGGATATGACTTTTCTTTTGTTACTTTTCTCATGCTTACGTGCTTAATTTTTTCAGACCTTTGTCCTGGGCTTCTTGTTATTAAGGTTTTGTGCCAAACTTAAGGCTGTGCATTCATGGATTGTGTTTAAACACTCTACTAACTGGCTGCTTTTGGTTCTTTTTTTTTTCTTTTTTNTTCTTTTTTTTTTTTTCCTTATTTAACAACTCACTAAATTCAATTCCAGCACTTGGCTCTAGATCAGCATGTGCTGCATCTCCAAGCCATGAACTAGCATGATGGCTGGCTTCTGGGTGAGCATCTCTGCCCGTCTCATCCCCAAGTGACTGCTCACCCTGCCCACAAGCAGCAGCCTCACCAACTGTACTGATAAGATCAGCAGAACTGCGGTACCAGCTGGGACAGTCCTGCAAACCCCTACTCCTGTGGTTCAGCTGCTGGTTGGATTTGGCCCAGTTGGGTAGCTTTCGCCTAGCCCAGCCCTGTCCTGTGCAGGACTGGAACCAGCAAGTGAAATAATGCCTGCTCTGCGTTATTTCAGCCTTTCAGGAAAATAATCACAGAATCATAGAATGGTTTGGGATGGAAGGAACCTTAAAGATCATGGGCAGGGACACCTCCCACTAGATCAGGTTCCTCAGAGCCCCATCAAGCCTGGTCTTCATTCTTACCACTCCAAGCTGTCAGAAAAGACCAGAGAAAGATGAGAGACACACCAAGGAGGGTAATCAACCCCCAAGAGCTGGGCAGGATGAGACTACAGCCAAGAGGCAACACCAGGACCAGGGACTCTCCAATGCACAGCAGAGCCCACGTTCACACCAGTGGCTACTCCACGGCTGTGAGAAGTGGAACCGTCTCGGTGTGGCTGAAGAGGTTGCTGGCCCCTGGCGCCTGTTAAAAACAGAGCTGTGAGGTAACAGGCAGTACTGTATGTCCCCAGCCCTCTTATCTCCTGTCCCAGGAGGATGGAGGCTTTCACCCACTGCCCCAACCTTGAGTCACCTGCACAGAAGCAGAGAAAAACAAGGACATGGTATTGGACATGTGCTGCAAATGGCTGGTTGTTGTGAGGTTGCCTTACTGTCCACACCAGGCCAAAATGCATTGGTTTCAGCTGGGTGCAAGCCTCCCCATGCAGAAGTGTCCTCATAGGTACAAAGGGGAATCACCAAACTGGCTGGGGAGATCTGTACCACAGCAGTAGGGCTGGCTAAAATTTAGCAGCTGCCTGACTGCACTTTGGATGGTGAGTGAGTCACCCGGAGGATAGATGCTCCATCCTAAGCTGCAGCAGCTGTTGGAAATGAAGCCTTGGAAGAATTTCTTTAGGTCTGTCACCCTCCATGATAAATTTGGGCAGATGAACATGCACACGTTCACTTGCAAGTGACAGCTGACATTTCCTAACACTATTATATGGAAAACCTATGCCAGATGGACAATCTTGTCAGGAGCAGCATTTGCTCATTTTCTTTCTCTGCCACTGTGCTGAAATTCAAGATGACTTGAAAAAAATAAGGGCTGCATTAAAAATGTGCAAGTTGCAAAGCTGCACACTTAAGAAATCTCTAAAGTGTCCTTATGGCCCCTTCTACACATGAACAACTATAAATCTTTAATTACATGCTCACACTGTTTTTCACTGAACCTTTTCTCGGGCAGTAGCTGGATATTCAGTGTTTCTCTTCCTGTCATTCAGAGGGGCCTAGTTTAGCACATTTCATCCAAACTGAACACAAAAGATTGTACTTGATGAACCCGTGATGTTCCCACCATAGTAACTGGGTGTGTCAAAAGCCTTAATCATGCTTCATTGATATTTTTCCTTATTTAAGATGGGGAAAAGGAGCTTCAGGCAGAGATTGACCAAAGCTGTCAAGCATTCATCAACTGCAAGAGCCCAACTTCAGGATGATAATTTTTTTTTTTCATAATATTTTGTTACAGTGCAAAAGCCACCTTTGGAGCCCTCTCTGGTACTGTTGACTTATCCTGGCTCCAGTGCTGAGGTTCCTGGGACACTTAAATTATGCTTCATGTGATCAGTTTAATTCATTAGCTTGTACCAGCTCATGCCAATAAGTTTGCACCTAAGAAGTTAGAAGTTGCCACTTCTGTGATTCTTCACTGCCAGGTGTGAAACATTTAAGTCTTCCTAACGCTGCTTTGCACCAGGGAGCCTGCACCACCTCCCTCCTCAGCGCTTGACGCCTTAATGGCAACTTCTGTGAGGGGCTAGGGCATAAGCTTGGCCTGCTTTTCACAGCTGTCACCCTCCAGAATGACAGTGAAGAAGAGCAAACTTGGTATGCTCCATTACCACTACCAGTGCCAGATCTGCTACGGACACGTGTAATCTGAAGCTGTCAGAGTCTTGTTTGACAGTACAAAATGTTCTCACAGTGTGCTTCCCCATGCATTCATGATTAGTCTTGACTGAAACTCAGAATTTAAATTTTGAAAATTCTGACAATGAGAATTAAATACAATCTGAATGTTAGATGACATTTAAAACTTAAATGTCTAAAAATTTTCTCTTACCAACAACATACCATCTATATCATCAGAGAGGAGAGAAGACAGTGTGACATGAAGTCCAGAACTGAGCCTGCCCAGAAGCCAGCCTTCTAAACACAACTTCGCAGAGGCACTGCAGTACCATAATGCCATAGTGTGGTTGCTGTTCTACCCTGTTAACTCAAATACCTTGATTTGGAGTTTGCTTTTTCAAAATACAGTATTATGTTTCACCTTTCCTGAAACACTCCATGTGGAAACCTTAGCTCTACTCTAATCTTCTCAACTTAGCATTTTCTACCAATTAATTTCAAAGGAAATAACTCTCCCATTCCTAATATTTACTAGTTTTCATTTAAATGTTTCTCTTATGTTTTTTTCCTTCTGAAAAAATCTAGTGCAGTATCCTTTTCCAGTCTCCCAAGAAACTCCAGTACCTTCTGGGTGCATCTGTTTCCTATTCTTTCCCCCCCGGCATTTGCATACCAAAGCCCACTAGCCTTAACATGAGTAAAATGACATATATGAAGGTTTCACTTTTCCCCTGTAGTTTCTGATAGAACAAGCACGGTGTGCTTTTATTTGAAAGTACTCATACTCTTTATTACCAATTAGTCTCGTGGGCATTCCTTTTTACTCACCAGCTGTTTGAGGAAGAAAGTCAGATTGGTTAATGAGACCCTGAAGCTGGGGATGACTCGGTGAGAGCTGGAAGACTGGATAACTGACTGCGCCCCGGTAAGTTAGCACTTCAAAACTCGTCTCCATTTGGTAACCTGCTGAGCACCCTGCTACTCCTCTGCTAGCAAGCAGTGGGGCGTGATGGGAAAGGCTCCTCAGATCAAAACGTCTGGTGCAGAGCGCACAGCATTGACATGGTACATGCCTGGGGGAGTTTACTTTCAACTCGTGTTCATCTGAGCCAGGGAACTGAACGCCCACCTGCAGCTGCAGTTTGTTATGGGCTGTCTCCTGGAGGACTTCTGGAAGCTTAGCTTAGCTGAAAGGTATCCATGTGGTACACACTGCAACGGGAACCAAGCCACAGCAAGGAGGGCATGCAGGGGCTTTGCTTCAAAAGGGCAGTGCTGATCCAAACTGTAAGGTCCTTGCAGAGGCACTGAAGGGTGACTTCCTGCCACAACAAAGCCTCGAAAAGTCAACAGATATTCACATTGTAATTGTGTGCCACTTCCAGTGCAAAATATCCAGATTATTAATGACTCACATTCAGCATTCCTGGCAGCAGCAGCCAAATCTAGCAGACAGACCTGGCCATCTCAGGCCAATATTGCTGGTTATAACATATGGAACAAAATAAAGAGCCTGCTTGCTATTGTAACAATTTCTACATGTGATACCTTCTTAAGTTCACGGTTGATTTTGAAAAATATCAGAATAGAAAAAGCAAAGCAAGCAATCTATGATTATGAATCACCTTACACATCTTTAATATTTTATCAGTAGGCACATGGGATAACTTTACACTGACTTCTATGGAGGCACCGAGGAGCAATGGTGCCTCTCAGAGGAGAAGCTGGGTCGGTGTTTCCATTTTGGCTGGGCTGTAGCAACAGCTCTATCTGGCACTGCTTGTATCTATTGTAGGAGATTCCTGCTTCCTACGTTTTTTCCCCCTAATGCTATGTAGATCTAATGGCTCAAAAACCTACAGTGTACTAATGTTATATTGTGAAGGCTGCATTATTCCTGAAATCATAGAATCATAGAATGGTTAGAGCTGGAAGGGAACTTAAAGATCATCAATTTCCAACCCCCCTGCCATGGGCAGGGACACCTCCCACTAGAGCAGCCTGGCCTTAAGGGGACCTCAGAGACAGGCTACCTTATAAACAGCTGCTATGTCTCCCAAAGAACCACTGCATTCCTACAAATATTTTTTAGGGCATCTCCTTCACCAAATCTTCCGGACTACTGTTCCCTAAATACAAGGTGACATTTTTCCCTCAGGAAATCATGAAACAATTATATATCAAAGTCATGATGAAATTCAGAATGTCTGAGGGTTTTACATTTTCATCCATCCTCACTCATTATTTATTAGAAAACTACATTTTACCCTCAGGAATAGGATTTGTGTCCCAATCTCCCCTCAGTTTCAACTAAGCTGTAAACATAAAATGCTGTCTCAATACACCAGACAAATAAAGTTGTATCATGTATTTGTATAATTCTGCTGTACATCAAAAGAAAATTTGCTGTCACGTGAAGTGCTTTTTGCAGAGTTTAAAGAGATGTTGACCTTTAAGTAAGTCTTTAAAACTTAGGTTTGGAGTTGTAGAGTATGACATTTGATCACTCCTTTGTGCTGAACTCTTCTTAAATTCATTCCTGTGTATTTGCAAGACACTGGTGCAATCTTTAATTTATACTTCTCTTTCCTCATATGCCATTGACACCAATTCTAGAATTCAGGTTGCAAAATGTTGCAAATTGGTAATCTCAATATTTTTTAATTGAATTAGTATGTTGGTTTGAACTATTAAATTTATTCTGCACACCCCTGTGCCTAATTCAGAGAGAATTTCACAGTATTTAATTTGACACAGTCCTTGGAGATGTAGTACTCTTAAAACAGAGATCCCTTACCAAGAAATAATTGCCAGGAAAAAAACCCTTGTCTGTTCTCCTGCAGGAACTGAGCCTCCACATCTTTTAATGCTCAGAAGGCAGCACTCTGCAGCCCTCTTTCTTGGTGTTCTTACAATTTCTAACAAAGGACTTGACGGGTATGGTTCCACAGGAATGTTCTCTAAAACTATGTCAGTTCCCTATGACCTAGAATAATAGATGTTTAAAATAATGAAGTAGAAGGTGACTCAGAGATTTTAAAAATCTTAAGGATCCCAGAAGGGTCAGTGGAATTACGATGTCCATCCTGCCATGTGTTCACCAAATGGAACTCCTCTTTAATCTGTGAACACTGATCATGTTCATTTTGTCTTTACTGTCTCGGCATCACAATTGGAAGATTTGCTTTTTTTCTCTGAGTGAATTATATCTATCTACCTTTTATGTCTGCTGACTTTTATAATAACTAGAGGCAATAAGAGATACTGGCCTCTGCCTGTCACAAGCAACTTTCAGTTTAAGATGTTAATTTGGAAGGAGGATGAGCAAAACAAGAGATTCAGACAAATTTCTGAAGACCATGGAGCATGGCTTGGATCTAGTTGACTAAAAGTCAGGAAGTAGCCAGAAAACTGCCGCTTTATGTTTCATAGTGTGGTATTTATTGGGGGAAAAGCTATAGGAATTATGCTAGTAAACATAAAGGGAAATGGGATAACATTGCAGAAAATCTTCTTCAAGATTAAAAAGAAAAGAATATTACCCATCCATTTACTAGGGAAATTAAATTTTAATGTGTGTTGCCAAGAGCTGCAATTGTTCTTCATGGACAGACTATTTAAGTATAAAACAAAGTTGATGAACTGCTAGTGCATTCCTGTCCTAGAGGCAGGACTCACAGCTTTCATGGCTGGAGGGAAGCCAGAGATCAGGGGAAATGCACAGTAAGGGTCTTCATCAGCTCCTTGCTAGTGCATGGGCAAGGCCAGGAAAGCAGCTACATTTTGCTTATTAAAGGAGAAGACATATCTTGGGTAAGATGGCAGGGTGTCTGTCCATGAATGCAAAAGATCTATCATATAGCTATGGAATGGAGGTAGAAAAGGGAGACAGACTAGTTGAACAAGGAGATGAGAACTGGGAGGTCATACAAGTCCCACTGAGAGAACAGAGAAATGGAGAGAGGGACAAGCTCAGAATGTGAAAGAGGGAGAAGTGATGAAGAATGAGTGAAGAGGGGTCAAAGAGCAGACATCAGGAAGAAATGGGGCAGACTAAAACAACAATCTAGACAAGGACAGAAAAGGAAAGAGATTGACACAGCTTCTGAAGGTGTTGGGGAAAGGAAGAAAGCGTGATATAGAAAAATGGGACTGAGAGAAATAGAGAGAGCAGAAAGAGTCTGAGAGGTGACAGGATATCTGGAAAGGAACTTGCTACAGGAAGAGACCCCAACTGAGAGAAGAGTAGATGAAATAGAGGAGATAAGACTGGAGCTAAATGGATGAGAAGAGCAGTACGGTAATGGGGAGAGAGGGGCAAGGAAAAGGCCACAGATTAATAGAAGGAAATACCAGGTCAGAAGGGTGGAAAGAAATCAGCAGAGGAATACCTGGACATCAGAACACCATCAGACAAAGTCTGTGACTAGAGCATATCCTGTCTCCAGTGTAGTGAGTGCACGTAGGTTCTCCTCACTGGAAAGCAAGATATGATGGGGACACCAGGGCAAAGCTATGTCCAACAGGAGGCTGCAGCTTAGATGGCTGAACACTTGGATCTGGGCATTTGGAACTGTTTCCAGATACATGATTTAAGTTTGTTACATGATTTGAACTCTGTAAGTTCAAATGGCCAAAGTCCTTGTGGTCAAGTAGAAGGCTCAAAACTGTTGGCAGCAGGAGTAGAAAACACTTAGAAAGAAGTGAAAATCACTTGGTTTTTTTTATTCTAAGAACACTGTTGTTACAACAGCCAAATATCTTCTTGTGACATTATGACACAATGATTGTCACACACACAAACTAATTTCGAAACCCTTGCATTGTGAAGAAAATCTTATCTGCATATTTCCACACAATTTTCATTGCAGAACCCTCGCCTTATTCAGTGTTCTGGGGATGTATCAGGGCACTTTCTGAAGCATTTTATTTTCTGTCAGATCTGTAGTTGACTGGTTACAAAACTCAGATTTTACTTCAAATTATTTTTCTAAGCAATTGCACACAATGAACAGCCAACAGTTAAAATGCAGAGTTTATAAATGTGCAGTGTGCTGAAATTGGTTATGGTAAGTATTCATTTCATAATTATGGAAAGTATGTAGCACATTCGTAGTAATCAGGTTTCATAGTGCTCAATTCAACCACATCTAAAGAAGGGCTGACACAAATGCCACATTTTTGAAGATACTCACANCTGTTCCAACAGTCCGATGTCCTTTCTATGTTGAGGACTCCAGAACTGGACACAGTACTCCAGGTGGGGTCTCACGAGAGCAAAGTAGAGGGGGAGAATCACCTCCCATGACCTGCTGGTCACCTTCTTTTGATGCAGCCTGGGATACAGTTGGCTTTCTGGGCTACCAGCGTGCACTGCCAGCTCATGTTGAGCTTCTCATCCGTGAGCACTCCCAAATCCTTCTCCTCAGGGCTGCTCTCCAGCCCTATATTTTTAATTTAGATTGCTTTTAAATACAGAACTCAGCTACACCTCAGTGCATCACTTTGAAAACACAAAGGAGTGCATTCACAGCATCCAAATTGCCTTCTTACGCTGCTGGTTTCTGATCTGTATACCTATCTCATTTAAAACAGTAAGCAGAACACAGTTTTAAAGGATTGGTAGGTTCAGTGAATAATTTGAAAATCAGTGTGATAAGAATCTGTAAAAGGAACTCATTATTCGAGCCACTTGGATCACAGTCAACAACATTTCTGAGTGCTGCTCAGAGGAACTCATAACCTTAGAGCACACAAAACCACCCAGGTGCATCTATTTTAGTTACTCCCTGCCTTCTCGGGAGGGCAATTTTTTAATGTTGAAAGATTTTGGTTTAAACAAGGGGTCAGTAACTGTTGTGTCAAATTAGACATTAAATGGCAGCTTAGATGCTGACTGAGGCATAAGCAGGCTATAGCCACAGTTTATGTTAGTATCTAAAGTTCATCCTTGTGTGATAAAGACCGTGGAGACAATGAGAAATGAGCTCTGCAACAGTAGTCTCTGCAAGCAAATGCAAGATTTGAACTCTGGCATTCCTTAAGAAAAGGTAAAATCTGAGCCTGAAGCACTTTCCAGAAATACATTTAGCTCATCACTTGGTTAAAAACTGTGAATTCAATGGATAACCTGGAGGAATATTCTCAGCAACCACTCATAAGCAGCCACTGTTTTGCGTCTTCTGGCCGTCTTTTTCTCAACATCAGATCAGGCTAAGTGAGGCAGAAATGATTCTTTTTAACAGAATCCAGCTGGGCAGGCTTTGCAACTGCTTTCTGACAGCAAATTCAGTTGCCAAAGTAAGCAGAGACAGTTCCCATCATGTCCTGCCCGTGCTAACATGGAAAGACATTAGATGACTCCTCTGGCACGGGTGA
Organism: Thinocorus orbignyianus; assembly: GCA_013400375.1. Lineage (NCBI taxonomy): Eukaryota > Metazoa > Chordata > Aves > Ciconiiformes > Thinocoridae > Thinocorus > Thinocorus orbignyianus. The sequence continues at coordinate 655,735 of VXBW01007510.1, read as the reverse complement.
CACAACTGTTGCATGCAAATGTGTCCATCACCTTCTGCACATTCCTTCTGGAGCCTGGTTGTCAAAGGGACTCCAGGCTCTCTGCTGGGAAAAAAAACCCCACAAACACTCCTCCTTCTAGTAGTACATGTCTTTCAAGATTTATGAAAGGTTTACCTCTGGTGTATAAACAATCTGAATGATGAACACGCTCTTCTGTTCCTTTGGAAATGGAAAGCAAGTGCTTTAAATGTGTTTCTGCACATTGTTGTATGAACTTGGCGCATGTGGCCACCATGACTTTCCAGGTCCCTTGTACTGAGGCTTTTAAAAGATAATTGGGAGATAATTAACATCAGATACTCAAGTTGTGCCCTTAAGATTTTTTCCCCAAAATTGCTGGATTTTTTTTTTCTGTAAAACCTCCTGGGTTTTATTCTGCTGGTATAAAATATTTATTTTTAAAAAAAAAAAGATCAATAGACATTTTAATCTAGACCAGAGTTCCCTCCATTGAGTCCAGCATATAAACCTGCTGGTAAAAGGCAAAACTGGATTTCCCTCTGTTTCTTTGTCACTGCTCATGCAGAAAAGAAAGGGAAGACCATGAACATTTTTAAACGGTATTGAGGGGCACTTGGGCTGCACCTTGTAGAAGTTTCCAGTAGAAGCAGAACAATTTACTCATTGATTTGCCAGAAATACACAAGAAAAGGTGTTTACCTTGAATAAGCTTATATCTGTCACATACTTGCATGGACTATTCCAAGGATTCTCACTAAAGATGGTGGGGTTTTTTACCGAGGTAAGTAGCTGTATGATTTATTTATACTATATGCATGATAAAGATTAAATACTTCCTAATACTACTACAGACTATAAAACTGCTACTACTATTCCCATGGCACTTGGGAAAGGACTGGAGAAAGTAGCAACTGTGTTGTTTGAAATATGTTTTCAGCATAGACTGTTTCACCATTAAGTATGTTTTATAAAGAATGTGCTTGAACTAGTTCTGGAAAAAAAAAATAAAATGAGTTTATCTAAAACAAGAGCATTAGAAACTTTTTCATGGAAATAAAAAATTCTATTAAAATATACTCACCACATGTCATGCTTTATGCAAAAATTGGAAAGCATTTAAATTCAGAATAGTATAAACAATAGCAGCTTTCTTGTGAGAGAAGTAGGAGAAAATTTACTAAAAGGAGAAGGCAGCAGAGGGAGAAACAGATGTGAATCAAAATCTGTGGTTGAGAGTACCAGGCTATTAAACTATGCAGTGTATAGATTCAAGCTGAAGGCAAGACCTACCAGGTTAGAAGTTGGAATTCCTTCAAGACCTTGTTTTGCTGACACTGAAAACAGACTTATCAATATGCTAGGAAGCAGCAGTAAGGGCTGATGTCAGAAAAAGTAGTTTTTGTGCCCTAGGAGGACAATTTTAAACATCTGAGGATGTTTACCAGTTTCTGTGGAGTCCAAGGATCAAACCCAAAGGGAGAATCAACACTACTTGAGACCAGCTCTGGGGAGAAGAGTCATCATATGGATGAAATGCAGAAGTCCCCCATTGCATTTACTAAGTTTTTAAGTACTGTTAAACATGGAAGTGGGTGCAGGTTAGTGGCAAGGTGATCTGCCTGATCAATAGCTTTGTATGATGCAGTTATAGAAATGTACCTTGGATAATATGTATAATGAATTGTTTGGAAATACGGAAATACTTAAATTCTAGAGAATATAAACAATAGCAGCTTTCTTGTGAGAGAAATGAGAATAAGATTAATAACTATTCTTAGAGAATAAGACACTTATTTTTATTACTGTAGTTATTACTTAGTAATAAAAAAGATTATTTAATAATACTTGGTTTTGATGGAAAGTGTGTGAAGAAGAGATAACAGAGTTATCCTGTAACTGAGTATGTGGAGAAGGCATTTATGAGATCAGGTAACTTTGATGTCAACATTTTTAACTTTTTTATGTAGAGGTGATGTGAAACCTATTCTAACAAAAGAATAGAATCCCTCCAATGTTCTATTGGATACGTGCCTACAGTTAATGTACAAGGAATTAATAAATTAGATGTTCTTGGGGAAAGTGTGGAGCACCATCTGTTCCTGGTGGACAGTATGGAGGAACCAGTTGAGTAAGATGAATGCAAGCCATGCTCTATTTTATGCACTGGTAAAAACACAACCTCAGCATGCACTATCCTATTTGATTGTACGCCTATAGCCTTAAAATTTGCAATGAGACATGAAAATCGCTGTCAAGTGCATTTCAGTGTTTTACTGCTGAACTAAATAACATAATAAGAAGCAGTCATCTATGCTGAGATTGTTGTTTCTGTAGCCAGCAATGAACATTTTTAATGTAATGAAATGTAGATATTTGGGTTCATGCAGGTTACACTGTGCAGAATCACATGATATTAAAATGCAAAGTGTAATGATGAGCTACAAGTTGATATGAGAGATGTAAGATAAAATGAGAAGAAAAACCTTTCCTAAAGGTATGTTCCCACCAGGAATTATAACAAAGTCCAACCAAATGAGTGGCCAAGCAAATCCCTTGTGACCACCAAGGCAAAATGAGCAGGGAGGAGGTTAGTTTAGAGATCACTTTCTGCATAAGCTTGGCAGCTCCTGGGAAAGCTCAGTCACCAAATCCTGGTCAGCAAAACATGGGGTTGTCATCCCCATGAGAGAGGATTGGCATGCTGCAATCTCTGCATACTGCAGGAAATAAATCAGGAGCGATGGCATTTTGATCTGATGGCCTGAAGGATTTTTAGCAATGGACCATCAAACACCCTGCCCAGAGACTGGCAGCAGTGAACATTTAGCAGCATGACACTGTTTCTTTCATTGATATCAAGAAAACTGCCAAACTGGAACATGAGACAAACAGATCTTCAGATGGCACCAGAGATGATCTTAAGTAACCAAATAATGTGAAATTGCTAAATGACAGGAAATCAGCAGAAGGATGAATTCCAGAACTGAATAAAATTCAGTGAGAGCCTCACTCTGGGATTAAAAACAATGAATTTTCATTAGTAATTATCATGGTTTGTGACCCTTCTGGGACACAAATCTTCATATGCTAAGGTAGAGACCTAAAATAGGTTTGAGTGTCTTTCCTCTACACTACTGATGAAGGGAGCTGAGGCTGAGGAACTATAGTGTAGTTAAAATTCTCTTTTCAACAACCATTTGACACCTATGTCCAAATAATAAATACGGCTAATCCTACTTCTTGCGCTTTTGCGATCCAACTGATTTGGTAGGCTCTGGGATACTTGCCTGCAGTTTCAGGAGGGAAGGAAAGAGCAGGTCACAGTTAAGGAAATACTACTGCTATATGAAGAATAACTATTCTAAGAGTCAGGGAAAGATGACTGAGGAAAAGCAAATCAGGAGCAAAAACCAGTAATTCTACGAGCAGCACCTACTACTCTGAAGAAAGAAGCTGACTGTGTCTCGTCATTTGCATGTGGCTGTTGTCATTCCAGTGTCCTGTCATGGGGATTCAGATTCTCTTGTAAGCACCCCAACTGAATCTGACAACACTTCAAAATATGCAAACCTTATTTCCCAACACGTTCTGGCAGGATTGTTGGGATTTATTCTGCCTTGAAATAACATATTTCCACACTAGGTCCAAAAACCTTTGCATCTTACTCTGAGAGTAATTGTGAAAATGGGCCAGACTTTGGATCCAGCCACCAGGCAGATGAAAATCTTCTGTCTGAAATCAAAATGCCCAAGAAGAATTATAAATAACTTAATCCATATCCTATAAAAGAGATTGGTGACTCAGGTTGTTCTGCTGAATGATTTATGATCTACCGTATCTGGAAGACAGGAAGATATTTTTATATGCATGCAACAGATACTTAAGGCAGGAGTTGAGGTGCTTTTTTCATATCATTTTCAGTTGTTAGTCAGGACCTAGTCTGTGCATTTAATTTCTGCTGAATTAGTATAAAGATATCGATTACATTAGACTTCTCTTGAAGAGCTGTTTGTCTTAGAACACTAATTCATTTTAAATATACAGGAACTGATGCAGAGACAAGACAGGTTTTTTCTCTGTTAGAAAAAAGCAGAGGTTCCTGAGATGAACTGAATCAAGGAAATGTCATTATTATAGGGGAATTAGAGACGTACAGGATAAACCACAGACTTAAAGATACAGGAGTAACAGACTGGATAGAGAATTTTCTGTCACAGATGTAACCTGGCAAGCAACTGAAAAAAAATTATAAAACGTTGAGACCAAATCTCACCAACTTCCATGCCTTTTTGCTTTATAAAACAATCCACAATTAATATATTTTCAAGTCCCATCGCACAATTTCCAGTCTTTATTTTGTCACAGGCAGGCATAATGTGATACAACTTGACAATGCGCACAATGCCTAAAAAAACACAGCATATCAATGTCAAGGCTTCCCATCAAAGACTAGAGATAAATATCTACAAGGGGTTGTTTCTGCATGTCTGCTTGTTCAATTTAGGAATATGCTGCAAGGGATATATCCATTGTAACACAGTCCTGCCTTAAAGTATATAAAATAAATTTGAAGCAAATAAAGAGGCTGAAGATACCTAGTGACTGCATCAGATACAGAGCCAGGAACTGAAGCTGACCCTTTAGCATTCTATGCACTGCCAAATACTGCAGTATTTATTGTTTCTGTGGACTGCCTGAAATGTCATTGAATGCATAATTTCCACTTCTCAAAAGCCTGTTCTTGCTTGAGCCAGCTCTTGGTAGAGCATCATTATAGCAGGACAAGACAACATACTTAAAAATGCACTGATTTCCTCCAGCAATAAAAGTAGCAGTCTGAAGCAAATAGAGGAAAAAAAAATAAAAAAAAATACTGAAAATCAAGGCACTGACTGGGCCTCCAGCCTCCTGTAGGAAACCTAATGGTTTAGTGCTGCAGTCACAGAAAGAGCTGGAATAGCTTCAAGCAACTGGAGATAAGGTGGTACTTGAAAACAATATTCCTCACATGCTCTCATTGCCGATTCTTCATAATGCTCATCCCAAAATGGTAATTCTAGAGCTGTGCAGATCATAAGAAACACTGCCTATCTGTGTGTGGTGGCAAGTTTGTGCTAGAGTCCTGACTTTACCTCCAGTTCTGAAACATGGAAATTGATTAGGCCATAGATAGACTGGAATAGAAAGAAGATTCCCAAAGGGATGGATGCACTATATAATGAACCTGCTGGCTCTGGACCCCATAGAGCACCTATTTCTATTGCTCTATTGCTCTCCTGGTTATTGTAAGTACACATGTCCACATTCCCTTTAATAATCCTCACAACTAAAATGACATAATGCAGCCATTTTAATTTTTTAAAGGAACTGAGATTTCTCCCCTCCAAAGGGGGATTTTTCCTTTTCCCTTGTACTGCCCTGTCTGAGCTCTTCAAACATGGCTTGGCTGATTTGCTCCCCTCCTCTAGTTGTAGATAGAAGGAAATAGTTGAATTAGCCAGCTGGCCAGCTCTGCTTTCCTGTTCTCAGCTACTCATGCATTTAAAAAAGATAATGACAAACGCAAATGTTTGAAATCTTTTCATGGAACTGACCAGGCAGAAGACGGTGGCACAGCAAGGGCTGGAAGTCCCTGCCTGCAAAGGGCAAGAGAGCTCAGAGGAGCAGAGCACAACACAGAGCCAGCCCTTGTCATAATTGGGATTACGGGAGGTGGGAAGAACGGTGCCTTCTCAGCAGGATTTGCAGCAAGATCTGGGGGCAGTATGGTTGTTTCATTGGCCACTCCCTTGGATCTGATAGCTGCCTGCTTGTATGAGTTATGCTAAATGCATACACACTCTCTGTGGTACAAAAAATCTAATCTGTTGTTACTGCTCATGTGCTCTTATGTCACATTTGGAGGCAATTCTGCTTAAAACTGCTTGCATAAAGCCAGCTACATTTGATGGGTGTTATATAAAAATATCCTCTGTAACTCTTTCAAAATAAGGCTGCATTTTTTATTGCCCATGTTTGGTTGCTTATGACATTGCTTATAATTTAATGGAATTAAAAGAGTTTATGCCTTGCAATTTCAACTCTTGGACACTTTGAAGTGAATTAAAGCTATAAGTATATCCAATATGATCTTGTCAGGGGGAGAGGATTGGGAAGAAGTGGAAACAGGTGGACCGTGGCTATGCATTGCCCTATGTTTCCTAATAATACACAGTTGCACCAGAAAATCAGAAAAATACTCAGAAATGGCTTATTTCAGTGATATGCCACAGTTGAAAGTACACATACATTATAATAAGCCACTAGGGAGTGCTGGAGGAAAACTCAGTCCCCAAGAATGTAATACAATTTGCCCTGTCACAGCAGTACTGTATTTTGCCCTTTGGTTTGGTTGGTTATTTTTTCTCTGTCTCTATTTTTTTTTTTCATAAAGCCTGGATTAATTAGTTAGACAATAATTACTTGAGCAATTTCCTGCACAGCAATAAATGGGTAATGTATTACTCTCTCGGAATGATGCTGTTGTAATGCATCTGTCATCTACGATGACAGCAACTGAAAAAAGCATTGCAGAGTTTATTGTTATTACACTACAGTTTATAATAGATGGTCAGTCCAGTTTTATACATTTGAAAGCCTATCAGGTAGAGGACATCTGTATAGTAAAAGAGATTTATTTACTTAAGTGCTAATTGTTTTGATGCAAATACCAGAAACAGAGCAACCATGTGGCATTATCTCATGGTTCATTTGTTTCAGTGGTTATTCATCAGGGAAAACAATCCCTAATGCCATACATCTTCATATGCATGTCTTTCATCACTGAAGCCACCACTGGCTTCCAGTCTTAAAACACAATGTATGCTTTTACTGGTTACTCAGATGAAACAAGCAATATTTCAAGATTTTATTGCCTCTCATTATCCTTTAAGCTTTAAAGAGCATTGATAGTTTTTCAGAACAAAGAGGAAGCAGTTTTTGGCAAGCTGGGAGCAATTAATATAGATGGGCACATTGGTCTCCAGGTTTAACATCTACTACCATCAGCTGTGGGGGAGCAGTGCTTCTGTTCCCTCACATACTCATATCCAAAGCTCACACCAACCCCAGTTCACCCTCTGAGTCCACCCATAGCATCTAGCATGTCGTTCAACCTTATGGGGACCATATGCTGCCCTGAATGTACAACCCCAACTCTTTCCTTCCCTCCAGGCTGCTTCATTGTAGGCATTTGTAGGGACCAGAAGAACTCTCAGCCTAAAATGCCTTTTTACTTTAAAGGTCCTAGTGCGTTGGTCCAGAAATCAAGCAGGAAAAACAGGACCAGTAGGCCCACCAACAGCTGACATGCAGTTTTTCCAGAGAGAAGAACACTTTAGAAAGCTTTAGAGCCTTTTTCTTTTTCTTTTTCAGTATTTTCAGCCACGTCTTCCACACAAACATTGCCTAATTTACTAGTTTTTTATCTAAGTGATTCAAATCAACGGTAAATATCACTACCCAAATATAAGAACACTCATCTGGAGTTAATAGCACATTGTAAGAACAAGCCTTGAAATCCTTGAAAAGGATTGAAATCCATGTAGTTTGACTTGTTTTCAACTGATGTAAATGTAATTTTATCTCATTTAGAAATAACAGTTCTCAAAGAAATTTATTTATTGACATGGCATTAGTTAAGTTCACGTGAGAAGTCCTGTGCTCTTACTGTCAACCAAACTGAGATTTTTGCAATGGCATTCAGTGAGAGCACAAATTTACAGTTGGTACCAACTAGCTAACAAGCAGAGAACTTAGGTGGTTTAATTGTAGCCCCCAAACTAAGTTACAACATAGTGCAGTGTCTCTACTTCATTGGCAGTGATGGACACACAGGTTTTTTATTCCTCATGTCCACAATATATGCTTGAAAGAACTCATGGACTAAAAAATACCATTTAAATAGACATTTAAAATACTGTTTAATAGTTTTACATGGAGATGTCTTGCCTTGCAGGAACCTAACAAAAGATAATAAGTGAATGGCAGTCTCTGACCTCCAAATACATAATAAGGTCTTGATTTTGTTTAGTGTATGTAGTTTATGTTTTCAGAGTTTCTATGCATGATGTTTCTGGATGAGATGTATGTGGGCAAAGGAGTGTGTACTGCAAATCTCTGTGTTCTGCTGCCAGGAGATTGTTCCAGATTTGTGAACTGTTGCTAAGAACACTTGGACTCCTTCATATGTGGAAGCATTTTCCCAGACAGTGACTGCTGGCACTCAGGACTAAAAGTCCTCTCTTTAGGTGTATTGAAATACTTGAGCAGAGCAACTTGAATTCTGCCTAGCCTTTCGCTTTCTTTTCTTTCTTACTCTCTTCTCTTCTCTAAGGCTAGGAAGCAAACTCTTGTGATGGTGGCTGTGCTGGGGAAGCCAACATTTGGACTCACCTTAACAGAACAGAAAGAAAAAGAAAACATGAGGACAAGTCAACCTGTGAATGTGAAGTTTCCCCAGGCAAAACCTGTAGCATACAGCCTTTTTTCACCCTGTGAGTGTTTAGGTGTAGTAGCCACTGCGCACCTCACAGCAATTTCTTATACATGGCTGGGGACACTGAGCTTCTGTATCCCAGGCGCTAGCTTGGATCATGCCTCAGTCTTCACTTCTGTGATGTGTTGTGCCCTTGTGGCTCTCCCAGCAGTGGCACCACTCAGAGATGCGATGCAGTCATTTAGAAATTAAGTTAACACAGAAGTTATATCACTTAACAGCTGTGTTCAACTTTTATCACAGCTTTAGGCTTCATACCCTTATAGCTTGAGATAAACTAGTCACTTGTGAGGCACAAAGTAATTTACTTTGCTACCCCTGCTGATACTTGTAATGCAATCAGCTATGCATACAGCTGGGGTCAAGATGAGGTACGTGACTGTACGTTCTGGAAGTACATTTTAGCATGTATATTCTCATATAGCTTCCTTTTTCACTTGTTGTGTGTGACAAGTGCTAGCTAGTAAACAATCCAGTGTATAGCACAAAAATGAACCACAGATACTGTTTTATATAAAGCAGAGCAATAGTAGGAGTTAAAATATTATCATAATGGCACTTAGTGAAATAAATGATCACATCTTAGGTGAGCTTTCAGGTTTATCAGGATGACAAACGGCCACCATTAACACCTGCCTTTATAACATTNTTGGTGTCCACTGCTGGGAGTGCACAGTTTCCTGCTGATATACTTGTCTGAATATAATTCTTGTAAATCTTATATCAGTATCATGATTAATGCTGGTTCTTTAGGATTGTTGTTAGTTATTTAGTCTTGTTCTATTAAATTTATTTACATTTCAACCCTCGTGTTTCATTGCGTACCCCAATTCCCCTTTCCTGGGTGGGGAGGGACCATCAGGTGATAGAATAATTGTCTGAACTACAATAAATTGTTGTGGGTTTTCTCAAACCATAACAAGATTTTATTAAAAATACTAAAAGTGAATTTTTATAAATAGTGAATAACAACCTAAATTAGCAGAAAATCAGCCCATGACAATGAGTTTCCTTTTCTGTACAGTATTTTCATGCAAACAAGACCATGAACAAGAGTCATGCAAAAAATACATTAGAAACATGAACAACTTTGGTGATGGGCTCCTTTGAAGAATCAGTACAAGTGCTGTCAAGCATATTTCAGATGCAAATTGCAAATCTGTAAAGTTAATGAAAAAAATTCTGTAACGTGACAATGAAATAGTACTATACACTGTAACAGTCACAGGATTTATTTCCTCTCTGTGTCTAATAGCACTCATAAAAACATTGTCTCTAATCCCCCTGCTTTGGGAGACTGTGTTTGATGGGATAAGCCCATAATGCATTTGTCCAGACATATGATGTTGATAATCTAAGTCTTAATTTATGTATGACTTTTTGATCCAGATCCTATGCAAATGTGTGAACTACAAGAAGGCATATATACAAGATATATTTCTGTCATGCTAGAAAGATGCTAAGTTTAGGAGTGTGCTTTGTATTTCTGACTGTTCATTCTAAATGCAAATGGATTTTAATCTAGTGAAAGACTGGTGTCTTCCCCAGGAGAGCATTTTGGCATTAGAATACAAATTCAATATTCCTGTGTCTTACTTTTCACAAAATTATCAAATCTTTCGGATGTAGCTTTCCATGGGAAAAATCACTATCAAGTTTTTAAGGCTGATAGGGCTTATAGTATGCAGGCAGTTATTGAAACTTGACCAAGAAACAATACAACCGCATCTAGCAGGTAACTATTATATCCAAGGCCCCACAGCTCTGAGTCATCTCAAGAGATCAAAAAGCCCTGGGCTCACCTCCTGTGTAGGTACCTGTACAAAGAACAGCCTCCTGGACATATTTTGGTTGAAAAAGTGTATTTTTGAGGTGTGTGATCTAAGTATTACCTAACAGCACATCCCTCTGGATCAATAATTTTCAGGCTTTGGTGTAGGAATAGCTGCCCTCACATAGTCCCTACTCTAATTGTTTTGATTCTTTCATTTGCTCTGAAGTCTTCCAAAAACAAATAAAAGCCTTCTCAATCCTCTCCCAGGTTAATATACTTGTCCAAGAAATTAATAATCCTGACTAGAAGAAAAATAGTCTCTCCCATGAAATTCTTTCCTAAGGGTTCATCTTGCTTTCTGTCTGTTTCTCATTCAAGCACACAATGACAGTTTCTTGTGCTTTGTTGGTATATGAATTCTTAGAAATGTTTTCTGTATGTGAAAAAAAAAAAAGGAAAATAAACATGATCATACATTTTGTTTCGTAAGAGAAACCATATCTCCATTTCCATACAAATAAGCTATTTTTTACATACCGGTGAGAAAACAGAACCAACATTATCACAGTCCACCAAACAGAAACAATGTTATTTTGTTCAAGTTATTATCATTACCTGAGGTGTAATAAAACTCCTGCCTGATTGAACAAACATCTTATTGTTCCCATCCTAAGTAACAGTTCTTTTTCAGCTCTACAGGCTCTTTCAGAAGCAGTCCAGCATGTCCTCAACCAGCTCCATCCTCCTTGCCTGAGCTTCAGATAACATCATGCTCAGAGGCAGGGCAAGGCTCAAGATCAAAGATAAGATGTTCCTTCAGAGCCTGCATTCTCCATGCTCAACTCTTCATCACAGGTAAAGGTCATTAAAGTTTGCCCAGTTCCTGGAAACGATGCCAACAGCAAGAGAGTCCCTGAAGGGCTGGGTAGGGATGAGGTGCTTCCACCCCCAGAGGAGCAAGGAAACAACAGCTGGCATTTCTGCAGGGTAGAGAGAGGTCCAGCCATCCTTGAAACATGGAGTGTGAAATCTTCCTCGTGGCCAGGAGGAGTAAAGCAAGCATGGGACAGCAGGAGAATTGACCCCATCCATACCAAGGGTGATGCAGAGCAAAGTGAGGGGACCACTTCCTTCTTTAAGGGGGTACCCAAGGGAGTCAGAGACACCCATGCACTGGCCCAGAGCCACTAATATTATAGGGGGGCAGAGGCATGACATATCTGAAACTACCTTTCAAAAAACATTTTTCTAGAAGAACTTACCAGTTCCTGTTCACTTTGCTTCCCTGAGCAGACTAGATGAAGTCCAGGGAAGCTGCAAGGTTTTCTTTTTTTCCCAAGTAAACTTCCTCCAGTGTCTGTGTGCACAGGATCAGAGACTGATGGCAGAAACTGGGAGGAGAAAGGGGGAGCTGCTGAATCTGTGAAATATTCTTCATGCTGAGAAGATTACAAGAGCTATACTAATGGTTTTCAGAGGAGGGAGGATGGTGGCTTTTACCCTGAGGAGTATAAGACAGCAATAATTTCCTCTGAGTTTCTTTTCTGCTGCAGATAGGCAATTAAACATCTTCATCTTGTGCAGCTTGCACTAAGAAGCTGTAAGTGGAAACTAGTGTAGATCTAAAATAAGGTTTGTGAAATTCAGCCTATGTGCCAGTCATTGCACTGTTCTTCTTAATTTGTTAGAGAGTTAGATGTCTTTTGATCTGATCGTTTAACACACTGACGCTGTACGCTTTTTGTGGTTACAGGAAAAGACATAAAATCTCGAAGCATGAAAAATTTGATTCAGAAGGAGGTTGAGTTTGAGCATCGAAACCACATATCTGTATCTGGATACTTTTGCACTTAAGGGAAGGCTTTTATCTCAGTTGTCCTCAACCACCCAAGTTACATGCTCAACTGCATTTAGCATTCCAACTGCCTTCATCGTAGTTGAGAAAGACAATACCTCCAGGTGCAACTACTCTTCTCAGGTTGGGATGAATTGCTCTGCAAAGTAGCCTGTCTCTTGATGACTACCTTATAAAAGTGGCCTGTTTTTCAGGTGAGTGAGATGAATCCCTCTTAAAATGTCATCATCTAAGCCTGTTGTTGCCAACAAAACACCTTCTGTGGATGTCAGTGGGGGCTGCTCCACCACCCGAATATCTGAAAAAAATCCTTTTTTTATCTGGTTTAAAAGTTTCAATATTGAACAAAATTATTCTTACAATTTTAAGAGCTGATATTAAAGCCACGGCCTGGCAGGAAATTACTGTAATGGTTAGCAGAAGGATTGGAAATTAGATGAATCAGATATCAAGTGAAAAAATCCTTCCTTAGGGTCACCTCTGTGTCTTGTGCTAAATGGAAGCCTGTTCCTGGAGATGCTCTGCAAACTAGTAAAATTTTGCTCCTGGAAGGGCTACTTATTCACTGAAGAAGATAAAATCTACTCTGAGTTTGGTTTTTCCTTCACAAACATCCACTGTGTTCCGCCCCCACTGCAGGGATTCTCTGTGGTTGCTCAGTCTCTGGGCTGAGTCGTGGTGGCGCTCCCATAAATCATTTCAACATCCAGAGAAGACAGCTCTGCTCTCTCCAAATACAGCACTAAGATGCCTCCAAGAAGAGGGGAAGAGAGAAGCAATATAAACAGACACTCAAGGATGTGCACACTGACCTTTGGTAAACATCCCCCCATTTCTACCTTCTCCTTCTCCCATGTGCCTCAGCCCCCTGCCATAGGCAATGTTTGCACCTGAGACAAGCTGCTTCTTCTCCTCAGGATCCTCTTTCCAGCCCAATAACCTGAGGCAGGAACAATTCTCCTGCCTCCAGTTTGTGCATTAGGTCCTATATCCGAGTTTGAGTCTGAGCCAGGACACCAGTGTGTGGTGGCTCCTTCCACCATGGTTGGCAATGGCAGAGTGACAGGACTTCCCTGACGAGCTGATCCATCATGCTGCCAGAACAGGACAGTTTCTTACAACAGTGCCCCAAATGTTGTTTTCATCTCTCTTCTTTTATTTCTGCCTCCTTCCCATCCTTCTTATCTCTCCCCAGTTTGACTAGGAGTTTGACTTATCCAACTGTGCTTTTAAGTTACATAAATATATAAATTGTGTAGCATTTAAAGCTACTGTTTGAATTATCGATGTGCGCATTATTTAACAAGGTATGACATGACTTTTTTTCCTTTAAAAGCACAAATACAGATAACCAGGACTTTAATCTTCCCTTCATGTGCAGATGTGTTCACTGGGTACTTTATCCTGGCTATAAGAACGTTGTAAGACATCCTTGGCCACATGATATGCAGTCTCCAGTTTTACAAGAGATGTCAGCGGCTTTTTAAGGTGGTCAGATATTATGCATCTGAAAAATATAAATCTTGACTATCCTTGGCTTTTAAAATCCATTAGGAGGTCATAGTTTTGAAGGCTTTATTAATTTTAAGGTAGATGAGTAAACTGACAGTTAAGGGACCTGCAGAGTTCATTTTAATTAGTCATGAAATGTCATGCTTCTGCAGACAAATTATTTTATATTTGAAAAGACATGCAATGCTTCTAGGAACTAAAATAACTTCAATCTCTACCTACTCATTTCAGTTCTCATGCTCTCCTGTAGCTCTGTACTATCCTCGGTCCACAGAGACTTTTAATTTCCTGAACATAAACACAGTCAGATTGATGGTAATTCAGCAGCTGTTGTTGAAGACTGAGGAAATTCTATGAAAGGAGTAAGTAAGAGTAATATTGCTGTCACACACACACAAAGATACAAAAAGAAAGTAATACAAAAAATAATTAAAGAGAAAGACAGAAAGGAAAGGAAGCCACATCTATTTAAAGACAGCATGAAAAATAATTTGACTTAGTTTTCAGTGTTCCCTGTCATGATTTGTAACCAAGTTATATATTCTGCACTATGCTTTCCTTTCTCTTAGTATTTTAAAACTCCACAAACATTCAGATTGTTGAGACTTCTAATCTCCACGTCTAGGCACTTTTTTTTAGCTATTAAAGAGTTAAGATTTCCGTGCTTGTGCTGCTTTCATACAACTGAGAAAACTATGAAAGTTTTATGAAATGGATAATGTATGATGAGGCTAACTAGTTATTATTTCAAAATTTGCATTTTTGCCTGGCAAAGATTGAGCTAGTTGATGCGATTGTTTAGAATTGTCTCGCATAACTGATCCACCACTCTGACAACAGTCTGTCTTTTGTGGTTATGTTTCTTCTGCCACTAAAACACCCCTATTCTTTTATTGCTAAAAGTCTTGTACAGAGACACCTAACCTAAAGCAATTACCTTTAAACATGTTCTTAAAAATCTTCCTTTCAAATTCATGCCATGAACATTTATGCAAGTCATAAGCTTTGAATGGGTATGACATAGCCAGTTCCCAGAGCTATAAAATATGCAAGAAAGATGTTCTGTATTCAGAAACCACTGTTCCAGCTTTTAAACCAAAATAACATCAGCTTTCATGTTGGTACCCACCCAAGCTTCCCAGATGCTGCTATATTATTCATAATTAGGACTACATATTTTTCAGTGATTTTGTTATAGTACCATAATTCATACACAGAGTAACATAACCATGAAGGTAAAGTTATTCCTAAATAACACTTCATTTATCAATATACATTTGTAAATGGATTTTGCATCCACATTGACACTTATGATCTACAAGATTTCAGGAAAGTTGGAGTTTTGTTTTTCTCCTCATAAGAGTGTAACAAACAATGAATTCCACTCAAAAACAGTGGCACAGAAGGTGCATGTATGCCACACAATCATCTAATCATTGACCATACTGTTTGTCAATACCATAAGTTACTCAGTGTAATCACTGAACATGCATACTAGCTGCTTCCCCTCTCTCAAAAGTAATCAAGAGATTATCAGTGCATAACATTAGGGGATTAATTTATGAAAGCAAAACTGGGGGGAAGGGGAAGTGAGCCAACCGTGACCATTGTTTACACCAATATGATAATAAAGTTGGTTCTGCAAATTTGGCTTATTGAGGTGGAGAAAATTTCCTGACACACAGAAGTAGCTCAGCAAACATTCTTCTAGGCTTTAAAGTTTTTAAAATGGTAGTAATTTAACATAGGAGCTATGTAAAAGCAAGCTGTCAAATTAAAAACTGTTCTGTCCTCTTAACTATAGAAATACTTACCTTTGGTTCCTGTCCCAAAACCAGAGAATTACCTCAGGCTGCTTCTCTGGCTTTGCTCTGGACTTGCTCTTACTTCACCTGCACATTACAGCTGAGGAGGTGGATCAGCCTCTCTGCACTCAGCTCCAGAATGGATCTCACCCTCTCTCTGCTTTTGCAGACTCAGTCACTCACTGAACAGGATCTCACTAGAATTAGCAGTTTCTTGGCCCTTCAACCTAATAGGATGCCACTTCCAGCTATGTCCTTACCTTACACCCTCATTACACATATGCTAAAATTATCCTATCAATTGCCTTCTTTAGCAGGCAGCCTTCATTATATTTAGCATTTAGGCTGGCCTGAAACCACTTTCTGCTCTCGAGAAGCACAAAAATGCTCCTATAGTCTTTCCCACTAAGGGGAAAAAGAGGTATGACTCCACTAGAAGATCTGAAAATGTGTATGACTTTGTCTTACTCAAGCTGGCTTAGACCCCACCAGGAATGTAATATCTATACAAACTTTAGCTCTGGTTAAATAAGTCAGCAGTGCATCAGACCCACAGCACCACTGCCAGCCAGCGCTCACTGTGTTCAAAATAGCTCAAATGCATGTTTCTGGGCAGCAGACGCACTTCCAGCTGCAGCATAGGGTGGCCCATGGGAAGCAGGACTGCAAGGATCCACAATGCCCTGCAGAGATCTCATGTGTGCAGTTAATAAATTAAGAATAAGTTCCACTTTTCTGGGTTCCTAACAAAAATACCACAGATGTGATAACACAAGCATATTCACCATCACCCTTCTCCCCAGTCCCATGACACCTCCTGCTCTGTGCTGTGTGATGAACCAGAGCAGGAATCATAAAATCATTTAGGTTGGAAAAGACCCTTAACATCACGGGGTCCAACCACAGAAGTTGAAGGAGGATGACTGAGTTGAAGAAAAGCTCTGCAGAGACAAGGTTTTATTTTCCCCTCTAACAGATGATTTTATTGACCCAGACCATTGACCAGTGCCACAAGTGTTGGTGCACTGCCCTGAGAAGTTGTTGATGCCCCATCCCTGGAAGTGTTCAAGGCCAGGCTGGATGGGGCTTTGAGCAACCTGCTCTAGTGAGAGGTGTCCCTGCACATGGCAGGGGGGTTGGAACTTGATGGTCTTTAAGGTCCCTTCCAACTCTAACCATTGTATGATTCTATGATTCCATGTGACTGGACTGGCTAAGGAAGAGAAGTTGGCAGCTGAGATTATGGATGACAGCAGTGGGGTGTTTGAGAAGTTCCTCCCTGCCCACAAACAACAAGTTTACACAAAGAGATTTCAACAGAAGAGACCAGGGCCAGAACAGACACTTGCAAAATAATCAACAGAAGCCAAGATCGCCACTTCTCCACAACACTCTGTCACACCCTGGTCCCTTCCTGGAACAAGTGGTAACAAGCCTCTCCTTTCTCACTTGGTTATGACACACACACACTCCCTGGCAGAGTGTCTGGAGTCCAGCTTTTCAGCACATCTGCCTCACAGCTGTAAAGTTTGCACTGTGCCAGCAGAAGTGATTGTAGCTTCCTAAGTGGTGAGCCCCCAACCTGCATACCACATCACCACACTCAGTGCCCAGCTCCCCATCCCATCCCTTCCCTGACCATTTCCCATCACAGCTGACCCAGCGGTCAGTTTGAAAACACCAAAAGTAGCTGAACCACAGCTCCCCCTAAAACCGCGGCAGAAGATGAGTAAGGAATGGTGTTTCTGAACAAAAGCTCCATTTTTCTACCTCATAGTGCCAACGATAAAAATCAGAGAAGTCATAATGGTATCTCTGTATATGGCTTACAACCTACTGTCATGCTGGGTACATTGTGCAAACCACCCTCTCTGTTCCACTAGTGGAGACAGAAAAGGGAAAGGAAATTGAGCCAACATCAGTGGAGACGCCCAGAGGAAAGACCCTCTCTTCCTGGATACCAGGAGCTGTGTGAAGAGTTTACAGCTTTTTCAAGGCAGAAAATCTTTGTTCTTTTGAAGAAAATGTCGATGGATTGCTATGCAGTTCCAATGCCTTCATTATAGCTTTCAGAACACAATCATAATTCAGCTGAATGCAACTCTAGGTATTATAAGGAAACGTGGGGAAAAACATATCTACAGGGGGAAGCACAAAATTCAATATTTTTAATTCAGGGCTTCACAAAATCACCATTTTCAGGATTTATCACTGTGGTTTAGTTTTCCTGTGTGTCTCTTACCGCTATATGAATAGAAAAGAGTGAGGATTACCTTAAGGGAGAACTAGAAAATGAGTTGTGAAATGGGTTTAGCTAGGAATACATAATGAATACAAACTACAGAGATGGGGGCCTTCTTGCAGATGTCTATGTAACGGGGTAAACACAGCTAAGTATACAATAAATGGAGAGAGATGATAATTAAATCCATAGATGATGGAATTTCATGCTTCAAAACTCAGCATAGGACAATAAATAAAAGCTGAAGATCATAAACCAAAATGTAGAATACATTCCAGAAACCCCTGCCTGAAAGCATCTGTCCACCTGCCACTTCTGCTTGTGCTGAGGCTGGGCACTTTGGATGAATGCTTAATCTGGCAGTGGGTTTACAAAATGGAAGGAGCACTATCCAAAACATCAAACATTTTCTTTAGACTTGAAAGGGTGATATTCTGAGTTTCAGCTCCCATTTGGCAGAAAATGTGAGTCTCACATGCTCTTGCTGAGACACTCTACTCTTCAGTCAGACTGCCATATTCCAAAGCAGGTCATCCTGAAAGTTGTCTCACTTAAGGGCACTGCAATAATTTGTCATCAAGGAAATCTTCAGGAGGAAAAGACCCATCACTTTTTCTCCACACCTTCCTAAAATCCATTATTCCTCTCATTTACTCCAGTCTTCCCCTTCTCCTTTTCCCATCCATCTGTTCTCCCCTAAACAGTTTCCTTTGGATGTAAGCACAATATATTCATAGAAGTCGTCACTGAATCAATCTTAAGTTTCCTGCAGAAAACTTCAGACATAGTAGAGACATGTAGGGTTAAACACATTCCTGGGGAAAAAAAAAAAAAAAAATCCCTTTAAGTCAAAAACTGTTACACCGAGGCTGAATTTATTCAAAAATAATGAGAACTGAAAATTTGTGTTAATAAGCCGGAAAAGTATTGAATCACAAAATCACATGATGTTAGAAGGGACCTTGGAAGATCATCTGTTCCAACCCCACCATGAACTCATGAGGTGCTTACGCACCCTACTGTTCAAGGGGTGAGACTGTAACTGTCACTCATTTGCACAAAAGTTACCTTTGGGGGGAAAGAGGAGAACGAGGCATCCACATTTCTGTCTTAGTCTATCATCTACCCTCTCATGAAATGTACTGTCAAAGCATTGCTACTGCTGAACTCTAGCTTCTGCCCTTCTGCCTCTGTGTTACCCTGACTCTCTCATCTGAAGCGTCTGATTTTTAAAGTGAAGAAATAATCGCTCCATACAGAAAGTGGAGTGTGAACTTTTTAGATGGATTTGCCCTGAAGATATGACTGAGAGTTCTTCCAGGTCTACCTGATCTACTGCTTTGGAGAGTCTATTTGTAACATTTCAGGGTCCTTCTTTGTTCTCTCTCTTTTTAACTTAGTCCTCAGCAGAACAAACATCTTTCGGATAACTGTATTCTTATTCTTTTTTTTTTTGGCTTGGCTTCATCCACACATGTATGTTTTTATTCACGGGTGGCTTTGCTTGCCACCACAAACAGTGAAGTAATAATGGTCTCTTGCCTTTCTCTCTAGCAGTTGTCTAACACTTTCTCCTCCTAATATACCATTAAGTCTCAGTAAAGTAGGAAAATAATTGTGTTTTGCTTGTTATATGTTTGCTGTTGGAAAGTCTAAATTTCTGAGTGACCAACAAATGTGTTTTCCAACAGAAGATCTGAATGAATAGAGGAAACAAGAAGGACCTCTTCAGAATCACCCACATTCAAAGCCATTAAACAGCTACAGATGGATGTTTGTTTCAAGTGTCTGAGTTTTGGCATCCCTTAATTCTTACCAAATTATACCAATGGCTAAGTTTCTGATGACTTTAACCACTTTAAAATTACACATATGAACTGAACTACCTACCTAGAGTCAATAGGAACAGATAAATATTTCCAAGAGCTGTTCATCTCATGCTAAAATGACTGTCTAAACTGAAAAGGTTCAGTCACCCCCTTGAGATGCTCTTTCAACACCGAATGAAACTTTAAAAACTCAAAAGACTTGAAAGAATACGATATACTTAAATGGCTTATAAAGAAGCTTTGTCTCACACCAAACTTTAAGGAGTGGTTTCTTCCATTCATGAAGACAGAATAATGAAAAATACTGTCCTCCATTAATTCCATTTTTTAATGCCACTTCCAAATTAAAAACTTGGAGAACTGTTTTCCAGTATCATATTTATCAGGGAATTTGATTGGAAGGCTGGATAAGAACATCCATCAATGTACCACTGTTGTTTATTCTTACCATAAGAAACTCTCCTCTCATCCTCTGTGCATAAAAAAAGCTGCCCGAGGGTGGGCAGAAGAAGTAGGAATCAAGATGGTAGTACTCATGCCAAAACCACCATACAATTGAGCCATGGCCAGAGTCTTCTTTGAAGTGTAACTGCCTGGTGTTTAATAAACTGTGAGGTAATACCTCACACTAGACTCAAAGTAGGGGAACAAGAGATTAATTGGGTTGACTCACCTAACCCAGTGTAATAGCCTTTTTCCTTTTCCTCCTCTGTTAATTCTCAGTACAAGAGACCTCACAACACTTCACGACAAGCTGTAGGGGTGCACTCTGCTTGTATATAATTTTATGGCTCTACAGCTAACTGCCAAGTGTCTTAGTTTTTTTCCATAAAGTGGTGCCAGTAATGTCAGGTGTACGTATATGTTAAGTACATATAAATATATTAATTGTCCTAAAACAGTGGTGTTACCTTAGCTATGCAGATAAAACTTTGCAGTGGTGCTATTTTAGATACTTACAGGGATTTTTTTCAACCATAGTTTGTTTACTTCCTGTGCTACTAGTCCGTGAATTACCACTCATCTAATTTACCTGTATTGTCATGTAACTTGTTCCCACCTGCTGTTTTTTTCTTCATCAGCTGCACTTAATGTTTTATTTTTGCCAGAGCATGTATATGTGTGAAAGCTGATATTTCAGTCCTAAGGAAGAGGAGAGATCTTTCTTGGTAATTATCAATTTTTTATTTATCTCAACAAAATGAGAACTGATGCTATTAGGTTTCTTATAAGCATGCTACTAACACCTATAAACAAGCGCAAAAGGCCAAGATGTACCCACTGTAATGTTCTGATTTTTTCTAGTGCCTTGTAAAACACAGCAGCACTAAAAGCTGTACGTTGTATTCTGAAATCTTATATCTCTGCACTGTTTTCACAATCCTGTTTTTCTGTAAACATTTAAAAGGATTATAAAAATGTATATTTGTTATGAAAAAAACACCCCCCACCAAACAAAAATAACCAAATCCAAAAAAACCCTTGCATTTCACTGGGTTACTGTCATGGAGATAAAGGAATTATAATTCCACCCTGCTGTATACTGTAAATTAGTCAAGATGCTTGATTGTGGATCTACATTATGAGGAACTGAGTGGCATATCTTTCCATTATCTTCTTTAGGCTATAAACCTGCAGTTGCATGGCGTATTTCGGTAGTCAACACGGGCTCTATCTTTATCCTATTGACAGCCAATAAATCTTCCAAAATGATGTTGCTATTGTGGAAGGTTTGCAGAGCATTTGTCTGTCAGATGTTTAAAAGACTGGGTTGTAAATCTGACTACTTTTACAACAGCAAAAGCAAAAAAAAAAAAAATCAATTTGTGAACTTTGTAATGAGCATTGTCAGTCTGGGTTAGCATTCATGCCAGTTAAGAAGCTCTATTCAAGGGGCTGAGGCTATTTTCCTTCTCAGAATAGGGAGAGTGGGAAAAATAAAAAAATAGAGGTCTGGAGACCTCCTTTTGCAAAATTACACATGAGCAGTGAAGACAGTATTGTGCCTAGTAGGATTAACATCATTTGGCCAAAACACAATTCCCCAGGCACATTCTCAAAGAATTTGCCTGGAAGTACCATCTTTGCAGTATCTTCTGGATAGAGCGATGTTTACAGACACAGAAAGCATTCCCTCAACTGGTGGTTAAACCTGTTGAAAAGATTCACTGACAAAACCTTTACAGATCACTACCACCACACGTACAGCCTTAAAAAGATATTAAGTAGGACACAAGATTCACCATGTCCAGAAGAGATATTGCAAAGCAAGGAAAGAGGAAAATTCACTCCAAATTTCTGTGGCATAGGATGTTGTTAGTCACTGCTTTCGCAGCTCTACAGTAAGAAGAAATTTGGAAATTTGAGAGGAATCCGATGAAATTCAACAAGGGCAAGTGTAGGGTCCTGCACCTGGGGAGGAATAACCCCCTGCACCAGTACAGGTTGAGGGGTCACCTGCTGGAGAGCAGCTCTGAGGAAAAAGACTCAGGAGTCCTGGTGGACAACAGGATGGCCGTGAGCCAGCAACGTGCCCTTGTAACCAAGAGGGTCAGTGGCATCCTGGGGTGCATCAAGAAGATGCTGCGTAACCAGCAGGTCGAGGGAGCTTATCCTGCCCCTCTACTCTGTCCTGGTAAGGGCCCATCTGGAGTACTGTGTCCAGTTCTGGGCTCCCCAATTCAAAAAGGAACAGGGAACTGCTGGAGAGGGTAAAGCAGAAGACCGCCAAGATGATTAGAGGGCTGGAGCATCTCTCTTATGAGGAAAGGTTGAGGGTCTTGGGTCTTTTTAGTCTGGAGAAGAGAAGACTGAGGGGGCATCTGATCAACACCTATCAGTACTTGAAGGGTGGATGTCAGGAGGAAGGGGTCAATCATTTTTCATTTTTGCCCAGTGAGAGGACAAGAGGAAATGGGCACAAACTTGTATATAAGAAGTTCCATCTAAACATGAGGAGGAACTTCTTCACTTTGAGGGTGGCAGAGCACTGAAACAGGCTGTCTGGAGAGGTGGTGGAGTCTCTGCCTCTGGAGACATTCAAAACCCACCTGGACACATTTCTGTGCAACCTGCTCTAGGTGGACCTGCTTTAAAAGGGGAGTTGGACTAGAGGATCTCCAGAGGTCCCTTCCAGCCTCATATCATTCAGGGATTCTGTAATTTTGCAAGGGTGAAGCAGTCCCAAAGCCTTTCAGGGGTCTGCGTGGTCTCAGAGATTCGTGGACACCAGATATCTAAAGATGTCTGTCACATACCAAACTTTATAACAGCTTCTCTAGAAGTCTTATTAGAAGGTCAAAAGAGTGTAGGGAAGTGAAGGCAGATCTTCATGGTGTAATGCAGTATATGCAGAGGGCCCAATAGACAGCTTAATAACTGAAATCTGAGAACACAGTTTTATGAACCAAGGTGAGATACTGGTTGATGACAGATTATCACTCATGCTGCTGAGCAGTGCTAAACAGTGCTGAGTCCCCAGTTTGAGCTCATCGCCAGAAATGGTGACATAGATTCTATCAGAGCATCTAAAGAACCAAGTCACTTTGATTCCTATTTACAGGATTTTGCAAAAGTCCTTTTATTTTTAAGGGTCCTGCCTTATTAGCACTGATGAAGAGATGACACTATTTGTCCATCCTGTTCACTTTGTGTTGCTCAGCATCTCTGAGATGTTGCCACAATAGGGCTTTCTGTAAGAAGTGTAGATTTATCTCCATCTGAATTTGAGTAATGGCACAACTGGTGGAAAACGTTTCTCTGAGACTTGCCACCCAGCATCCTTTGCACTTCTTGCATCTCTTCTTCCTAATGTCTTCTGAGGTACTACCTCAGAATTTGAGTAAAGGCACAACTGATAGAAAATGTTTCTCTGAGACATGCCACCCAGTGCTCTTTGTATCTCTTACGTCTCTTCTCCCTAATATCTTCTGAGGTACTATACTTTAGATGTTTATGAGATTTTTCTCACAATCTAATCTTGACAGATCTTCTGCATGAGACTTCTCATCAAGTAGAAGAGGATTCACAACACTAATGCATACCTCCCTTCACAGGGTGTTTTATTAAATTTTTTTTTTTTTTTTTTTTTTTTTTTTTTTTTTGCTATGCAAGGCATAATCTTTCCGGGTGAATGGATAATTCTTCCATCATGGGTATCCTGCAGCTTAGAACACATCTCACACATTAATATCATGATTTGTAGTGCAATTTTGTGCCATGAAAAAGATGTCATTTGTCACATAACGAAGAAGCATTTGCAGCTGGAAATGTTTGATTATTTCTTCTTGGAATGACCTGGTCATTCATTGACTCATTATATCTGCCTATTTGACAGAAGGAAATTAACAACATCAATAATATCCTAGGAAGTTAGATAATGAGCTCTCGAGCTACACTCATCTTACAATTCCTAGTCTAATGTTTAAAGCTCACCAGTTGGTCTCATTTCAGTGTCTCAGTGTTTGTGAAAGTTAACACATAGAACTTCAGAGTCTTAAAATGAAAGATACTGAATGCTTTTCTATATCTCTTTTAATAGCTCTCAGGGCATTTGCATGAGAAGAACTGAAGGTTATGAAAACTTTCACAAAAATGAACGAACTATGACTACATGAGGAATTTTAACATCTGATTTAAAACTCTTGGTCTAATAGGGTAACAATTTACTCATTTGTAATTCTTTTGAAGAAGTAGGGTTACGTGCAGACAACATGAGTCAAGTATTAGCCTTCGCTTCATTCAGTGAGCTCATTCTCTCTGTTACAGATGGGTTGCTGCATCTCTACTTAGTACTGTCATTATAGTAATTACTGAGCACGTCTATCTCACAGTGCTTCTGACCTCTCTTCTGTTCTTTCTTTTCAGGTCTGCAGACTCATCCTCTCATTTCTTGTCTCTTTTCAAAGTTGCCTAGAAGACTCTGACCCTTTGACAGTTCTATTTTTCTTCTCCTGGTATTTTTTGATCTTAATCACTTCACCACAAAAAAAAAATAAGATGAGGAAGTGTTAATTCTCTAGTAGTAGAAATTACAGTTGAGAGTATCTCCACAGTCATAAACTGGAATCTTTTTCCTCCTCCTCCTTTGTGAGATATTTCCATGCTGCTTATTTGAAGCTAAATGTAAGTAAGTTGTCCCATGGCTAAGGACTGGAACTTGGCTTCAGACACAACCTGCAACCTGCACAAGTGTGGTGATAGGAGCACAGGCCCTTCCCAATGCCACTAAGCCACCTGTAGCTCAGACTTGTATGCGAGTCCAGATTCCTGACTGAAAATGGAGAATGGATCCATGGACCTCTCCTGGCAGGGCAGGACAATGCCCCTCTTGTGAGCCCTGCCCTTCTCTGCAGTATTGCCACAGCCATGGCTTGAACCATTTCTCCCTGCAAATTTAAACCCAAATTTAAACTCATGACAGTTGTCAAATGTGCTGTTCTCATAGATTTAATGATGCAGGGTGCCAAGGGAGGTGGAAGCAGCACCTAGTGTCCTCTGGACATTGTTAGTCAGTCTGCAGGCAACATCCAAGAGTATCAATATTAGAGTATCTTTGTAAGAAAGGTAGCTATGAATCCCTCAAATAGCTAATAGTGACAGGAAAAAAGATTTTTAATCACTGCTTTTATCAATCTATTCAGGAGTACGGCTGTCTTGGGAAAATCCTGTCCCTCTAGTATATGTGTGCCCAGTGCCTAGTGCAAAGGAGTGCTGGTTCCTCAGTGGAGACCTCATTTTTTCTTGCAGTTGAAATACCAGTACCATGAATAAGTAAGCTAAAGGTTTCACACCACATCCCACTAGACTTTTTTTTTTTTTCAAATTCAATCTTTAGCTGCTCTGTCTTCATTGATGACCTGTTTTTCTTAAAGCTAAATTTGCTAAGGAGACAATTCTGACAGGCATATCAGATAGGAAATCATAAAATATTGGTTTTATGTTTCAGTTTTGACTGTCAATGTGCTTTTCCTAGTAGGGTTCCAACAGTAAACTGCTTCTTTTTTGCCTTCCTAGAGGAAGGTTTATACTCATTTGTAGCAGATTGGTTAGTCAAGTTTAACAGAGGGAGAGCAATAACACCCTGCAAACACAGTGAAGTGCAGAATGGGTATACTTCCCTGATCTATTAGAACAATTAATGTGATAAACATTTAAAAAAATTCTGAGCTTCCCAAAACCATAATGCTACAGATTTGATGGGATCTTTCCCAGAAAATACTTATGTAATAAGATTTATGTAATATTTATGTAATAAGATTCCTTCTCAGCTCTTTTTTCTGTAACTCTTGAGCAGCTTTTCCAAGTGTCTCTTGCCCAAAGTGATGTGCTGGCATCAGTGTCTAGGGCAGCAGTGGCGCTGGGAAGTTGCGGTCGTCGTATGACCCCTGCTGGCAGGAAATAATTGATAACAAAATGAGAGAGGAAAAGAGGCTTTTGTTTGTAATGAATGACATGCTGTCACTAAATCAGTCAACTGCATAAGTTAAGTAGTAACAGTAGCAATAGAAGGGAGAAACAAAAGATTGTGGAACAGAAGACACAAATGAGTAAAAATTATTGATTAAAAATGTTAATTGACCACTGCATTTTATGAAGACAGGGTAAAAGCCTCTGCCAGCTCACCTCTGCTCTAGACTTGTCCTGAGGCAGTTTGCCTCCTATATGTCCCAAAGAGCTGAACTCTCCTGTGACATACAGCGTGCTGACAACCTGTCTCCTTGTGCCTGGAGAGATCATCTTTCTGTCCCCAGTGACTGTGGTTAAAACAGGTTGGCATCCAAGCTGTTGCACAGGAATGCCTGAAGCAACACAGGAAGGTAACGTGTGTCAATTTTTGAAGAGGTTACTGGAGTTTTCTAACAGCTTTAGCACTGCTACTGGCTACATCAAAGCTGGGCTTCAGTAACACAGAGTTGAGTGTGGTCCAGAACTCACCCGTGCTTCCCAAATGGATCACGCTGCAGTCAATAGTATGCCATAGTGTAATTCACACTCCACATTTGCTTGATGCCAAGTAGAACTGAAGGGACATGGAACAGAGAATGCTCCAACAGACAACCTGTGATTTTGCCATTCATTCCTGTTAGTGTACAATAAATGTCTTAATTTGGATTACACATTATTCCCCTTTCAAAATGTAGTTGATTTCCAATACGCTCTTAGATTAGTTGCATGTTGAAAAGCTGTCACGTATTTTACTGGTAACTTGTGTTACTAAATCTGGGACTGACTCATGACCCATTAGTTCAGCACTCTTCTTTGGCGAGTTATTTTCTTCTGAACCATTCAAAGGATAATGACATTGATTAAAAAAAAAAAAAATAAAAAAAAGTATTTTCTGCAGTCCTAACTCATAAGGATTGCTTCCCCACCAAGTACATGTCCCCAGCTGCCATGGAGACATGGAAGAAATGGGATGTATTGCCTAAAGAAGATGGCCACAGTCACAAGCTGAAATCAGCTATGTGGGAGTTACCAAACAAGATTGCAGAGGAGAGGACAGAAGAAGCTGCAGGTTTTCCATGCAGGAAGGAGACCCAACAGCACTTCGGCTTCATTATGAAAGGGCCGAACTCAGGAGAGCAATGTTACTCTTACACTAGTTTTCCGAAATTTAGGGAAATTCTGATATAACAGAAACTAAGTACTGCCTGCTAGAAGCTCCCAAGTTAAAGCACTACAAGACAGAGGACACGCTGCAAGTAATAAGACTGATGAAGGGTCTCATCAAAGACATCAGTCCTCAAGTGAGTCCCAACAGCTGGAGTAGCAATTTGGATGCAGTGAGTTGCAGTCAAAACACAGCTACCCCTCCACTCATAGAGCTGGAGAGATTGTTTTGATTCACTTCTCACGTGTTTCTCCACTTCTGCATCTGCATGTTAAATCTATGGA
Organism: Thinocorus orbignyianus; assembly: GCA_013400375.1. Taxonomy (NCBI): domain Eukaryota; kingdom Metazoa; phylum Chordata; class Aves; order Ciconiiformes; family Thinocoridae; genus Thinocorus; species Thinocorus orbignyianus. Next base: position 628,283 of record VXBW01007510.1, on the reverse strand, counting down.
CACCAAATATATGCCTTCTATAAGCAAAGCAGACTCTTCAGAAAGATGGCTGTAGAAAATGACTTTTACAATGGATGTACACATACAGAAATGTACGCCTGGAAACCGCTGATCTATAGTGACAAGTTAAGGGTCTTGGCATTATAGCATTTGTATTTGATTGCATGTTTAACCAGCTATTTAGTATTATTCTGATAAACTATTTGCAGAGTAAGTATTTCTTTGTCTTTAACACAGAGGCAAATATTTTGCAGATTTGTGGGTTTGCAGGCTATGCTTATTAATTACTATCTTCAGTGTAACTTTTAGCACTGAAGATCTTAAATATTGTAGTCAACAAAAACAGGTAAGTAAAATTTATGTTTTAATCAAAAATAGGAAAGTTGAACTCAGGACAGTTGTGGCTTGGCTACCCATATCAGGTAAGAGTAGATTTGTTTTATAGAGCAAGTTTATAGAGGAAACATTAATTTCATTAAAAAAAAAAAAAAAAAACCAAAGAAATTATCCTTCTAACCTCGAAGAGTAAAGGTACATGTAAAAATGACATGTACTGGTGGGCAGAAAGAAAGTAACAAAGCTGAAAGAAAGCAAGCTGGGGTCATTTGGACAAAACCCTTCCCCACCATGAGATGCTGTATTGGGGTCACAACCCGCATACAACATATACACAGGTGATCATAAAAACACTGTGACAGGAATCAGGCAACTGTGATTTCTTTTGTCTCTTTTCACACTTTGCACACATTATGCTTTTCCAAATGCCGCAATCCTTTTAGCTGTTTTTTTGCTGGTTTTAGCACTTTTCCTATCACAACACTTCATGTTGCCATTACAAATCAATTCCACTCCTCTATGCTGGATTCTCTCCTTTTCTGACCTTTTCTTTTCAGAATGAATTAAGATAAACACAAACAGGCATACGACTCTGGGAAAGTATGTCCGCACGTACAGCTCATCAACAATAGCTGCAGTACACGGAATTCACCCTTGAGAAAAAAAGGTTAATTTAGATAACTTTTCAGGCAAAGCTGTGCTGGGAAAACATTTTAGTTCAATTTTCAAGGATATAATAAACAGAGAGTAAGTACTCACTGCCACAGCTCTCTTATTATCCTTTCTGTCTGAAAAAAAAAATATTCAAAGGTGCATTGAAACAGCCATCAGAGGGTGCATCTACACTATCAGTTTGGCTTGATCCCTATTTCAGTCTTAGGTCTTGGTACCCTCCCTGCCCATACTGTGTCCATACCAGCTCTTGAACACCAAGCTCCCACCAAGCTCCGGTAGCTCCCTGAGAGGGTTCAACCCCAGTCTAAAAGGTGTGAGCCAGATCTCATTACCTAGCCTGAAGGGGCAGGGCTTTCAGCTCACAAAAATTGTATGGATGTACTCAAAAACTTTGTTTCCTAAAAGAGGAGGACTTACACTTAAATTTGTAGGTTGACCAAAAAGCGTAAGATGTTTCCATCTTTGTTGATATATAATTTGAGATAAGAATGAACTTGCAAAGTGCATAATTTTTTATTTGCTACTACGAACTCCATAAGAAAAAAGAATCGGAAGAGAAGGAACTAGAATATAAACGTGGTCATAATTTAAATTGCTGCTGTACCAATTCAGGGAAGCATTTTCATTCAGGCCAACATGGCAATTCTCATTTAAGGTAGAAGACTTGAGGGTATATTTAAACTTATGTGTAAATCATGACATAAAAGATTAACAATGTTTATAAACCATACACTAAAAATATTTACATGTTACATTCTCTGACTGTAGAATATCTGGTTGTTAATAGAAACATAAAACCTTGGAAACTTTGGGGTCAGCAATTTCCATTTGCATATCAGTAGCACATGCTAATTAGGTATCCAGAATTTTATTAGAATATTGAAAGAAATTATAGATACATGTATTTTATATATATGTGTATCTGTACATACATATAAACATACATGTATATTAAAAAGTACGGAGACAATCAGGTCCCTTATTGGCTGAAGAATTACAGGGCTCACTGATTTCTTAAATGAGCAGCTTGGTGACCTGAGCTTGGGAGAACCCACCCAGTTTCAAGGTGTAGTCAAGGCTAGAGGTAGAATCTCAATATAATGAAACAAGGAACCCAAAGAAATCCAAAATTACAATAAAGACAAGATCCTCTAAAAGGACTTGTCATTTCCAATGCCATCATAGCTGTGCTAAATAGATCGATAGTGAACCTCTGGCCACTGGCTCTAACTAGCTCTAAGCCAGGTCCTGGGTCTCACATCAGTCGGATACAGAGCTGGGAACTACCACAGATAGAGAAAAGGAAACTCTGACATCTCAGTTTTACACCCTCACGCACACACCTGAGTCCAGGTTGCAGGCAGGCACATGTGTAAAACAGGATCCCTGGTCTATGTGTCTGACTGTTTGAAAGAAAGCATTGGTCATTCTTTCACAGAATGCCAGGACCTTCTTTTCTGTACTGCTGGTGCCTGGAAAACCAGCCTGAGAATCCAATTCTAACGTTGTACTTCAGTGTCACTTGCAAAACTGCCCTAGATGCCGGGATCTTATCTGTTCTGAGCAGAGCTGGGGGAGATCTGTGGCACACTGAGGATGAAAGTTCAGCTGCAATTCCAGCATTTATAGCTTTTAATCTAAGTAACTAGGATTTCGGTTCTTTCATTTCCCCCTCACCCAAGCACGGAGCTTGCAATGACCTCAGTGCAAGCAACCACCAGGATGTACTTAATCTTCCTCATAGCCCAGAACTCATTACTGGAAGGTGAAAGGCTATAAATAAGTCGTGTTCAGATTTGCCTACGCAATGGTCCAGGCACTCCCCAGTCATATGTTTCCGCCTACAAACATCAAAAGCTGCAATATTAAAAGGGAATAGAAACTTTAAAATATACCAAGAAGCAATCATTAGGAGAAAACCAAGAACGCATGCAAAAGTTATGAGACATTTACACTTTGCAGCTGTGGTGGGTCTCATGATTACTGACCTCACCATGGGTGTATTCCTAAGGATGCTAAAGAAAGAAATTCAAACTTGTCTTGTTTCGTAGACTTCATTATGAGGATGCTTTGTTCACCTACAAAAGCTAAATAAATAAGGTACAAGTTCTCATATCATATAAAATGAGACAGATAAAAATTTTCTCTTGGACAAGTTCACTGGCCTGTACATGGCTTTGTTTCGCAATCTTTTTTTCCTACTATTCAAAGAGTTTTACTCAGGTCAACAGGGAAGTGACATACCAAGTTTCATCTCCAAAAGTTGACTGTCTTCCCTTTATGGCTGCCAAAAGACAGTGAAAGCAATACTGTTATGCTAGAGGGAGAAACTAAATTTTCCACTCCCCTTTTCACTAAAAAAAAATAAATTGAGAATTAATCATGTTTTTGTAACACAATCTATTGTTGGACTGAAACCAAGACAGAAAAAAAAAAAACTGAAAAGCAACAATCTGATAAATTAGGGGTTATCTTTCATTCTTAATGTCAGTGAAAGTCCCATGCTCTCACTCAAAATGGTGTTCTTTGAGCCTAGTTCAGTTCAACATGTTGGATAACACTTCAAGATAGACTTGTTCTGAAGTGTCCCCTACAGCATTCACCTGGAGAAACTGGTGAATCATGGCATAGAAAAGTATGCTCATCACAGGGTAAAAAACTGGCTGGATGGCTGTGCCCAGAGAGTTGTGATTAATGGGGTTAAATCTTGTTGGCAGCTGGTCACCAGTGGTGTAACTCAGAGCCCAGTTTTGGGTCCAGTCTTTTTTAATAACTTTGTTGATTATCTGGATGAGAGAACTGAGTGCACACTCAGTAAGTTTGCAGATGACACCAAACTAGGTGGGAGTTGATCTACTTGAGGGTAGGAAAGCTCTTCAGGGGGACCTGGACAGGTTGGATCAATGGGTCAAGGCCAATTGTATGAGGTTCAATAAGGATGAGTGTCGGATCATGCATTTCAGTCACAACAGCCCCAGGAAATGCTACAGGCTTGGGGAAGAGTGGCTGGAAAGCTGCCTAGCAGGAAAGGGTCTGGGGGTGCTGGTGCTTAACATGAGCCAGCAGTGTGCTCAGGTGGCCAAGAAGTCCAACAGCATCCTGGCCTGAATCAGGAATAGCGTGGCCAGCAGGAGTAGGGGAGTGATTATGCCTCTGTAGTTGGCACTGGTGGGGCCTCACCTCGAGTACTGTGTTCAGTTCTTGGCCCCTCACTACAAGAAGGACATTGAAGTGATCTCTCCAGAGGAGAGCCACCGAGCTGATGAGGGGTCCGAAGAACAAGTCATATAAGGAGAGGCTGAGGGAACTGGGCATGTTTAGCTTGGAGAAAAGGATGCTTGAGGGGAGACCTCATTGCCCTCTACAGCTACCTGAAAGGAGGTTGTAGAGAGGTGGGTGTTGGTCTCTTCGCCCAAGTGAATAACGACAGGACCAAAGGAAATGGTCTGGAGTTGCAGCAGGGGAGGTTCAGATTAGATGTTAGGAAGAATTACTTTACAGAAAGAGTGGTCTGGCACTGGAATGACCTGCCCAGGGAGGAGACTTTTGCTCAAGAATGTCCATCCTTTGTCTTGGAGCAACTGGGAACACACACAAGCTACAGTTATCTTTAGACAACAGTATATCATAAAATCAAACCTGATAGTTCAGGCTATTTTTAGTTTCTAAGATTATATAACTTAAGAAAAATGTCAGTCATCAAAATACAAAACAGTTTCCCCAGTGCATTTCTGAAGTTGTTTGATCTAGATAAACCAAATAGATTTAATTAGTTGAAAAAAAAGCAATAGAACTGTAAATAGGATCAGAAACATCTTTTTTTTTTTTTTCCAGGGGCCCAAAATAGGATGCAGATATAGTGCAACATGCACTAAGTAAAAGGGAGTAATGACAATGCTTTCTGTATGGTTTCTTGGATAAAGAAACCTTCCTAAAGAGTGGTAGAGGCTATAAAATCTCTGCCCTTGGGGGTTTTTAAGACCTGACCAAATGAAGTCCTAACAAAATTGGTCTTGTCAGATAGATGACCCTCCTTTGAGCAAGTGGCTGGATGGAAACCCGCTCCCCTCTCCCCCATCCCTGTTTCTTGCAACCTGAATAATTCCATGAGTCGATGGTTCAGATGATTAGATTTCTTCTCTTGTGATCTGCACCTTACTTGTAGACCTGAAAAGCTATGCAATCCCACACTGAAAAGAAGTTCTTTTCTATGGCTTTGGGGCTCGTTTCTTTCTTTATCTGTAGCTCCACTGCATCCAAAGGAGCAAGAAATATTCTCATTTGAAAGTGGAAATGCACTCAGAAAATTCATTGATATTATTTGTATTCTAATTTCTCCTTTTCCTCAAGAGTGTCAGCAAAAGTTGAATAAGCTCTAGTATGACCATCTGAGGAGATTTTCAATTATTTGCAACTTGCCAAAATGGGAGATGGGAAAATGTATCAGAGCCTTACCCTATAGGATCTGGATGTCTCTGTGTGTCACAGAATTAGTTCCATTCCCACTGGTCTTCTCTGCAGCCTTTGGTACTCAAAGATTCAGATTCATCTTCTCCTGCATCCCTCAAAGTAATTTAGACATGGAATAGCTCCAGGAAGAGAGGTTTAGCTTGAAACACATATGATTCCTTGAGTATGCTTGCTTTTTGGATAGTAACTTCACAATGATTGAATGCAGAATTTCCCATTATACTGAAAATTTTATGAAGAAACACAACTGACAAGCTTTTAACAATTGGGGGGAATAGGAAGCTATTCTCTATGGAAAAGAAGGCATTACAGGATAAGAAAAGCTTTTATAATGCAATCCAAATCCAAACAACATTCACTTTACTTCAAACTTTACTTCAGTCTTTCCTCCCAAGTGTTTTACAGAGCTTTACAAACAGAAAAATAAGTTTAGTACAGAGTAACTTTGTGACAAAAACTTCAGGATTTCAATTTGTTATCAAAATGCCATCACTGTTTTAATCAACTTTTTGACTAAATCTGTCAAAATTCAAATTTTCAAATATCTTTCCACTGAAATTCTCCATTAAGAAATAACCTGTTTTCTAATTTAAATAATTTATAAAAAGAAGAAAGCGGATTCAAGAAAATCTAGCTAGCCAAAACTGCTAAACTTCACACAGTTTTGTCTGTAAAAGGCTTACTGACCTAGTATCTCTAGAGTATCATACTGTTTTCTTTGAGATTTTCTAACTATCTGGTCTGCAGAATAAACAAAATAGTGAAACACACCAATATAGTTTATGGAGTATATTTCGACATAACAGAGCTAACTAAAAAGAAAGAATGAAACTCTCAATTTGATAGCAACAAAACATTCAAACAAATAGGGAAAGTTGAAGGATTTCTTTTCCCTTGGCAGTGCCTTCACACAGACATAGTACTGACTTTCTACTATAATCTCCAGCTCCACAACTATCTTCATTCTCCTCTCAGAGATAGTAAAAGAGAGCAAACTTGTTTACAGAACAACATCTTCCTCCTTAATCTGTGTTTGCACAAGGGGCCCGGCATGGAGGATTCTCCATATCACCTTTCATTGAACACAGTTTTTCTTTCAAATAAGCTTATGAGGCAGAGCCAAAACCCTGACATCCTGCCCCAGGCACTGTGATGAGCATTGGTACAACAGTCCATGTACGTGTCAGGATGTACCAGTGAGGCCATGGACCTAAGGCCTTTCCTGCATGGAAGCTAGAGAAGCTGGCTCAGGAAGCCCTGGCTTCCCTGTGCCAGAGATCAGGAAGGTGAACAGCTCCAAATACTTAACAAACAGGAACAAATAGCTCCCACAGGGGAAATGCAAAGAAGCTGTTTTTAAGAGCAGTTTGCAAAGCCTCTCGCTTCTTATTTATTTATATCTGGAATAGCAGAGGCCAAAGACTGAAAAAGGAAAGTGTCATCAGGGAGTGACTGGAGGCCAATAAATATTCTGCAATAGAAAGCAAACAAACGAAAACAAGGCGCTTTTTGCTCTGCGAATAATCCCTATAGGTCTCATTAACTGTCAGAAATTAAGCAAAGACATAAATATTTTCCACATTGGCTCTTGCTGCTGGGAGCATTCACATTGATGTCACCATTTCTGAAGTGATTCAGAGCAACTTGCCAGCAGGAGTCGAATGAACCTACCTCTCACAATAACACCGTCTGCTGTCATTTTGCATTTTACGTTTTAATTATGTTCCCTGTGCTGAAGCGGTGCTCAGGCTGCGTGACCTTCCTGGTACGAAGTGTCAGATAGAAAAGCTCAAGCATGGCTTTTATGTCTGTTTTTGATGAGTTCTCACAGTGACCTTGCTCACCCTGGGGAGAAATGGGCTAATAGTTGCCCTTTATTGTTACTGTTCTTCATGTCTGCTAGCAGCTTTGGGAATCCTCAGGTAGACAGTTACTGTTTTTAGGACTGTGCCATGTTCTTTTTCAGCTCAGTTCTTCCAGCACCGGGGTAAGAGGGGAGTTCTGCTGGCACACCCCTTTTATTTCGTATTCTGTGCCTCTCAGGCACAGATAGGCAAAAGCACATCAGTGGCTAATGCAGCCCAAACAGCCAGCCTGCCAGTCCCAGGAGGTGTCCAAAGTTTTTTAAAAATCTGGATGAACTACGTCAGGTGAACACACATGGGTCAAACTGACTGCAGCTATGAGTACAGGGTTCTATCCCCTGGTAAATTCACCTCCTGCACTTACAAAAGCAATACCCTTAACAAAATTGATTAATAAAATAATAAAATTCTTAGCCCAGCTAAGAAACAGCTCAAGAACAGCTCTTTATGGTGTTCAGCTCTTCTGCTTCTCACTGTACCTGGCATTACTGCTCTGTAGGGAGGCTGATCATGAATAGTTTTCGTCAGTGGAAAGAGAACAGCAGGATGAGGAACAAAAATCTAGGGCAGAGAGTCACTGTGGATAAGATGAAACCAAACAACTTAGCTGCTGATTTGCCATTTCTCAGCTTGTTTCAAAAAGCATCAGTATTAATGATCTACATATTTTTAAAAGGAAATAAAATGTATATGATGAATTATATGTGTAGCAGTAGCCTAATTAGTGTGTCATCTCTGCTATAGCAATTCATCTAATACAAGCTATAGAAAAATTTTATCTCTGAAAAATACAATTAAGCCTATCAGAACAAATTTTCATCACAGCGCTCAAAGAACCTATTAAACAGGACAAAAGCTGAATCTAGAAAGGTTTGATCTTCTCTCGATGGGGGCACCATGTACTCACCAATCCTAAGGAGAACAGTGCCCCGTGGGTAGCTTGGCTTCACTTTGGATTTACTATTAGAAGTCATATAGTCAAGATCAGTAATTCTTCTGTGAAAGAACAGTTTAACAAACTTTGTGTAATTTGACTTTTAATTTGAAGGAGAATAGCTGAGTATAACTGCAATCAGGAATTTAGAGCAAATGTCAAAGGAAACCTACAAACTTTACCTGTAATCTCTGTTAGCTGCCAAGGGATTGGTCTTGGTTTTATCTGTTTGCAGCAAGGAAGTGAGCAGCAAAAGGTTTTTTAACACTTTAAAACCTAAAAGGTTTTTGCAGTCAAATTTTGCTTACAGAATCCAAGCCAGAGCTTTATAAAGCCCTATGCTAGTATGGTTTTAGAAATAACAGAGATTTAAAAGTTCTATAAGGTCCATTCTAAAGTAGCTTAGAGTGATTTCTTTCAGAATGGAACCAAATTGGATATGCCAGATATTCTCTCAGTATTTTCTCCAGCACAATTTAAACAGGTAAGAAAAAAAACAACAAACTGTGGACAGCAGCTCAAAGGAAAAATGAATAAGGTCACTGCAAATGAAAACTTTAAGCTTAACCTGGTCACTCTTTTTGTTGCACCAGCTAGTAAGTAAAAAAAGATTTCAGAGTCAAGTAGGAAATCCCATGCTGTGGTTGGAAAAAATCCAGGCACATGGAGTTTATCAACACACCATTTGGGTAATTATATGTAGCTTTGCATACAACAAACAGAGGAGTTTTAAGAAATCACTACCTCTGTGGAAGGCACCCATCGGTCACCTCATTGAACAGGCTACTTGCTGCCCCTCCTTTCTCACCACATGTGGTTTCATGACAAAGATTGTTCGTGTATTTTTCCTAATCTGTTAAGTAATCATAGGGTGTTGGTAGGAAAAGTCAAGCTTCTGTCATATGCAATTCATTATGTATGTAGTTTTAGCAGTGAAAAAGCAATTGGAGTAGAAATAGAAAGCCGTAGTATACAGGCATGAGTTTATGAAGATACTGGCCAGAGGCAACTCTAATTTAGGTGCATTAAAGTAAAACTGCAATATTTTTTTCATGTACCCGCAGGGCTACAACCTACACAACCAAGTAATGCAGCACACGAGGCACTGATGAGTACATGACAGCAGTTGTGCCTGGTTCCTGGTTGTGGGGTGGTATGTTTGGGGCAGGGGGGGATGTGGGAGACATCTGTGGGGGAGGCAGCTATGCGGCTGTCTGCTGGATAAATTTTTAAACTGGTAAGAGTCTGTATCTTTCTTATGCAAATAGGAGGAATTTACGAAAAAAACCTGCACTGCAACCAGCTGCTACCCAGAGTGTGATGACTGTGATGCCTCTTTGCCTGAATCCTTAGGTAAATACTTGGTACTCTCAGGGCAAACTTGACTGGCAAATCGTCAGGCCCCTCTGAACAGGTTTTTTTTCAGGCAAAATGTTCTCTGTGACACATTAAAAAGGGAGTAAGCAAAATGGGTAACCATAAAGGATGTGCTCTCTTCTCCACCAGAAATGTCCAGCTCAGTACATTGGGCTGGAATGGTCCTGCAATATTTCCTACCCCATTGTCTTGTTTCTTCAGGATTTACTTATCACATAGCAATTTGTGTCATGCAGTCTTCTGTTGCACAGACCAGTCAGCAGTCAGGAGAGCATAATATTGGATATGCTGCCTCCAGAGAAAGCAAGCAGAGAAAGACAGAACTCAGCAGGGTCAAATTCTGATTATTTCAAAAATTTAAATCAAAGCAATCTGGCAGAAGTAAAAGGATACATAGCAGATGGAATGCCCCACTGTATAAGACTTCTCTCTCATCTAACAGTTAGTCACTCTGCCCTTTCTTCTTAATTCATTTATCCCCATCTTTCTTTCCAGGTACCCTTTCTTCTTGCTTGAGGGGAAAAAAGAAAGGAAGTTACTCTTGCGTAGGTGGAGGTAGGATCAATGGCAGTGTCTAGCACCAGACACTTAATATCTATTGAGTGCAGATGGAATGAGTCTGCTAGAAGTTCAGCACAACCTATATAAGTAAGCTGAGGTTAGTGATGAGGCTTGTTATTGAGCTTCCCTCTGTAGTAAGTGGAAAGAGACGTTATGCATGTTTTTGGATGGGAAGGTAGGAAGAATCACCCAGAGGCATCTGGTGCTCCCTGAAGTCTGTACAGTGGACATAAGCAATAGACTTAGACTTCATGCCTAGGTTAAATTATGTGTGATACATCTAAATCTGACCCTTCTTAATTTCTTCAAGATCCCTTTCAAACTTTCTATATCTAAGTAACAAAAAGACAAATATCTCTCTTCCTCCTCTTATAGACTTCAGATTGGGAAGGAAAACCATCCTTCATTTACCTGGGAAGGATGAAGAAATGGGCTGACTGAAATCTTATGAAGTTCAACAGGATGGAACAACACCATGCACCATCGCAGGCTGGGGGCTGACTTTCTGGGGAGCAGCTCTGTGCCAGCACTGTGTCCTTGTGGCAAAGGCCAGCCCCAGCCTTGGCTGTATTAGCAAGTAACCAGCAGGTCCAGGGAACTGATGTTTCCCATACTCAGCACATGTGAGATTGAACTGGAGTCCAGTTCTGGGCTGGACACACAAGGAGAGGCTGAGACAGCTGAGTCTGCTCAGTCTATGGAAAAGATGGCTCAGAGGAAACTTTGTCTGCAACTACCTGATCAGAAGATAGAGTGAAAATGGAGTCCAACTCTTTAGAGGTGCACAGCAATAGAATGAGAGACAACAGACAAAAGTTGGAACATGGGTGTGGTGGGTTGACCTTGGCTGGGTGCTGGGTGACCACCAAACTGCTCTATCACTCCCTCTCCTCAGTTGGACAGAAGAAAGAAAATACAACAAAAAGCTCATAAGTCAAGATAAGGACAAGGAGATCACTCAGTAATTAGCATCACGGGCAAAACAGACTCAGCTTGGGGAACTTAATTTCATTTATTACCAAACAAATCAGAACAGGATAATGAGAAACAACAAAAGAAAATTAAAATACCTTTTCTCCACCCCTCCCTTCTTTCTGGGCTCAACTTTACTCCTGATTTTCTTTACCTCCTCCACCTAAGTAGCACAGTGGAACAAGGAATGGGGATTTTGATTGATTCATCACATGTCATCTCTGTCACTCCTTCCTCCTCGCTCTCTTACTCTGCTCATCACTGTCACTGATAAACACAGCTTTGGACAATGGCAGGTCCATCTTAGACCCAGGTGGAACATGTTGTAAAGGGAATACAAGCCTGCAAATGTTCTATGTAACAAAGAAACACAAGACCCGTAGTAATATGCCAGGGATAATCTGAATACGGACAAATATGAGGGAGTGTAGTGAGAGGACGAGGGGTAATGTTTTTAAAATGATAGCAGGGAGATTTAGGTTAGATATTAGGAAGAAATTCTTTACAGTGAGGGTGGTGAGGCACTGGAACAGGTTGCCTAAAGAAGTTGTAGATGCCCCACACCAGGCAGTGTTCAAGGCCAGGCTGGATGGGCCTTTGAGGTGTCCCTGCCCATGGCAGGGGGTTGGAACTCGATGATCTTTAAGGTCCCTTCCAACTCTGACCATTCTATGATTCTAATAAAAGTAATTTCAAGTGAAAATTATTCATACAAAAATATAAAAATATAAAAGCTGAAGCACTGAAAAGCTTACAAAGCAGTAGCAAAAAAAAAAAACAACAACAAACCCAAACCAACCAAACAACTGTGCTTTTTTTCATTTAATCTGTTTTTACTATTCCACATATTTATCTCCAGCTATCCTTCTGGCAGGCCCTTACCTGCCCTTAGCCAGGGTAAAACCCAGCAAATTCTGGTGCAGTCATTTCCAGTTCATTTGAGTCGTTTTCCTCTTCTGAGTAAGATTTCTTTTCCTCTTGGGTGGTAAATCCTGAATTTCCACTTGGAGAGCCTTGACAGTGTCAATGAATAGCAACAGCCAGCAAATCCACACAGTAAGATGAATCAGGAGCTGCGAGTGATAGCGAATTGTCAAGAGCAGCAACCCGGCCAGCAAGGAGCCAGGAAGCCGAGCCAGCAAGTCAGGGCTGGGATCATATTAGGGATGCTTTCCCGTGTCAGACACCATCCAGTGATGATCCAGCAAGTCCACAGTGATGAGGCAGGTCCAAGAAGCCAGGAAGCCAAACCAGTAGGTCCAGGTCAGAAGCAAGGTCATCTGATCAGACACTAGGCACAGACACAGCAGCTGCACAGCTGTGACAGTAGCCCAAGTAAGTGCCAGCTGTGAAGCCTCAGCTCTCAAGCAGCTTCCAAGGGAAAGGAGGGGTGGGCCCTTGCTTCTGGCTTTCTTTACAACAGGTCACCAGGGCTCACAGTTTAACTATCCAGAGAAGAAATGTCTTGTTCTTTCACATGCGAACACAAAGACATGTACACCAGGGGATACTCACACATTCTTTGCAAAACTCCAAAACACTCTCTTCCTATGTGAAACTCCCAACACAAAGATAATGAGCACTATGCATATTTTCCTTACTGTTTGGAGCCATCTTTGGGCAATGACCCTTCAGTGAGCATATACCAAATTTTAAGCATGGATGGTCCTAGCAACTTTATGTACTTCAAGGTTTTATCGAGGTTTGAAGTCTCAAAACAATTTTGCTTAGAGTTCCCAAAACAAAGCTCTCTTTTTTTTTGCATGGATCCAGAGGACACAGACTGGTGGAACTGGAAGTGAAGTTGGAAAACTCAAAAAAGAAACCTGCCCAGTGTTGTACCATTTTAATTCACAAGAAGACTTTCTATTCAACCTCTGAACAAACAAATGGTAATAAAGGTGCTGTCTCTATATGGAGCTATGATGCATTAAGCAGCCTGAGTTGGAAGTGTTTTGTTAGAGGCATTGCATCACAAGCTTTCTGGCTGGTTCTGCAGAACCAAGCTTCTATGTCTTTAAACAACTCTTGTTTATGTAAATGCCTCTCCATTCTATCAATCGTTTGAGTAGTATTATTAAAACTTTTAATATTTCTTCCTCTCTGAAATGTCTGGGTGCAGCCTGAAGGTTGTGGTGCAGCTAGCAAAACAGTTTTACCGAAAATATCCAATGTTTTAGCCATTCTGAAGAATATAACTTGCAACAGGCAAAACTGCCTGAAACAGCAAGAAAACTGCAATCTGATTCAAACACCATCAATTTATTCAGGCCCATGGTATTGCAATATTTTTGGCTGCGATGTTGGGACTTTGTCCCAGGTGAATGCTGTTGATTTAAAATACCCTTTTCACTGGACTTGATAGAACATTTTTAGCATTACTGACATTTTGCTATTGAAAAACCTCATCATGAAAAGCAAGGGGGGAAAAAATGGGATTAATCTGATATAGAATAAGCGCTTTTGTATTTCCAGATTTACTCTGGAAATTTGGGGAACTATACACAAACAAGCAAAAACCATTACAAAAGCTAGGAGTGATTTTCCCTAACTATAAGATAGAGGCTCACAAAACCAGTAAGAAATTCATCCATTTTCTAAATAAGCCAAGAAAAAGAAAAACTACTCTGAAAATGCTCAATTCACTTGCTAAAAAGACAGACACGCTTGTCAGAAAAACTTCATTGCTACTATATTGAATAGTATTTATCAGGAGTACTAAAGTGGTGGGCTAAATGCTGAGCTGATACCAATGGCGTGCAGCTCCACTGACTTGAACAGAACTATTTATGCTCAAAGGTTTGGACTACTTACTTTTTGTTATTTACAAAAATAGCAAGCATTGGAACTCTTACTATAGCAATACTTTCTGTAACTAGTTTGTAAGCGAGCTAAGCAACATTAAATACCAGCCTGTGCTACCTTAATTATGCAAAATACAGTGCTGGGTACTGTGAGCTGAAATTAAGAATCATGATTATGTAGGTCTTTATATGGGATGATGATGCTATGCATTGTGAGACAAGCTTTTTATAAACCCTGCTCCTCACAAAGCATTGTTTTGACTGTGGAAGCTTAACTGTTCTCATTAACCATTTGTGCTAGACAGTTCGTTGCTCTATGTTATTATCCTAGCAGCTATTCAAGGCAGAAATGGCACAGGTGCTTTATTCTGTATTATGATAATCTTACCATTCCAGATGTCAAAATCAATCATTCATGTGTACTCTAGGTGATTGCAACTGATTGACTCATGTAGGGATTTTGAAAATGCGCTCAAGAGCTCAGTCAAAAATAGATTGATGATATGTTGCTGATTTATAAAGTACTTTTCACAGCTTTCAGGATGCTGTGCAAATACCTTGGAATAATATACAGTCAGATCAACCATACATACTCAAGCAATTTTTAAGTTTCACCCTACAGATATTAAGCTGATTCACTGGAAAAAAAATAAATAAATGAGAAATTGTCATTAGGCGAAAGCCAAAATCTTTAGACAGAATTCACTCTGGCACTTCTGATGCAAGAGAATTTCATAAGATTGATTTATATCACTTCAGTGCAGTGTGAACTACTATATGTATCAGGCAGATTTTGGTGGCTGATGCTGAAGGCTGAACAGTATATTGGGAATAGCTGGTAAAAAGCTCTTATTCCCCATCCTGATTGGCACATTTTGGCTTAAGAGCATGTGCTACTTTTCATCCACTCTGTACTTTCATACATATAGTGCAAAATCTAGGCCAAGTCTGATAAAAAATTTCTGTCTCCTCTCCAGCCACTCTGTGATCCACTTTCTCTCCTTTGGCAAAAAGGACTGGATAGGAAATGGATGCTAAACCTTAGGCTTGGGTGGGTTTTGGACTTGTGTTTTTGAATGACTTAATACAGATTACCCCTTGTGGTCGTCAAAGCAAAATTAGTCAAGGCAACAGCACGAGCAGTGAATTTACGAGCAGTAATGTGTGCAAAAGTCTCATGTAAAGAAACACGGTAATGTACAGCAAAATACCAGAGCACTAACACTGGAGATGTTAAGTGAGGCAAAAGAATAAATCTCATAAAGTGTAACCACAAACATCTTGTCTCTGATCTTGTAGAAAATGATCTCTTCTCACTTTGGACTTGTGTCTAGCAGTAGACACTATGCAAAGCTTGCAATACAAGATACTGTACAAGGATCACGCTAAAACTACAGCTCCAGTGAAGCACCAGAATTTTGACATTACTAAACTATGTGACGTGAATCAAATGGAAAACAATATAAAATAAATTATTTCAGCACACTGATGGGTTTGTACATTTTCTTCCTGACTGATACTGAGAAACACTGAGTTGCAAATTCGATTTGTCTTCACATGTAGATCTGTTTATGGTTCCACCGTACATAAAGTTTTCCACAGAGGGAAAGAAATACTGCAATTGCATCTTTTAAGAGTTTAAGTTTTGTATTATAAGTGTACATAAAGCCAGAAAAGATTGCTGTGACATGGTTCTGAGTTGTCTTATTGCATTAGAGGGTTAGAATTTTGTTACTAAGGTCATGTGGGAGAGCTCTCTTGATTTTAGGATCCCTATGGACATTGTGTTTGGTACCTAATTATCCAGTCTCAGCAAGACCAGGGATCAAAACAAAATTAAATGTACAATGAGATGAACTGTAAGGTCTCTAGGCAGGTAAACTCCCATCTGAAGGTCCCTTCAGATACAAGTGCAACACTAGTCTTCCACTGTCGTGCATACACAAAGATTAATGCTTCTGCAGTATTTCTTTCTCCCCCACTGCTCCCCTTGTTAATAGCATGTAACCCACTGTTTAAACTAGGAAGGGGTTGATTTTTATTGTGCCTATCTAAAGAAATAAAGCTTGTGGATTCATGTTGTGTGTTTGGTGCTCCCACTAAGGGGCAGTTTTGCTCTCCATTAGAAAAGAAAATTTCCTCTAGTAGGGGTGAGGAAACAAGAAAGAGATAAGGAGAAACAGACACTGCAAATTGGGCTACTTCAGTTCTGGTGTGCACAGAATTAATTGTTTTAATTTAATTAATTGATGTTTTCATTCACAGATGATCTTATCAGACACATGTTTCATGTTGAATGAGATGACTGTAACACTTGTGAATGTGAAGAGTTAATTAGAACTACACCACTGTAAACATCTTTTCTGTGTCCCTTTGGAAACTAAATGACTATGGCTGCCTTTGGACCATATCCCTGGATTTCTCTCCCTGAGATTTTCTATACCTCTATATCATCCTGAAGCTGCCGTGTTCTCCAGAAACTACAAGCTAAGTCAAAGCAAGAGTCACCACAAGAAAGACTATCTAGTCCCTTAAACTGATTTCTGACACCTCAGGGAAACAAATTGCTATGTGCAATCTGAGGGACAAGTGGCAACCTTTTTATCAGGTTGTGTCCCCAGAATCTGCCTCGAATGGTTGACGTCCTGTGCAAGCTTGAACCTCCCATAAGAGAATTATTCAAACTTCATGTTGCATTTGTGCACCCATATTTTACACAGCTTGTTTATTCAAGCAGTCACTAGTTTTATGCAAGGCATAGTTCACTGAAGAAAGACACGCTCTTTAATCCTCTATTATCATCTTTCATGGTCCAAGCCCTCTGGGGTTTCCTCAAAATACTATGTGACAACTGTGCTATATGCCACCTCACAACCTACGCTTATCTGTCCTTGTGCGGTAAATGTGTACTTAGCACAGTCCCTAGCAGTAACACCTTTTTATAAGGCTTATCGCTGATATGCCAGGGCCCTCTGTTCACAGCAGTGCTTTTTTCACAGCAGCTTTGCTGCCGCCAGTCACTGGCAGAAAGACCACACTCTGAGAGCAAATACTTATTTCACCGTGAGCCAGCGTAGAGAGATTTATTTCTTGCTGGCTTGTATGACAGTTCTCACTGCCTAAACCACCATCACAGCAGCGTTGTCTTCTGAGAGGGACCTGTATTTCTCACTTTTGCAATTGCTCCTCTGAGTGAGACTTCATTTAAAAGCACCAGCTACTTACATGACTGCACCCCAGTCGTTTCCAGCAAGGGGACCCCTGAGCTGTGGGCACTGAGCAGAGCGTGCATCACACTACAGATATTTTTGTGCCACTCTCCAGACAGTATGAAGAGGCACACCATGCCTGTCAAGACTTCTGCTGAGCAGGGGCCAGGCAGGCTTTTCCCTCTTCTGCCCCACAGAGAAACAGGCCCTCTATCTCTAGGCAGTGCAGTGCTGCAGGCTCTCCTGCTGTCATCCGGCACGCCGCATGCAGCTGGTCAGTGGGTGCTTAGATCTGTCCCCTCACATGGCACTATTCACCAGGCATGCTCCATGCCTCCTGAGTAGATGCAGCAGTGGCTCATTAGAGGAAAAATCTGGGAAGCCTGCAAATGGATGTTTTTAGACCACAAGAGACATACACAACTAGTATCTTCAAGTGAAAGAGAGAGATGTTTTCTTAAGATGGTGACTCAAAAGTAGCTCTCCTCGTCCCTCCTGCCCTGTAAGCACTCTGCCTCCCTCAGAAAAACAGTTACTAATGAAACAAACTCATTGTTCTCTTAGAAACACAGCTGGGCAGCCTTCCCGCCAATGCCAGGAACACTTGCCAGCTTCCAGTTATATAGCAGCTCTTGCAAACCCCAACAAATCCCTGCTCAAAACCGTGGGAACTACTCCATCCATCTGAGGGTCTGTTCCCAGGCAATGATTCCCTGCCCACAAGTACCAAATCTGTACAAAAGACACAAAAAGGCAAATGGGACAGCATCAATATGGGAAAAATCATATAGTGCCTATAAAGAAGCGATAAATGGCGCTCTCATCCTTATAATAACTTTGACTCAGTCCCTCGCTCTTTGCAATGAAACACCCTTTCAGCACATCACCACCCGGACCCATTTTATCTGTTTCTTGTCTGCCCTTTTGACTCGGGTGCCACTAGCTTTGGTAGAGGAAGGCATTCAAATCATATCACCAGCCTTGCCCAGCCCCACTGAAACAGCCCCACCAGTGGGGGCAGCTGGCAGAGGGAATGACGCACCTAGTGACATACATTGCATTACAAGGAATACATGGCTTGCTTATCATCACCAAAAGGGTTATCAAGTATTGGAACAGGCTGCCCGGGAAAGTGCTGGAGTCAGTACCCCTGGAGGTATTTAAAAGATGGGTAGGCATGGAGCTTAGGGACATGGTTTAGTGGTGGTTTTGGCAGTGTTAGGTTGATGGTGGGACTCAATGTTCTTAAAGGTCCCTCCCAACTTAGACAATTTTAGGATTCTATGCCTCCTCTGGTCAGATCAGAGTGTGAGAGAGGGAAGCAGTTGAAGTGACTGCTCCAGTAAATTCTTGTTATCTCAGCTCTGTTAAATTAAATATTAGTGCTTATATTTGCTAATGAATGTACATTCAAAAAATATCCTAGAGCCACTATCAATTTATAGTTACCAGATAAATCATTTGTTCATGATGTAGATTATGGGGGAAAGGTGCATATATAAGTATGCGTGTGGTTTTTACATGTGTATAAGTACATATAATATCTAAATTAGCCACATTATCCAATTTAATCATTGAATTGAATTTGTCTGCTTATAAAAAAAGAGGGGATTGATAAGATTATAACACAGGGAACAACTAACAATGGTAACTATTCAGAATAACAGCTAAGCACTCTGCATATCTTGAAAACGCTGATGCCAGAGTGAGCATTTGATTGCTTTCAATTAGAACAGGCTCAAATCCACCAGTCGCTTGCACTCCAAGGAGATTAGCAGTCATATGCATAAAAAAAATCTAATTTAAAAACAAAGCAAAACAAGACAAAACATCATAAAACCTTAGATTTAGGTTTGTCCAAAAAGCAAAGGTGTATGAATAGGAAAAGTCAGAGATGACATGAAAATAAAATGCAGAATATATGAACATTCTGCTTTTCAAAAATAATACAAAAACATTGTGCTAGGCAGCTAATTACCATTTCATTTTTTCCTGAAGTGTTTTCCCACTAAGATTGTCCATTTGTTCTTCTTAAGCTACTACTTCAAATCTATTCAATTATATGATTGCATTTGTAACACATATAGTAATGCAGCTGGCATTAAAGGGAAAACCATGTTCAGAACAAAAGTTTTAATTAGATCTAAATATAGAATTACAGTGCCGCTCGTTATTTCAAAAGGCTTTTGAATCATCAAAGGTTAATTGTCAACATAACACTATATGATTAGAAGGAATAAATATGTCACATCCTCTTGGCTCAGCATAAGCCCATGAAGTAAATCCTAAATTATCGTACTCACTCTAAATCAGCCTGGTTATTGAAAGTAGGTTTTTAAAACACTATGATGAAATTATCTGTTTCTGTCCCAGAGATTCTGCAATGTTGTTCTACATAATTGGAATACTAAGCACCTGAACAAACTGTCAATATACAAAGGTATTGCACTGATTTAGCAAAGCACTTGCTAGGCTGGGAAATTCCATGGGTTTCCAGTTCTTTCTGAGGTGTTTTGCTTAGATGAGGACAATCTGCTGCCAGAGCCAAGCCCCAAATCTCTTGAACAGAATTTAGTTTGGTTGTGGATGTTCCACCACTGAATTGAACTGTATTTTGTCAAAGACATTCTGAAATCATGCCTGGTGCGGCTGCGATGACAGAAATTACTGGTTTCAAATATTCACGTTAGCAGCTGATTCTATTCACAGAGAGGCAGGGCCTGGCAGTGCCAGGCAGCTGGGATTTAACGGGTCTCAGGCTCTTGAACTGGCACCATAGAAGCTGCTATGTCTAAACTGAGCACCCGAAATGAGAAGAAGTGACTGTGGCTACACAGATGACACCCCAATAATATCAGGATTGTCCAAGATGCCTATAATAAGGTTGATTTAAAGTATCATGCTCCCCTTCCCACCTTAATGTGGGTTAACATTTCTCCAGCCATTGGGGTTGGTGGGTATTTCTGAAGTATGGAAGGCAGTCTGTCAGGTCCCCTTTGTGCAAGCAGAGGGAAAGAAGCACTTGCAGCTGGAATGCGTCCCCAGATGGAGGTGATGATCTCGTGCCCTGGACTACGAGGGGAACCTGGAAAAAAGAAGACTAGATATTTCACTTGTGGATTGCTAAAGTTAACTGAGAAGATTACCACTTTGTGGGTCTAATAGGGCCTAATGTTACTCTTCTAATTCATATTATGAGTAGAGTGGTGTGAGATCAGTGTACTCAGTAGAAGCATGCAATGTTCTCAGTAGTTCCTGTTGCTCCTTCCTGGTGCTCGGGAGGATAGCAGCCACTTAGTAAAGCAACTGAGAGGCTGCCACTGCCATCCCAACACCTGCACCCAGGGCTGCAGGTTCCCATTTCCCCACAAGAAAAGCCGCAAGGAGCAAAAAGTGGGAAGGACACAAGCTTTCTTTCAACTCCCTGCACATACTCTGCATGGATTTGCACCCAGCATTGTTTACTGTGAGGGTGGTGAGGCACTGGAACAGGTTGCCCAGAGAAGCTGTGGATGCCACATCCCTGGAAGTGTTCAAGGCCAGGCTGGATGGGGCTTGGAGCAACCTGCTCTAGCTCTTCAAACTCTGACCATTCTATGATTCTATGATTGTTAGCTTGCTCCTGCAATAAAAATAGTGAGGACATCAGCCTTTTAGGTTTGCTTTTTGTTTGTTTGTTCTGCATTCCCACAGTGCAGGAGGGAAGTTTTCTTGTAACTTCAGCACATTTCTAAATTCTTAGAGCAGAAAAGTCCCAGCGTGTCTAAAAATATACTCCCCTCTTCCCAGATATTGCTGCAAGAGCAATCTAAAACTTGCAAAGCAATTTCCACAATATTAGGCGCCACCTGTTTGTCTGGGCTGTGCCAGTACCTGAATGTGCTACAGCTGATAGCAATATGCTACCACTATGTATGAACCCACAACTTCTACGTATTTACGAAATACCAAAACTCCAGAGTATCTGAGGGAAAAAATTGTGACAAGAAATTAAAAAGAATGGCACAGCACAAAATTAAAAAATCTGACATCCACTGCTAAATGTAGGCCACCTCCTCCTGTCCAAGGAACATCTCTTCACTAAAGGGATTTGGTTTATCTGCTTCTAAAGATGTGGGGGGAAAGGTATAGAAGATACTAGAGATACTCTAAAGGATGGAAAGGGAGTGAAAAAGTCACTGGTTCATTCCAAGGAAGCATAAGTTTAGAGGCCTGGAGCTGCAGCTGATAACCACGGGCAGAGCCTACTGCTGTCATGGCAACCAGGGCATCCACTGGACAACGAAGGCACCTGAAGTGGTCCTAGGTGATGAAGCAGATTCCTGAGAGTGAATAAGGGCAGGCTGGGCAGCTACAACACCTCTCCTAATTATCACTTCACAGCCTGCAAACTGTCTGCTGTCAATTTGTCCTGCCCTCTCATGAACCTATGTAAAGTTTTAACACCTAATTACACTGTCAATAATCTAAAAAGATAGTGTGGGAAGGTGACTACAGCAAAACTAGTACAAACAGCCTAAGAACAGACTTATTACGCAAACTATAGCCATGTATGAGTGACATATGAGTAATATGAGGAGAGGCTGAGGGAACTGGGCATGTTATAGTTTGGAGGAGTCTGAGGGAAGACTTCATTGCCCTCTAAAGTTACCTGAAAGGAGGTTGTAGAGGGGGGTGTTGGCCTCTTCTCCCAAGTGAGTAATGACAGGACCAGAGGAAACTGTCTGAAGTTCAGGCAGGGGAGGTTCAGATTAGATACTAGAAAAAATTACTTCACTGAGAAGGTGGTCAGGGAGGTGGTGGAGTCACCATCCATGGAGGTATTTAAGAAATGTGTAGATGTGGCACTTTGAGGTGTGTTCTAGCAGCTGAGATTGTTGGGTTAGGTGATATGTTTTGTGCAGTTCATTTTTTTGTGGTTTGTTTGTTTATTTGTTTCGGGTTTGGGTTTGGTTTCTTTTGGTGTGTGTATGGTTGGACTCGATCTCAGAAGTCCCCTCCAACCACGAAAACTTTGTGATTCTGTGACATATAAACAAAATACAGTCAGGGGTAGAGATGAAGGCTTGCTGCAGTTTTACTTCAAGCATATTAACATTTAATAACTTTTTCTGAATGATGCCTTTGTTACTCTTTTGTTATACTGTAATATGTAATGCGCTGAGCTCTGTGAGTAATTCACTGAGAACCCCTTGTAATTCCCAAAGAATTTTTGAACATCAGTCATTGCAAAATGTGTTAGAAATGTAAGTCAAGGGAAGAAGGTAATTTATAAGCAAGAGGCTTCATTTTGTGCCACTCTGCTTAAACTGGAAAACTGGTATTTCAGAGACACAAAAGTAATAAGCAAAACATTTCAGGAAGGAATAGCATTAAAAATGGAAAATGATAAATTATGTTTAGACAACATATGTAAACTGAAAATGGGAGAAGTTGTTCAGGCAAGAACAAACCAGAAAAAAAACATGCTATTATGGCAGAGAGTGTGTGTTATGTGTTAATGAAAAACGGGAAAGAAAGAGGCACATATGAGATGAAAATAAAGAGGTTAAAGCACTTCATAGGAAGTGAAGAATCAGAGGCAATTTCTACTTCAGCAAGCACTAGGGTGTAAAGGGAAGTGGCTCAGCATGGAAGCAATCAGTGTGTGTCTTATTTAACTTTACAAGATGGTACAGTGCTTTTACTTCAGATCAGATTTTATCTGTCCCCCTGACTGTGGACTGAACTTCCAAAGGACCATCACTGATTCAGACCCTTAGGTCTGTTCCGGGTTGGGGTGCACTTATGCACAGCAGGAGCACGGCTTCTTGTTTAATAGTCATCAAAGAGTATTGGGTTTCCATACATCCAGCTGCTCTACAAACCAAATCAATCAACACACAGCTGGGGACAGCTGGGGGAATTCACTACATAGCTTCAATACTGTATCAATGCGAAGTATAATGTAGGTGCAGCTACAGATCCCCGTAACATGCTCCAGCAAATATCAAGTAAGGTCTTATATGACCTGCTTGTCTTTGAATCAGGAGAATTAGTATGAAACCATTGAAAAACTGGAGATTGAAACATAACTTTTTGGCATGAATATTAGTCTTTTCATATTTAGTAGGAATGTAAAATATTCATGAAGGAGCTTTTGTGAGGAGGAGAGGATTACGGACATTACTCCCACTACTACTACCACTTTCAATTAAAAATCACCAAAAAAACCCCCATTCAACTTCACAATTTCACACTTATTTGGGGGAAGACATCAAATTATACATAAGTCACACTGGAAAAAACCTCAACTTGTCAGAAAACTTCTTTAAAAGCAGAATGAACAGAATCCGCAAGGAACTGAATAATTCTTCAGTTATTGCTCTCCGGGCTGAAAAGATTTAGAGGTCATTCATTGTGTACGCCATCAATTTTGTCTGTCACATTAAAAAAATAAATAAACCACTTCTCTAGCCACAGAAGAACTTTTTCTAGGCTCAATTTTCTGTCTCCACAACGTGTTCTCTGCTTGGAAATAACACCCAAAACGTGATCCACTCCTCCTGTTACTGATTCCACAAAGCAGGTCCTTGCTTAACTTCTCCTGGGACACCCCTGAAGAGTTGCTGTGCATTGTTTAGACAGTGAATGAATAAAATACAAAAATCTCAAATTCTAAGTAGAACTTGCAAAATTTCAGCTTCCTTGCTGGAGACAGCATTTCAAAGTCCAAATTTTACCTCAGTGTTCTTTCTGTATGAGTTTGCGATGAGAATGTATTATTAGACTTGTGGAGTCACCCTGTTCTTCATATTCAGTGTATGGCTTTTGGAGTTTTTAGGTCATATCAAAAAATCCATTCATTTTGGTCTTAACCAGACTACAGTACTGGATCTAAACACATACATACCTGGTTTCATAACTTCTGCTTCAATTTGAACAGTCAGTCCCACATAACTAGAGTTTAAAATATGTATTCAAACTCTCTCTGTCATTCTCTGTAAAGACCCAGAATAAAAATGCTTTGTAAGCAGCAGATTGAACACTGCCTGGAAAACTGGGCAGAATAGGATGCAGGAGCAAGTGGAATTCATTGCTTTCTGTTTCCTCTCTGATTCAGCATGGCCAAATGTGCTGAGCAACTCATGCCAAATCAAACAAGGCCGAGGTGGAAAGTGGAAAATAGTGACTAAGCAGCAAGTCTTTGATTCAGTTTTCATTTTTTCTTATCACTTACTATGTGAAAAATTAGATGCTATTCTTCGTTGACATGTTCTCCATCTATCTTTGAATGAAAAATAACCTTTCAGTTTAACCAACATGGTACACAAAGTATCACTATCAATCGTGTTCCTGTATTAAAAACATAAAAGCAGGAAAGACAATATGCTAGGAAACATTAAGAAGTCAGTGTTCTAATCACAATAGATACTTCCTGCTGGCTAAAAAAAAAACTGTATGAAAATTTTGAATTAAAGTAAATTAGAGAGTTTTCAATTCAAAGTTTTCAGTCACATTCATGAAAAGCAGCAAATCTCACATTCTTTTCTGTAAAAAAAATTTAAATACCGAAATGAAAAAAAAAAAAAGGTTTTATTTGTGGATAAATTAAATATTCCAGTATCTTATTTAAGAAGCCCAAATGTAAAATCTTGTGAGAATTCATTGTCTCTAGTGTCCCTGTTTTCCTTGGGTCAGAATTCCCAGTGTGGATTTGATGTCGGTACTCCCAATCTAATCATAAATGATTCATCAGGATGGGAGAGCATAAAACTCAGCTGCAGCTTTATTTGAATCAAGGAGCCTCACTTATAGAGGAAAGTATGCCATGAGGATTCCAAACAACAATTCCTGTGGGTACCCCTAAGGTAATCTTAGATATTTTATTTCAGCATTTTTTTAATTTCTGAATTTTCTTCTAATTCCTCTATAGGTAAAAAACTTCCATAATAAAAATATTGGCATAAAATAATAAAGAACAAAGTGAAGATTCTCAAGAAGTCGTTCACTTCACAATATCAAGTACACATACATACAGTTCCAGAGAAGTTAATCTACCGTGATTTTTAGTTTACAGTGGTGTAGTTTCATAATAGAATTTAAAAAAGACACATCAGAACCCCACGTATACAGCAAATGAACAATGTGAATGTTCTGCAGTACAAGAACCATTTTCCTTGACAAATACCTCCCTCTCTGCAGTTGTGAGGGAAGTAACTTAGATTCTAGTAAATTCCAGAGATTTGAAACCAAATACTACAAGACCTGCATTTGTTGACACATATACTACATTTCCTGTCAGTTACAGTCAGAAAGGAGAAGACACCTGCTGTGGGAAGCATCTCAGGGTGAAGAGGCAGTAGACAACCTATAAAAGGATGTGGCTATTCAACACTTTAACGTTATCTTCTCCATCATTTTTGACTGACCTTGTCCATTCACTCATGCTAAAATCTGAGAAGTTTTGAGAAATAGAGAGCTGCAAACTCTGAAACAGATATATGTTTCCCTGTGCCAGTAAAATTTATTAAAAAATAGCTTTGGTTCACTTTTTGAAGAACTAGTAAACGCCTCTGGTAGAAAAAACTGATATATCAAACTGATAAAAAAGTCTCTGTACATCATCTCATTCTGAAAAAGACAAGGCTTACTCAAGTGTCATACAGCTCTAAGTCTTTCTCCAGACTGTAATGCCTGGACAAAAATCACTAGATAAGAAATAATTGCTAAGCTGCAATTACATACAACAGCTGCTTATGTTCTGGCTGTCTTAGAGAGGGGGCACAGATGAGGGCAGAGAGAACTCATAGTGTGCTGAGCCATTTTCCACGGTCCTATGGATATCTGTGTCTACCTTGCATTTCAGCACTTGAGTACTTCTCAGCAACTGGGTATTTCTAACTTGCTGATATAAGTATGAAGAAAGCCTAGAAACAGCTTTCAGTCCTTTCTCTGCAGCAGAATTCAAATAGGTACGAAAGAGAACAGTTCCTCCTCTCTGAAATTCTTGCCACTAGAGATTTGTAGGGTCTGTTATTTTTGCTGCTTCTTTCCAAAAGCGTAAGACCACAAGATGCTGTGACCTTAGCTCTGCTGCTGCAGCGTGGCTCATTCTCTGCTGGTGGAACCTCTGCCATTCCTGAAGCTTCTGAATCAATCCTTCCTCCCCAGAAAACAATCTTGGATGGAAAGCAGCTGGTTCAAGGGAAACAATGGTCACCCTAACATAATACGATCTATAAATAAGAAATGTTTTGAAGAATCAAATACACCGGAGATACAGTTTTCCCCTCCTGGTGGATGAACGAGACTAGCGTAGCACTTCAGTAGGTTGCCTAAGAGTTCAGTCCCCATTAGCTGCCTAGCAAATAACTCCCAGTAGTGCAAGGTAGGGGAAGTGGGTAGGTGAGTCCTGAAGGCTCCTTCCAACCCACTTTGCCAAGCTACTCTGATGGCAACCCAGCATTCTCCATAGTGGAGTAGACCTGGAGATTTTGGTAGTCTTTAGCTGACTGTTCTTCTCTATTTGATTGTCACCAGAACTGTTGGTGTTGCCATTAACATTACCTCAGAAACTGCTACTATTCCAAAATTTTCATCTGTTCCTATGCCAGAACTCTGGAATGCTTCGGAAACTCTCAGCAGAGGTGTCATTACCCAACCAGCAACATCACAATCACAACAGGAATCAGCACGCTCAATTAGTCTTAATGTACTATACTTGAGTTGCTAATTTAATAACCTTGCAACCTTTCCTGCAGCAGCTGTTAGCTGCAGCAAGGTCATCAACTGTTTCATTAGCGCTGAATGGCAGACAGAACTGGCAACATGCAGAGTCTACTCACAAGACCCAGTTTTCCTGAGTGTCACTAATGCTTATTAGTACGGATAGCACTGCTTTCCTACAGAGTTTGTCCTTTAGTGGGATTGGAACTGGCTTAGTAAATGACAATTCTTCAAACTACACTAATTCCAAAGATGGGAAATTCAGTGAAGGAAGGACTACAGACAAACAAACAAACAAAAAGTTCAATAATACATACCTTACTTTCTCAGCAATAAGGAAAAAAAAATTCAGAGAAGATGTGTAAATCTGCAAATAGTGAAAGGTACTGGTAGGGATCACTTCTGATGTTTCTAATTAGCGTTGTGAGAATTCAGTTGCACAGAAGGAATCCTTGGAAGAAGTGCAAAATAATCTAGTTAGCTCAATTAAAACATCTAAAGCAGCGGCATAGGCAAAACAATCCAGAAGAAAACATGTATTTTCTCTGGACTCATTGGACATAGGACATCTAAACTGAAGTTTGCCACAGTCAGCTGGTAATTTATTAATTCTAATTGTTCAATATACAGACATGGAAACATACATAGAAATAAAATGATTGAACTGTGGAAGTTCACATTTCTGATTCACCCATAGGTTTTACACAAGACGTTTTTGTAAATATAGACTGTTTGCTGAAATGCTGTATAGAAGAATAAGAACAGAAAGCAGATGAATCAGTTGTGGCTATCCCTGGAAGACACTTTAGTATCCCAAAACCGAGGCCATGGTTTAACTGGCAAAGACTGCACAAGGCAGCCCCTCCAGCAAAACAATCAGCCCTGCTGCCTGTAAATCCCCAGAATTTATAACCCGTTAAAAATAAAAAAGTGCCCTTTCGCCAGATCAGTTCCTAGTCTGGCTCACTGCAGCTACAGAAAAGGCAGGATTGCTTATTTCAGCACAGGTATGGTGCCTTAGAGTGTAGAACAAAAAGCAGCTCTGGTCTCCAAAAGTACATAGACCACTGATAGCCATGCTCTGCCTCCCCTATTTGACCTGAGTATCTGGTGAGTAGTCAGGGAGTGCCACTGCTGAAGTACTCGGTACCCTGTGCAGAGAAGTAGGCTATGGCCTTCTTTGTCCTTTGTTGCTTCAGCCTCCTGCTTGTAAAATTGGAATAAGAGCAGTTCCCTACTCTTTGGGGTTTACTGTAGGATGCCAGTGTCCATGGGACATTCAGTGTCTGAAGCAGCTTGTAAAATCATCAGCAGCAGTGCAAAATGTGTGTAGCCAAGCCTCACAAGCTGATAAAGGGAAGCAAGCACGACAAACCTGAACTGACATTTGGATATTATTTTAAGAGGAACTCTGCTATACCACAATCAGCTCAAAAGAGAGATAGCCACTAATATCAATTTCTGTGCATTCTTGATCTATGTGGGGAACTTTACAAATGAAAACATGCAGACTTTGTGCTTGTTTAAAAACTTGTTAAGCAGGGACAGGCCACATTCCAAACCATATATCCTGTGGTATAAAGGATGGTTATGGACAGAGTCAAATACTCCCTCTACTAAAACGCAGAATCGTATACATGACCGCCACCAAACACCAAATTCTATCAAAGAATTATCAATTTTTCTTTCTGTAACTATGGAAAAATCCCTCAATCTCAGGAGGATGCATAATATAGCAGCAGCATTTCTCCATTCAGTGTTCAAGAATGCTCTCAGAGACACTAGAGCTCTGGACACAGTGGCTCCCTAGTTATTCCATGTGCCGTGTTTACTCAATCCAACTCCTTTACCTTTGATTGCATACGTATTGACCAGACAGCATGGTTGTAAAAAAAGCTACCAATTTCTGCTTTTGTGTATTATCTTTTTGTACTTCAAATAGAGGTAGCTGATGACGATCCTATGAACACAAGCTGGCATAATTTCTGAGGGGGATTAAATTATAGCAAGGTTGATAGTCTGAAAGTATTTTAGTTTTAAATACTGGAGTTGTAAAAAAACAAAAAACAAAAAACAAACAAACAAACAAACAAACAAACAAGAACACTTTCAGGACTTGTTTTCCCCTAGAATCTCAATGGAGAGCCAGAGAAATTGCAGTGTTACGACATCACACATACCAAGGAACTCTGACTGATCAAGTAAAGCAAATGAGAACGTTATTCAGACAGTTTGAAACATCTCAGTTGTGCAATTTGTTGTTGTTTCATCAGAGTTAGTTTACATTCATTTAATTAAATTATCTGCGAGAAATACTATCAGTGTGAATCACTTAACACTTCTGCTCTTCTAACTAGATGTTGAATAAATCTTTCAGCAAAGGTGTAACAGACAAGATTTCTGTTCCTGATAGTTCTAACATTAGAAAGTGAGGCAGAAAAAAAGTCTGGGAAGTGCTGCTCACTCTCCTAACATGAGGCCTTTCATTGTTCTGCACTTTGTCCTCTTGGGATTTTTAAAGAGAACTGATAAACATTATTCTCCTTTGCAGATCACCTATAGTGAAATCGTACATACATGCTGACTTGCTGACCCAACGCCAACTGAATCTGGACCAAGACCAGAGCACTACATTATTTTCTCTCCGTACAGCCACACAGGATCATATTTGGCACGCCAAGACTGAGTGCCACATGCCAATTTTGTTGATTAACCTTTCCAAAGCAGTTGATACATCAATTCTTTCCAGCCATTTGATGAAAAATGTTTCAAGGTGTTCAGGGTAAGTTAAAGCCACGGAGTTTTAAAAATTAATTAGTTTTCTTAATCTTAAACATACCTAATTTTTGTAACATATAGTGTGAGCAAAGGAAATGCCAGGAGTTTTCATCAGGGATCATGCTTATCAGCTATTCTTTGCCACCTGTTAATACTCTGCAAAGCAATTACACAAGGAATGGCCTCAGTATTTGCAAATACATTCAATGAGCATGCAGGAAAACTAAACATTGATACTGCTAGTCCTCCAGGTCTGACCCTTGTAACACCAGGCTTGAACTTTGCTGAATTTCTCCCGAGTTGTCATTTTTCATGTAGTTCTATTCCATTCCTATGCCACTGACAGAGAATACAGATTGCCAAGGAGCTGACAACAATCTTCTGGTAAACTGTGGTATGGCACCAGTAAAACAAATCAAGAGGGGAAAATACACTTACAATGACATTGTTATGTTAGCAGCCAAAAAACCGAGATGCAGAGAGGCAGGCAAGTCAGCTCACTGCACCACAAAGCACTTGCTGGTTGGCAGACTGAATTCCTTACTGACATTCTTATTAAGTTCCTGCTGCCAAATGCTGTTTGCTTTTGCTGTCAGCACTATCTGCTTTAATAATGAGCAACTGCCTGGAAGCTACTTACATAAAGCATTGCTTCATGTCCCTGCCATAAGACAGCACCTCTGGGCAGATGAGAGAGCACCTCACGAATGAGTTCATTGAACAGTGTTTTTTAAAGCACTTAGGCTGGGGCAGATTTTCTACGGACACAATCACATTGGCGTGGGCTACAGCATCTCAAGGATCTCTAGATCTAACATACTCTTCATCTGAGTGGTCTGGTATCATACTTTCATATGTTCACAGTTGAGTTAACTCTGCTGTGAAGGGAAGCTATTAGCAGTAGTTACAAGAGCAATGAGCTGAGTTAGCCATGGGAAACCTTTCAGACAAAAATAAACACACCGAGTAAGCCAATGCCCTCATGTAATATCATCCCAGAGGTAGAAGCCTCTTGGCAGATAGGGAAGGGTTGCAACACATAAGTGAGCTTTCTGGGTAGTCTTGTAAAATCCTGCAAAAATTACACTGTTTCTAGAACAAATAAAACAAAGAAAGATGTCTCCACACACTGCAGTTTCTATCTTTCTGCTTTTGCCTCAAATGTATTGATGCTTTCATTTCCCCCTGGTCAAAACCAGCTCTGTATGCAGAATGTATAAAGAATGCGTAATTTAGAGTGAATGTCTGAGAGTGAAATTTCCACTGTTGAGCTGATTTGCTTGCAGTAATTTGTTACTGTGACAGCGTGGCATGTCTGCGTTTTGGATATTGCTGGGAAATTGCTATCAGTAAAACTCTCTCTTTGTGAAGAACCTTGCATGTAAGTGCTATCCAGTAACTGTTGATGGATCACTAATATGTCTTTTCCAGATAAGGTCTGACACAGATTTAGCTCCAGGCAGCCAAACTGTATTTGAAAACCACCATCTAGGCTTTTCAGAGTGAGCAGTACATAGCACATGTTAGAGTCCTTCTCAGCTTTAACAAGGTATTACCAAGAACAAGTTTTAAAAAATGGAAAAAAACATGTACTGGTAATGAGAATTTAAAGAGGAGGAAAGCAATAGGAGAAGCTTACAAACCTCCAAAAGGAGAAAACGTCAATCCCGACACGCAGTAGCCAAGGTCATACAGAATTTGTGCAAAAAGGTAGAAAAGAGCCAGGTGAAGTTAAGCCACAACTATTTATTTCTCCTCAGCTATGTAACCCACACTTGGCCCCCTGGCACATTGGCTCCAGTGTAATTGTATGACCTGAATGTTAGGTAGTTGTATTTGTGCAGTGTAAAGACAGTTATGACTGAAAACTGCTTAGAGAGAGACAGATGAAAAGGAGAGATCCTGAACGTACCTCCAAATTTCTTTGAATGGTTTACATAGGACAAACTTTCACACCTGCCTGGATTCGACTTTATTAGAAAGGAATACAGTAACATTGGTTTGGTAACTCAAATATCAGCAAAACTGCATCAAAATTACAAATTGGAGCCTAATGTGCATCTAAAATCCAACTGGTTTTAAGTATGGTGGTGAGAGAGTGTATGATTTTTTGCCAGGTCAGCTAGTTATGTGTGTCATGTATTTCATACAGTGCAGAATATATCTCTCAGCTTGTCATAATACCACTGTACTAGTGTGAGTATATCTCAGTGGATGGGTGATGGGAGAAGATAGAAACTTTATTTATGGCACAATTACAAAAGGAAAAATTGTCAGGTCTTAGCATGACTATTCTTTATCCTGCAAGATGGTCCTCTTCACCTCTCAAATGGCTTCTCTTTCTTCAGCCTGTCATTGCACAGTATGATACTCAGGCTACTGCTAACAAACCATGCCTGCTGCCATGAATCTCCCTGTCAGGGAGCAGCAAGGTCCAGCTGCACCAAAAGGACAAGGCAGTGGGGAGCCAAGCATGATGAAGTAGCTGTCAGAGGGGTGATGCCAGCAAGGGCCAAGTCCCACAGTACCTGAGTGAGGTGACCAGAGCAGATCCGGTCACAGTACTCATCTTAGTACAGATCACCAGACAAGACCACAGAGACAAAGCAGGACTCATCAGGCCATGGAGTCAAGCCAACAAGTCAGGATCAGTGTCTAGATCAACAGTGCCCATGGCCAGGAATGGGCATGACTGTGGCACAACTGCAAGGTGGTTCAAATGGGCCAAAGACAAGAGCCTCAGCTTAACAGCAAGTCTGAAAGGAAGGAGTGGGGACCCTTAGCCAAGGCATCTTCCAGCTATTTCTTCACAAGAGCTCTTCTCAATGAGCTGGCCTTGAACACAGCCATATAAACTCTTGGCTCCAAGCCTAGGCAGGCAGACTCCCAGGAGGGGAGTGCTGATACCCTCTGGACTTCCAACATCAGTGCTCAACATGGGTTCTCTTTCTAAACAGTGGTGAGCTTGTGGAAGAAATGGGAACAGAGCTGTACTCATAAATGGAATTAAGCATTTTCAGGAACCCTGTAATGTAATTTAAGAGCAATGACGAATCTGAGTATTTATTTCGCTCTATGGTCAAAATAGGCAAAGCGGCTGTAAATAATATTTTAAACCACATAGGATGCTCCATCCAAGAAAAACAGGAAAATAAACTGTCATCTGATTGTGTTTAAAAATGGATAGAGATTGTTGCAGTTTAGGTGATATCCATCCTATTTCTCAGTGACAGATGGAAAAAGAATATCCATTCACACAATCAACCCACACCCTTGGTGTTGAAACCAAACAGACTCCTTCTCAATGAAAAATGTTGAATCAAATATGAGATATAGTTACCCAGCTAGCTAGCTAGCTGAACGTGTTTTGTGGAAATATAGAATAACAGCTGAACTATTAAAATAAATAACTGTAAAAATTAGTGAAAGAGTGAGATAAGAGCCTTGCTATGAATTCTTTTATAAAATTTCCATCAACCTATAAAGTAGTCATTCCTCCAAGCTTACAGGGACCACCTTTTTTATTTAAATCATGTAATACTGGTTTTGCTAGTTGTACAAGCATTACAATCTGCTATCCCAGGGTATTTTAGGTTGCTCCATTGTTTTGCTGGCTTTTATGAAACAAGGGGAAGATGGTTTTGATCTAGTCCCATGATGATAACTAGCACAAGAGGGGGCTAGCCAGAATGATGTTCACAAGAGAACTAGTTCTTGTGGGAACCTGGTAGGCATTTTGAGCTAGAGCTGATGACGGACTTAATCACCTAAAAACTAAACCCTAAAGAATCTAACACTAGATGTCTGACCCCAAAGTTGAAGATTTACCCGTGTGCTTTTAGTACTTTGTATAACATATGAGAAGAACCAGATAGCTCAGGATAAAATCTACCTGAACAATAAACTATAAAGCATCTTCTGTGGTTCTAGCATTGGGTAAGTCATGTTCCCAGTAGACTCAGGACTTCCAAGGTGTTCCTATATATCTTATTGTTTTGTTATAATTGTAGGTGAGGGAAGATTCCACTCACATTTTTCAATTTATTAGATGCCATTCAATCCTGTAACATAAACAGTTACAGGTAAAGTGGGGTCACAAAGAATATAACAGTTTCAAGACATGTTTACATATGAATTGCAGATACAGCCTTTAGGAAATAGGATACAACTAGCAGGGGAGGTTTAGAATGGATATTAGGAAAAAATTCTTCACGAAAAGAGTTGTCAAGCATTCAAGCAGTCTGCCCAGGGAAGTGGTTGAGTCACTGTTCCTGGAGATATTTAAAAGACATGTAGATGTGGCACTCAGGGATGTGGTTTAGCGGTGGACTTGGTCGTATCAGGTTAATGATTGAATTTGGTGATCTTAAGAGTCTTTTCCAACCTAAATGATTCTATGATTCTGTGATCTGGTCATTAAACATGTGGCTTAACACTGTATTTCCAACAAATCACTCCTAGAGATTCACTCTTTTGAAATTTACTTTCCTTACTTTTCTTGCTTTTAACTGGTACCTCAAGGATTTCACCCAATCTCTTGTATGAGGCTCTTTACTGACTTGGCAAGGATCCATATTCATAAAAGGCAAGTTTTGTAGGTACAGCTCCCATTAAACTCACAGGGAGCAGAAAGACTGCTAAAAAGTGTATTCTGGAAGAGAGGCAACATATTAAATATTAAAGCATTTGGCTGAATAGCAGCCCCTTAGCTCCTGTTTTCCCTCTCTCTGAGTAAGCTTGATCCTGCAGGACTGAAGGGAGACAGTATTAATATAAATAAAATATTCTTCTATTCAAACCAGGCAGTAAATAGATAGATTATAAATAGACCTTTCTTAATTTTATCCAATTGAAGTAGAATTATATAAACTATATGATTGTTTCTGCTGATGGAAAAGATTTTAAATAACATTTCTCCAGGTATTATTTGGAAAACTGCATGGCCAGATGATAATTACCTTATTTCCATTTCTAAGTTACTGCCAGGGGAAGTTCAGCTATTGCAATCTAGCAGAGATCAACACCTCATCGGGTTCAAGAGGCAATTTAGCTACTGAAGTCTAAAAAAATGCAGGCATGAACACTTTTTTGTGACTTCCATTAATTGTTCAAAGGGTTTTATTTACTATCTTGAAATTGGCTGATCTGTAAACTGGGAAGATCTTTTGCACAATGCTAATGGAAGTACTAAATGTATCAAAAGGATGAAAAAATTCCCCTGTTTCACTTTTAGTGATTCATTTCAAATAATAAACCTGAATAGGTTCAGGGTGAAGTATTTCAATGAGTAAATCGAAGATGTGAGCTGTAGAATGCTTGCTTGACCTGGCTTTACTGCAGGGATGCACAAATTCTGCACTGGTTACTTCAGTATATTCAGAGCTCTACCTTTCCATATCATCAAAAAGGAAAGACATTTGAGGAAGGAAGTGTCTGTGTGCTTGGGGGAAAATTAACACTTGAAAAGCTAAAGAGTGAAAAAATAAAAATCACCTCAAGCAGAAGCAATACCTAGGGACAGTAGTCCTACCTGAAAGTTGTATTTTGCAAAGTCATTGAAAATACAAGTTAGAAAGTATAAAAAGCCATTACACCAAAATACCTCCTAGCATCCTCTCCCTCTCCTTTCAGCCTACATTTTTCCTATTTGATTAATGACTGCCAATGCCATTCGGAGTTTCCAAGCCAGGTGGACCCACAGATGTTAATGAAGCATTTGTGAGAACAGTGAGCCGTTTCACGTAAGGGTACAGAAAGCCAGACCCCTACCTCTAGCCGGACACTGTAGCCACTGCAGTGCATGTCTGTGTACAAGACCCAGCTGGAAAACCCTGTTCAAGATTGCAGAGCATGTTTTTGCAGCTCCTTTCTCTCGGTGGTCTAGTCACATCTACACACAGTGCGGAATGTGCTGGGCCAGGACACCTGCACTACAAGACATGTCAATACTCCATACTTTTCCAGGGCCCTTCTCATCTCATTTGCACTTGCGTACTGGTTGTGGCTGGGAGAGTGTTAATTTTCTTCATAGCAGTTTGTACTGTGCTGTGTTTCGGATCTCTGAGCAAAACAATGTTGATAACACACCCCGTGTTTTTTTAGGTACTGCTGAGCCACATTTGCACAGAGTCAAGGCCTTTTCTGCTTCTCACCCCATCCCACCAATGAGCAGCCTGGAGAAGAGAAGGCTCCAGGGAGATCTTCTAGCAGCCTTCCAGTATCTGGAGGGAGCCTACAGGAGGGCTGTAGAGGGACTCTTTGTCAGGAAGTGTAGTGACAGGACAAGGGGTAACAGCTTTAAACAGGAAGAGGGGACATTTAGATTAGACAGAAAGAAATTCTTTCCTGTGAGGGCGGTGAGGCATTGGAACAGGTTGCCCAGAGAAGCTGTGGATGCCCCATCCCAGAAGTGTTCAAGGCCAGGCTGGATGGGGCTTTGAGCAACCTGCTCTAGGGAGAGGTGTCCCTGCCCATGGCAGGGGGCTTGGAACTCAATGACCTTTAAGGTCCCTTCCAACTCTAACCATTCTATGATTCCATGATAAGTTAGGAGGGGACACAGCCAGAACAGCTGATCCTAACTGACCAGAGGGATATTCCGTGCCATAAAATGTCATACTCAGCACTATGAAGATGAAGGAGGAAGCAGGGAACATTCGGAGTTACGGTGTTTGTCTTCCTAAGTAACCATTACATGTGATGAAACCCTGCTTTCCTGGAGATGGCTGAACACCTGCCTGCCCATGGGAAGCAGTGTATTAATTCCTTCTTTCACTTTCCTTACACGCAGCTTTTACTTTACCTATTAAAGTGTCTTTATCTCAACCTACAAGTTTTCCCACTTTTACCTTTCTGACTCTCTCCACCTTCCCACGAGGAGGGAGTGAGCAAGCAGCTGTGTGGAGCTGAGCTGCCTGCTGAGGTTAACCCACAACACCACCAACTCTGTATCTCTCTCTTACATAAAAAGCCTTCCTTTTTACTCACTTTGACCAACATCTTAGCTTAGCTGTATGTGGGGAAGATGAAATATTAAGCCAGGTGTCCACATCTCTGGATTATTGCCATTTCCTACTGTTTGACTATGGTGTCATAGAACCATAGAATGTTTAGAGTTGGAAGGAACCTTAAAGATCATCGAGTTCCAACCCTCCTGCCATGGGCAGGGACACCTCCCACTAGAGTAGGTTGCTCAAAGCCCCATCCAGCCTGGTCTTGATCATTCCCGGGGATGGGGCTTCCACGAGCTCTTTGAGTAACCTGTTCTGGTGTCTCACCACCCTCTCAGTAAAGAATTTTTCTAGTAGCTAACGTCACCAGGATCCGCACTTGGCAGCCCCCAGCTGGAGCTGTGACTCCCATAGGAGTCATCAAGACTGGCAGTGGGATGTACTAGATGGCACTTGAATCTCGGGAAATACAGACTTTTGTGCTTTTGTACCAGCTGTTGCACTGTAATGGTGCTTTTATGTGTGGTCTGAGACCAAAACAGTGAGGAAAATCAGGAATTTGGTATTAGCGTGTCCTTCAGCTCCCAGTGAAGGATGGTAGCCCCATAGATAGCACCTTAACTAACTTCAGGATGCAATATAGATAGGAACTACTGCTAAAAAGAGAAGTTATTTTGTCCCTGGTCATAAACTGTAACTATTTCCCAAAGTACATGATCATGTTGAAGGACATCAGAGGTTCTTAATAACTGAGGTTTTAATACAGTTTTTGTTCAGGCATAGCTATTTCTATTCAGCATCCATAAACATCTGAGTATAGCCTTTATTAAAGGTAGACAAATACAAAAGGTGTCACCTATAAGAGTATTACAGATTTTGTAGTCTCACAAGATTAATTTAGGTGCTATTAGTTGTAAGTCTCCATGGTTGCAAACACTGAAATTAGTCAGGAATGTCTTGCTGGAACATCTGTAGAAGAGCACACAAATCTCTAGACAAAGCTTGCTGATGTAGTCTTTCAGTATGGTCATTTTCTTAAAAAGCCTAAAATGGAAAACAATGCCTTTCAAACACATTTTCTTTTGAAATCTCCATTGACATGCAAAAAAACCATACAGAAGACAATGAATGGCCTGACAGATGGAGTACAAAACTGATTTTACTTGCTCTTGCTCTCCAGTTGGCTGGATTTAGCAAATGAAGGTTGCATG
This sequence comes from Thinocorus orbignyianus, assembly GCA_013400375.1. NCBI lineage: Eukaryota > Metazoa > Chordata > Aves > Ciconiiformes > Thinocoridae > Thinocorus > Thinocorus orbignyianus. The sequence continues at coordinate 590,433 of VXBW01007510.1, read as the reverse complement.
AGATGCATATGTAATCAGAGTCTTTACAGCCAAGTTCATTTTGGGTGAGAGTGGGTGTGCCGAGCCAAGGAACGCTACCCGAGTGCCGTTCATGTGCATGACACCTTTCCTTCTTCTCAAATGAACAACCTCTTCTTTTTGTTAATACCATAGAGTACTGGGTGTAGGGAGAAAAGGGGATCAGAAATCTACTTTAGATTGTTATCACCTGACATTGTTCTCAAACTTCTTGAGAGAAAAATGGATAATTAAAGCTTCTGCTTCAAGACATTTGGGCACAGCTTCTTAGTTTTCCTTTTCCATACTGCTTTCCATCTTCTCCTGCAGATTTCTCTGCTCCTGGGGCCCCATTCTTTTCTCTCAGGAAGCTGGCACTGCAGACTTTGCTCTTGAGTTTGCTACAGTTAGCAACTCTAGGAACAGAAGAGCTAACTAAGCCTTGTTGCCAAAAAATTTATGCCTTGTGGTTGGATTGTTTCATATCTAATAAATTGTGAGCTCTGATTGAAACTCTCATAGTCACAGTATTCATATGTATTTCTCCTGCATGGACTCTTTGCTGTTTAATAAGACTTAAGCATAACCTATATATTTTCCATCTGCCTACCATGGATAAATGCATAGGGAAATTAACATCTCAGAGAGCTATGCTATTTCAGTTGAAACAAGCTGGTGATTAAAAAATTACTGAGGGATCAGAGAGACAGGAGAGTGGGGAGAGAGACATAAAGAGACATGGGAATATGTACATACATTTATACAGGTACATACTTGGGCTAAAAAATCACAGTGATCACTAGCACAGACACCAGGGCCAAATGTCTAGTAAAATCTCATCTTACTAATACTGCTTAATTCTTTTCAGGGTACTGGTTGAAACTATCCAGTTTTTCCAATATAATCTATGTGGGCACATTTACACTACCTAGAAGAGATTCCAGAACAACTAGGTGGAGAAATACTTCTTAATGTATAGCAGACAAGCTCCTGAGCCATGCTTTTGTTGAAATTACCAATAACTTGAATCAACATAATGATTTTCCTTTTAACAGGCACTAGAGTTTGAGATTCTGTTCGTACCTAGTCAGCCTGTCACGTGTGCACAGAAGAAAGCTTTCCAAACCATTTTCATCTACAGCCTCCCTCAGACTTCATACGAAAGTCTCCTGATAATATGACTACTTTTTTTTTCCAGAACTTTTTGCAGAAAGCTTCAAAAAGCAGTCCATGTGTTGAAACTTTGAGATCTAGGAATACTTCACAGATGTAGTTCAGCTGTATGTTCCAGCTTTATCTTCACAGTATTCCTTCCTAAATTCACCATCCATCTTGCAGTATCATCTCCATAGCTAAAAAGAAAAGATCGCATGAGCCAGTAAGGTCATATGGTATTGCCCAGGCCTGGCCTAATCAACTTAACTACCTAGTTAACCTAGTCAACATGCCTAGACCATGACAAATGTAAACCTGCTCACTTTTAAAATCTTCCTGTAGAAGCACTGGCACAGCATGAAAAGATACATTTCTGATAATTATTTTTGATCTAATAATGCAAATGCTGTACACATTAGACCTTCACTGTCTTTTGTTGGTTGCTTTTAACAAGCACTGCAGTAATAAATCTTCAGTACCAATGAGAGGCACAAGGTAAAAGGGTGCACATAAGAACCGACACAATTTTTTCTGCAAATAAGCTTCATACTCAGAAGTTCACATTGCTTTTACATGATTTGGAAGTCTGTGGGGTATTGCTTTCACTGGCAGTGAATTTATACTCTGTATAACAAGAAAATTCAAGGGTTCCTTTGTTAGGTTTGGTTGGTTGGTTGTTGGGCTGTAACACAATTTCCAAATTCATTTAACAGGTATTCACTGGGGGAATTTGCTGTTTATATAAGACCATAATTTAACTTTGGAAGGCAGCAATGAAAGTTTATTTGGTTGAATCTCATTAGCTACTGGAAAACTTATCTGGAAATTCTTAATCTTCCTTACTTCAAAACAGAAATTTGATACTGTAAATTACCTTGACCGTGGGCTATAATTCTAAAGCCTGTAATTGCAAAAGAGAGTAAGGTTACACAGAAGGCTGTTCATTAGTGTCTTTACTCACATGAATATTTCTGTTGAGATAACTAAAGCCAATTTATACAAAGGTACTTGCACTTGCCTGGTTTTGTATCTATTCAGCTGCAACAAGAAAAAGAACAAAGCTCAGTAATATATGTGGATCTGTGCTTTTGTTTGCTTTGTAAACACAGAATCACAAAATGGTTGAGGTTGGCAGGCACCTATGGAGGTCATTTGGTCCAATCCCTCTGCTCAAGCAGGGCCACCTGCAGCCAGCTGCCCAGAACCATGTCCAAACAGCCTTAGAATATCTCCAGGGACTAAGACTTCACAGCCTCACAGTGACAGAACCTGTGACAGTTCTGGGTCACCCTCACAGGGGAAAAAAGTGTTTCCTGATTTTCAGAGGGTACCTCCTGTGTTTCAGTTTGTGCTCATTGCCTCTGGTCCAGTCACTGGGCACCACTGAAAAGAGCCTGGCTCCATCTTCTTCACACCCCCCATTTAAGTATTTATATACATAGATGAGATCCCTCCTGAGCCTTCTCTTCTCCAGGGAGAACAGTCCCAGCTTACTCAGCCTGTCCTCATAGCAGAGATGTTCTAGTACTTTAATCATCTTAGTAGCTGTTCACTATACTCTTTCCAATATGTCCATGTCTGTCTTATACCAGGGAGCACAGAACTGGACCCAGCACTCCAGCTTTGGCCTCACCAGTGCTGAGTAGAAGGGAAGGATCACCTTCCTTGCTTGCTAGCAGTACTCCTCCTAATGCAGCCCAAGATACTATTAGCCTTGTTCGTCATAAGGCTCGGTGTCCAGGACCTCCAAGTCCTTTCCAACTCGTTGTCCTCCAGCCTGTACTGATGCAGGCAGTCATTCCTCCTCAGGTGGAGGACTTTGCATTTCTCCTTACTGAACTTCATGAGGTTCCTGTCATTCCATTTCTCCAGCCTGTTGAGGTCTCTGGATGGCAGCACGACCCTCTGGCCTATCAGCCATTCCTTCCAGTTTGGTGTAATCTGCATATTTGCTGAGTACACTGTGCCCCGTCATTCAGAGGAGCCTGCTGAGTTCTTTTTGCAGCTGTCCTATATCCTTCTTCATAAGGCCACAAACTGTCATAGCTATGGATCACAAAATTTAATAATGCTTTTGTATTCCATTTCCAGAAACATGTGAGTGTATGTGTTTCCTCTGTCATCCATCTAACTTCTCTGACAGTATAGCCAGGGAAATTTGTGGAAGAGAAATAATAGCAAATATCAGTAGGAATTTGTGCACTCCAAATACACTTCAACTGGGCTGTGGTACAGACACTTCTCAGTAATGTCTTTCTATAAATTCAACTGCACAAGCTCTCTAACACCTTTAATGACCTTGTTTACTTTCTGCTTTATTGTCAGCATTAGAGTAGTTGAACAGCACTAAGTCTTTTCTGCCTCAGAGGACAAAACACCAATAGATAGATCTGCCAAGCAGATGTGCTTTCCAGCACCTGGCAGTCCTGCTCTGTTACTCAGAGCATCAGGCTCTTACTCACAATTAAGCTGATAATCCTCACATTGGTGTAACACAGAAACACTGTCACTGAAGTTGCTTGTGAACCATCTGCCTGAGGCTTACAGGAGGAAAGGAGACCTTAAATAGAGCAGACTGCTAAAATTGTTAAAGTCACATCCAGCTAGCATTCCTGCAAGCAAAGATGAAGAAAAAAGACAGCTTCCTGGTTTCTAGTGCTGCGGTGGCCAGCACAAACTTCCAGCTTATGCTGGTCCCAAGTTCTCTAGTGGGTTTTCTTAACAAAGAGCAGTCTTCGGCCATTTCATCACATGCATGTTACATACATATACATCCCTGGCCCACCCCAAGACAAGTTGATTCTTGTTCACTTTCCAGGGCAGTGATACACTGCGGAACAGATCCATATAGTTACAACTTCTCTGTACCATCATACAAAGAAGCCATGGGCTCCTTTGGTACTATTTCAGCATGATCTGGACTGAATCCAACCCAAAATAGATTTATTCAGAGTCACTACTTCCCAAGTGCTACAGAGTAGAATGATGCCAATTTAGAAGCTCCAAAAAGCTTGGGGAAATTATGAAATGTAAAACAGCAGTGAACGAATAACTTAACTTGCTGACCTAGCCTAATAAACTAGCTGCTTTGATGGATGATAAAAGAACTTTGAGGAACAGTGGTTTTAACTGCTCACAAGTTTTTATAATCACTAAATTAGCCACTATCTCTGCTATTTCATTCTGACCCAATTACCAGAAAATCCTGCATCAGGCCTTCCACACTTTAAGAACAGACATAGCACTTTAAAATCTTTTTCCAACTTTGAAAATATACAGGGCTGTCTTCAGGAAGAACAAGTACTTCATGTAGGTAATGCTAGCAGTCAATTTAAGAATATTGTTTGACTTTGTTTTTAATCTAGTCAGTATATCGGTTTCAAGCCTGGAGCCTGAAGCAATTTTTCTGAGTAGCACTGTGTATAGATTTTTGTGTTTGATGTAAAATAGAGCCTCAACTTCTACACGATGAAATCTTGGGTTTACTCTCACATGATACCTGCCAAAACTGGTTAACAAAATAGATGGTCTGTGCTGCAGTTTGAAATACAATTATTTCCTATATTTTATAATTTATTCTTTGCAAAGAGCTGTCTCAATCATTAAATGATTCACCTAATTTCTGCAGATCTGGATTTAAGCCATCATTTTTAAATTATGCTTTGACACCTTCTTGTTTGTTTGCTTGCATTCTCCGGATGATGTATCTCTTAATTGCTGTGTTTTCAAGGTCTGGGATTGTCTCAATTCTGCGTTCATGTAATACTTAGGACAGTTGTGAACCAGTTGTATTTGAAACTGTTTATTGCCATTGCCATCTAAATCATAAATAATGACTGTCCGAAGCACTTAGCAGCTTTCTTTTTCTTTTGAGATGTTAATATTAAAATAATTTACTCTGGTCCCAGAACTGCATCTTCTCTTTTCACTAGTCTTAAAAAAAAACACTCAAACCTTCAAACTGTCCCTGAAAAAAAACACTACTCATTTTAACTCATTTTTGTGTGAGTTCCCCTCCCCACTACATCTGTCCAGCGCAGGGCCACCAAGATGATTACAGGAATGGAGCACCTCTCCTATGAGGACAGGCTGAGAGAGCTGGGGCTGTTCAGCCTGGAGAACAGAAGGCTCTGGGGAGACCTGATAGCAGCCTTCCAGTATCTGAAGGGAGCCTACAGGAGAGCTGGAGAGGGACTCTTTGTCAGAAAGTGTATTGACAGGACAAGAGGTAATGGTTTTAAACTGGAAGAGGGGAGATTTAGATTAGATTTTAGGAAGAAATTCTTTCCTGTGAGGGTGGTGAGGCACTGGCACATGTTGCCCAGAGAAGTTGTTGATGCCACATCCCTGGAAGTGTTTAAGGCCAGGCTGGATGAGGCTTTGAGCAACTTGCTCTAGGGAGAGGTGTCCCTGCCCATGGCAGGGGTATTGGAACTTGATGATCTTTAAGGTCCCTTCCAACTCTAACCATTCTATGATTCTATGCCTACAGTTGTAGTGGGGTATGATGGGCTTACACTCACCCTCCTGTGGTTTATAAATCCTCTGGCTCACTTGGAGAGTGACATGGATGCTGCTGGTCCTGGTGTCATGCACGACAAACAGCTGGCCCTGTAGAAAGCAGGGTCAGACTGCTTCCCACAGGATTTAAGACTCCTCCACCACAAAGCTCCACAAAGTGGCCTGCTCCTCCTTTGCTTTCCTTTTCCTTTCTTCACAGATTGCAAACTGTCTCAACTTGTTTCTGCAGCAAAATTGGCCAGAACGCTGAGCGTGGTGCCAAACAGGGTGCCTTACACAGGCAGCTTGATGGAGTCATAGATTGTGCAGCTCAGCTTTGGGCAGGGCAGCTGTTAAAAGTGTCTTGCCTACCCTGAGAGGCTTCTGGAATCGGTACTGTGCATGCAGATACCATTATGGAAAATCCCAACTGAAAACAACAAGAGTTTGAGGTGCAGGGAGGGAGTATACTCTTGTAATATTCTCTAGCTTTCATGCAGCACCATTCAGCTACAGCTTTTTAATGGCCAGATTTACTCCTGGTATAAAACTCTGTTACTATTTGAGTGATTACTACGCAGACAAATTTGGTGCTAGATTGTGTTTTAAATGGTGATATTTTTATTCCCTTTTCTCCACATAGCTACAAGCAGTAGAATTTACGGGGAAGTAAAAGTATATCAAATACAAGTCAAAGGAAACAAAAGTTGAGAGGAAAGGAGTGGCCTTATAATCAAAGCACAGGGTCAGGAGTTAGGAAATTTCAGTTCTCAAGGCTTCCTGAATAAAGTCACCTCGCCTCTCTGGGCTGCAAGGGGATATTCTTTGTCACTCAGAATGGCATCTTACTGCACTTATCCTTCTGAGACTCATGCGTTTGACTGGTTTTACTCCTCCTAAGGAGTTAACTCTTGTTATCCATGCGGGTCTTTGACAGAGGTTGTAGTTTCTTCAGCATAAACAGCTGTATTTCTACACTGAAATTAAACGATTGAAACTAGTCATTTAATTCAAGTTCTTGCAATCTTCTCCTGCAGGAGATGAACGTGAGGAAGAACAACCCCTAGAAACTGTGTGACGGCCACAGAACTACAGGGGAAGGCTGGGTTGTGGTGGGAGATGTCTCTTCGGGTTGAGTGTATTTGACTGACGGGAAAACAGGTTTTGAAACAAGAGGAAGGCACTGGCTGTTCCTAGCAAATAGAGATACGCTGTTTGCAAAAGGTGATAAGGAGTTTGGATGGAACTTAAATTCAAATCACTTTAACTGCAATCTCATTATCCTGTGCTGTGGAGGAGTAGATGGTGGCAACAAAGGATATTGTAATGGAGCCAATGCTGAAATCTTTAAATGACAATTTGGAAGAAGCCATAAAGGAATTCCAAGAAAAACACAAGCAAGAAGTTGGAAAGCTGAAGGAAATGGACCTTATGCAATAAATTACCCGGGGTGACGATGAAGAATAGAAAGAGGTGGTGAGCAAAGCAGGACAGCACGCTTCCATCGTCAGTTTGAAGTGAGAAGACAAAACTAGAAACAGCAAGAGGACCCAAGCAATAGAAGAAATTTAAGACTAAAGATAGAAAGCAGAAGTGGAAGAAATTACTTTAAAGCCAGTTAGTGAACTTGAATTAAGAAGTGACAGGTCTGTACTTCAGAAATACTATTCTTTAAATCAGGAGACTTTCTTCTGGGGGTTGAGAGCTGGAGAGGAGAAGCCTTAGAGGCTTTTTTAAAGGGTTTGCCTTGCTGTCAAGCAAACTCATAAACCGTTACTTTGGGGGGGGGGGGGTGGGGAGGGGGGAAGGAAGAATCATGAACTTTTTCATTTGCCATAGCCAAGAGACGTGTGTAGTTATGAAAAGCACGTTTGGGGTGAGGGAAACGGTGCCTTCAAAGCATTGGGTGCTGAAAGGCACAACGATGACACACACGCACGTGGGCCCATGCCCCTCCATCTATGCCAGCAGCCCACCACCCAAGGGCCACCTCAGTAGGAGACGACCGAGACCACCGTGGCTGAAGCCAGACCAAGGCCAGGGCCAGGGAAGGGCCAAAGGCACCCCCTTATCCCTCCGGGCCTCCCTACAGCAACCTGCCACCCTCCAGACAGNGCTGGCCATGGGCGCCCCCCTTGCCCGCCGCCCTCGGAGGGGAGAGGGAGGAGGAGGCGGCGGCGGCTCCTTCCCGCGCTGCCCAGTTGCGAAGCGCGGCTGCCCCGGCCCCGTCAGAGAAGGGGACTCCGGGTGGTGGGGCCAGGGGGTTTCCCCGTTCCCCCCCGCCTTTTCCCCGCCTCCCCACCCCGCTGAAACTTTCCTAAGTCCGGCGGGCAGCCGGCTAGGCCGTGGCGGAGGGCGTCTGTCTGCGGGGTCACCGGGCCGTGCCGGGGATGCCTGCCCGGGTATTTTTCCCCCTGCCCCTCCGGGAGGACTGGTCGATGAGGGATCACCCCCTTCTCCCCACTCCGATTTTCGGTTCGTGCCTCGGTGGCCGGCGGGAAGGGGCTGCCGGGGGCCTGCCGGCGGGCGGCTGGCCTTCGGGCCCA
>VXBW01007510.1:491880-582224 GCA_013400375.1 Thinocorus orbignyianus | reverse complement strand
CGACGTGGCTCCCGGGGTCGGTATTTCCGCGGCCGCTGCTCAGGTCCGCTCTTTGTCCGCCAGCATCTGCGGGAGGTGAGGTGAGGCTGTGGGGAAGTTTCCCAGGGCGAGCCCTCGGGTCTGGTTTTTGTAAAATCCTCTTGATGCCCTTTAGGGGATCAGTAAGTGTTTGCTTGTTCGTTACCTCAGCACGTAGCTGGAGTCTTAGGAGCCTGAAGAGAGGCGAAAAGGTATTTGGGAAAGTCTTAGAATAACCACTGACAGGGATGTTTATGACTTCAGCTAGTAGGCATGAGTCAAAGGGAGTCTCGGATTTATAACATTGTCCTGTCAGTTCTCTTCCCTTTCTTGTCCAAATCTTCTTATTAGGTTTTTCATAGCCTGATCTGGTTTCAGACTCAGGTAGTTTTTTTTATGTAGACGACACATCCTGAGGAAGGATCTTTGAAACTTGTCAGCTTAGCTAGGGACAAGTGATTCTCATGATGCTTTGAAACACACATAGGTGAGCTAGCTTTGGGGTGTGTGTGTATGTGTGCATCAGATTTAGGATCCTCCCTTTGCATTTGGGAGGGTGGAGAGGTATGGCTCAAGGAATTTGGCAGAAGGGGTGATGTTTCCTGCCCCAGAAATACAACGTAGAAATTTCCTTTACTGCCGTGCATTACTGTGCAGGACTTCGTTATTTAGATACTGCTGTTAGCGTTGAAGTTACATGCCAGCTCTCACTCTTAGGACAGTTTGTTTGCCCGAGTGACTTCAGGTTCCATGCATACTGAAGCAGGGACAGCTTAGTGTCTGTCCTTATTTTGAAAGGGTTTGATGTTTTGCCAAAAATGGCACTTAATTCTGGAAACAAAATTAGTAGGCTGCTGTGAAAGTACTGGAAGTGAGTGGCAGTTGACATGGTGATTGGGACCTGGCTATTTGGTTGGATTCTGTGGATAGTAGTTAGTGTTTGCTGTCTAGCTTTGTGGGTAAAAGTTAGCCTTAAGGAAGGGAAAAACTGCTGTATAATTTCTGCTGTGTAGGCTGGAAGTCGTAGAAGTCTTCTCAACACTTGTTTCTGGTCATTCTTTTGGATTCAGAAAAAAATGGAAGAGGAGAGTGACTGTAGGTCAATGTGACAAAGTTTACAAAGGTTGGTGCCTGATGGGAGTATGCTTTTTGGAAGTCTAACATGTCAGGTCGCTGTCATTTTCAGTTTTTTCACTAGTGGTCAAAAATAGTGGAATCATTAGTTATGGCTCTGGTGTCTTGTCAGTAGTATGACATGCTACCAGATGCCACTGATCTAATAGATTCTAGAGAGACTGTTTCTTAATTTCTATGTAAGTGATTGTGATCCCATCCCCCTATTCTCATAGTGTACTCCTTGCAATATTACTGAATCATCACCATGCTCTGCTTGCAGTCGGATGATGCCAGACTAAAATAGCATAGAATCTGAGAAGATCGAGCTGATGGTGTAGGTGTATGTGTTGGCACTTCTTACACTTCTCCTTTCTCAAGTGCTCTCCAAATGACTGAGTGTTTTCAGGCTGTGCACCCCCTTTCCGTGAATATCCACTCATTGTTAGTATATGGGGAATCAAATTTGGAGTACATCATGTTACAGGGAATGATATACTTGGCAAGTGCATTATTTTCTATGAACTAGGAGATAGGACTTTTTTGACAGTGCCATTTTGTCAGTTTGTGTGTGAAACCCTAAGGGAGCATCTCTTTCTAGAAGTGTCTTATTTCATAAAAAGCTTCTGCCTTTGAATGCAGACTTGTTATAAACATGCCCGAAGAACAACTCCATGAGAGTAAACTAGAGGAAGAGTTTATTACAGGTGGTTGAAAGGCTCTCGTCTGTCTCACTCTCAAGAGTCATTGAGAGGCTTTCTTGGTAGATCCACAGCGCAAGGTATTGGATGGCTAAACTGACTTAAATTTCTGTGCTGCACCAGGAGGTGGTCTGAATTAAGATCACCTTCTCAGGTTGTAACCATTTGGGCCATGTGGGTATTCAAACAGCTGCTTTGGCTCAACTGAGGGGGCTCTGTAGTGCTGAAATGGGCAGCTGGCAGTGCTGTTGGCAAAATTGCTATCACACGCTTTGCAGATCTACAATTAGTGTTTCATCTAAGGAGTGTTGTCAATATTGTTTAAAGTGCCACCATGACATTAGGTGCACAGAGGCAGCATCTGGAGTCCTGTGTCCAGTTCTGGGCCCCCCAGTTCAAGAATGACAGGGAACTACTGGAGAGGGTACAGCAAAGGGCTACAAAGATGATTAGGGGACTGGAACATCTCTTATGAGGAAAGGCTTGAGGGACTTGGGTCCTTTTAGTCTGGAGAAGGCTGAGGGGGAGATCTGATCAAATGTGTATGAATACATAAAAGGTGGGTGTCAGGAGGATGGGAGAAATCTTTTTTTTCAGTGGTGCACAGTGACAGGACAAGAGGTAATGGGCACAAATGTGAATGTAAGAAGTTTTGCCTAACCACAGGGAGGAACTTCACTGTAAGGATGGCAGAGCACTGTAACAGGCTACCCAGAGAGACGGTGAAGTCTCTGTCTCTGGAGACATTGAAAACCTACCTGGACACGTTTCTGTGCAACCTGCTCTACGTGGGCCTGCTTCAGCAGGGGGAGTGGACTAGGTGATCTCCAGAGGTCTCTTCCAGTCCCATATCATTCTGTGATTCTGTGGTTCTCTATCAGGCTCATGTTAAAGGTACTCTGAACTCTTTTTATGGACTTGACTGGTTTCCCTAGTGGCACTTCAAGTGAGAAGGACTTTTTGCATCTGGGTTTGAATTAAAGTAATATTTGATGTCTCATTTCAGTAGATAAGACAAAATGGTCTTTAAGGTCCCTTCAAACCCAAAGCATTCTATGATTCTATGAAATCTAGTCTCTGTTAATTTAAAAGAATAGTTATTCACTTGAAACAGTGTGCTAGACATTGTGTATATAAAAATAGAACCCCAGTGGAACATTCTATGCAGCATGCAGTTAAAAACTGTTGTAACTTAAGTGACTGTCCTCTGGCAGAACTGAAGTGAAGAGAGTTTAATCAAGTTACATTTACCCTATCTGTAGCTCCTAGGTGAAAGTGATGATTTTGTTCCACGTGAATCTGGAGACAGAGCAACTAGCGAGCTGTCAAAATCACTGTAATCTGGTAGAATGTTACCTTTTTATTATTTTTTTAAGTATTTTTCAGAATTAGCTTAGTTGACTAACTTGCAGTGAATGTTCAGTGAACATTGTATGGCTATACTGTGCCATGAAGCCTTGCACAAAGGTTGGATTTTCATTGCCCTTTTAAAGGGACGAAGCGAAGCTTCTGCTGCAGCTTTTCTCTGATTTAACCCCCGGCAAGATACTGCAGGAGTGCTAGTGCCAACCAAAGGAGGGGGAGGCACGTGGAGGTGGATTGAAGCAAATCCTTTCAGTCATGGGTTGCACTTGCATCATCCCCGAAGCTGTTGTGAAACCACAGCTTAAGAACATGAGGTGATTCTAAACGCAAGTGAAGTGGATTTAGTTCATTTTTGTTGCTTGTAATGAGAAATGTAGACAGATAATCATAGAATCATGGAGTAATAAACCAGCAACAAGTTAAATATTGTTAAAAAAAAAATCCAAAATCATCACAGTATGAGTAACTTAGATGCAGGCTTAGAGTTTTGTTTTTGAAAAGCCCAGCTGTTTGTTGGTTGATATGTCGGTATATACAATTTTAAATATATATTGAGCTTTACATGGGCATACCGAGATGATTCGGTGAGGCTGTCTTTGTAGAATCAGAACCTCATTTAAGTTGTTGGAAATACACTGTAAAATGTTGTAGCCCGGATTTAAAGATCAGAGTTCATCAATCTGCATGGTTTGCTTTAATCTTGATGCTACTGTAAATAATCTACTGATGTCTTAGTATAACAAGGGAGTTGCATATTCTTAATGAAAATAAAGTTAAGAGCTCTATTTCTGGTAAAGTAGAACAGTTCTCTTTGCCTATTTGTAGATCAAATAGTTCTCAGGAAGTATGTCAGTAGCCTTGTTTCATTTCCAAGGGAAAAAAGAAGGAATAGTAGGGTGCTGTCATGAGATCGAAGCTGAAGACCTTGTTACTTTTATAAGATAAATTACAGCACAGCTGCTGAAACAACTTAAAAACAAAATGTCAAAATAATGTGAGGGAAGTACAGTGGCTCGACTTTTCCCAGCAATGTTGGTTTCCATGGTTGTTACTCTTTGTTTTACAAGGTTAGCCATTTATTTTTGTCAGATTTCCATCAGCTAGGAAGAACATAGTGTGATTTTTTCTCAGAATATCAAGGTGTGAGTAAGCTCTGTGGTTTGTCTTGCCAGCCCCTTGCATGTTGTTTGTCTTGCATGTGTTCAAAACAAAGGTTAAATGCTACTTAATGTTGTGTACTGGTAAGCTTTTACTTTCACTTTTCATAATAGAAAAGTAGCTGTGAATTTGTTCCTGTCCTGTTGTTTCATGCTAGTTATTCAGCACTGCTGTGGAGAATACCAGAAATATTTCTTCCCCAGCTGTTTTACAACTAGACAGCGGGGTTGTCTGGGCATGGAAAAGTTAGAAATGGTCTGATCTGACATCAGGCTCGCCTGCTTTTTATGTCAGCGTGCCATGGATTCTCCACCAAAAAAACCAAACCAAAAACATTTGCTTGTTGGCTTCGTGTCCTGCAGAGCTGCCTTTCATCTGTGGGTTTATGCAAATAAGTTTACCGTCTTCAACAGCTTCCAGTTCCCTACTCATCAGGCTTCCTTCCAACCAGCCACAGCCATGTAGTTTATGAGAATTTTTCATGCTTCAGTTGAATTTGTTAGGAATAGATAGAGTCCAACTCTACTTTGCTAGCCATGATGTTTTAAACCAGTTTGTTGTTATCCTGGAGAAATGAACTTGTACAGTTCCCAGCTTATCTCCGTTTATTATTTGTCTCTGATATCTGTCTTTATTTTACCTCCACTTAGTATTTGTCTTTTCCATGTCATGTGCAGGAGGTGGTGCTGCCGTCATTCTACTCAAGGACAAACACTCTTAGAAGCTTTCATATTCTTTCCCCTTTATGTTTTTGCAAGGGGGCAGTGTTTCCGTGTCCTTTACATTGCTTGTTTCTTTTCTGTAAGGTTGGTTGACCAAAGCAGAGTTTAGTTGAAAGTGGTAGGTTTCAACTTCTTGTTTGTGGACCCTAGGGAGGGAGAAGTAAGGGTTACTGCATCAAGTTACCCGAAGGGGATTGTAAAAGGTAACTGGGAAAAGTGAGTTTGTTTCAGTTACAGTGCTGACCACTGGAGCATGGCATGAATCCACTGGAAACAATCCTTGCAGTCAACAAACTTAAAGTGCTGTAAAAAATGAGTCATGACCCCTCATTTGATTGCCATCCTAATTTGAGTCATGTTACCTTGGGTGCTGGTATAGTATCTGGGGTTTGACACGCATGCTGGTGTGTCATTATTATCTTGAGAAAGTGGAGTATTCTCTGCCTCTTTGAGTTCCTTGAGAAATGTCCCACAGTTCTGCTAGCCGTCTCTAGGAAACAAAGGGAAGGTCAAGGACTAAGTTAAAAATGACAGTTCTTCTCTCCATCCCCCCTCCCCCCTCTTTGCTTGTTTTAAAAGGCATTTGAAAAATCAGGGCTGCCAGCTAGATTGGAGAAAGCATGATTTGTGTAAAACTGCATATGATACATTTCAGTTGTTGAGATAATAGTTATGCTGCTTTATTTTTCCTTCACTCGAAATAGGGAGATGTATGGCCATAACAGCAGCATGTACATGTCTGTTGGCGTAGAAGGTTCCTCTTGGTTTCTTTAACCTGCCATGTTGCTTTAAAGCAAAGGGAAAAAGTGCTTTTGTCAATAAATTTTGTGCATGTGAATTATGTAGATCAGATTTATCTGGAGATAAATGTCATTTCATAGGTTTTTTTCATCATCTGCTGTGTTTTAAGGAAAGGTGTGTTTCCATTTCTTAGTCTTTTTTTAGGTGAAAAGGGGACATAGGGATGTTAGCAATTTAGATTGCTTAGCTTTTCCATTGCCGAAATAATTTTGACCCAATTCAGGATGTTATTATTACGTAGTACTCCACTTAGGCATAGGTCAAAGTCCTTTGGTTGTCTCCTTTGTGAATTCAGACAGGCAGTCAACATATTTGCAAACCACTTTGATGTTTCAAGCCAGTCAATCCAAAGCTAGAAAGTTCTATGATGTCCAGGCACACTCAAGTATATGTGGTGATGAAAGCCGAAGATCCTGTTTGGAGCTTCATAACCATGGTGAGTTATATGTGTTCTTGTTTTTTGTTGTAAATAATGGAGTTTCTTTTCTGTTTGTAGTAACTAACAATCAGAGTGCATTACCTTACTTGTGGCAAAATACAAAGGATAGACAAAAATGGATGAGTAGTGGTAAAGAACGATATGCTAAGGATATGAGATAGGAAGGAGTAGAAGCACTGAACAGAGAACTGAGAAAAGACTTAACAGAAGAGTTGGAAAGAATTTGCCATCTGGGAAATGAAGAATAGCATTAAGTCATAAAGTGATGGTGCTAAGTGAAATGTTAGAATAGGTATTCATGGTTAGCTTCTCATCCAATGTGAAGCTCCATTAACTCTTGTAAAGAAAGAAAATTTGCATAATTTTGTATCTCACAGCTGTAGGCGTGTATCGGTATGCTAAATCTTAAGTATTCATTCTTAAGGTACAGAAATGTCCTTGTGACTATGTTGCCTTTGTTTTGCTAGGTGATGACTAGCTGAGGGATTGATAAAGAGAGGTAATGTTATCCAAGTGGAAGAGAGAGCATCTTCCCCTTCAGAAAATCCTGTATCCTGGTGTCTGGGGTACTTCCCGTGTGGAAAAGCTGCAGTTCCTATCTGCTGTCTTTGATTTGGGGCAGGAACTTTACTGTTAAACAAAGCAACAGTTCAAGAAATACAGCAGGAAGAACTACTTGCGGTACAGGCATCTATATAGACATACCAGAGGAGTAGTGGTTATTTACAAATAAATTTTGTAAATTTGTTTGTTAAATATTCAAGTTGTTGTTCATTCCCCAAAGGCATAATCATAAACTTCACCCAGGAAGGTGACGTTTTGTAATACAAAGTTATGATTAGTAATTGTATGTTGTTACTGCCACAAATATTGCAACATACTCTCATCAGTATAATAATTTTCTAAAGCAAATTAGCAACCTACTGGAATTACATATAGGATACAACTGAGGATTCTTTTTTGTTTGCTTGTTTGTTATGGAATCTAGACTATAAAATGCAGTTTGAAATGCAATTCATAGAATGATTTCTCTTTGAAGGGAACTTTAAAGATCATCTAATCCAGCTCCCTTGCCATGGGCAGGGACATCTTCCACTAGACTAGGTTCCTCATAGTTCTGTCCAGACTGGCCTTGAACACCTCCAGGCATCCACAATTTCTCTGGGCACCTGCTGCAGTGTCTTACCACCCTCACAGTAAAGAATTTCTTTCTTATATGTAATTTAAACCTGCTGTCTTTCAAGTTAGCACCATTGCTGCTTGTCTTATCACTACAGTCCCTGGTAAAAAGTTTGTCTTCATTGCTCTTGTAATGTCCCTTTAAATACTGGAAGACTGCTAGAAGGTCTCCCTGGAGCCTTCTCCAGGCTGAACAAGCCCAGCTCTCTCAGCCTGTCTTCATGGGAGAGGTGCTCCAGCCCTCTGATCATCTTTGTGACCCTCGTCTGGACTTACTCCAACGGGTCCATGTCTTTCTTGTACTGGGGACCCCAGGACTGGACACAGGACTCCAGGTGGGTTTTCATGAGAGCGGAGTAGGGTGTTAGAATCGCCTCCCTCGACCTGCTGACCACACTTCTTTTGATGCAGCCCAGGATAAAGTTGGCTTTCTGGGCTGCCAGTGCACATTGCTGGCTCATGTCCAGTTTTTCCTCTACCATAACCCCAAGTGCAGGGCTGCTCTCAGTCCGTTTGTAACCCAGCCTGTACTGATATTGGTGATTGTCCTGACCCAGGTCTGGGACCTTGCACTTAGCCTTGTTGACCTTCATGAGGTTCATATTTACCCACTCCTTAAGCCTGTCAAGGCTCTTCTGCATGGTGATCCTTCCCTCAGTGGCACTACTCAGCTTGGTATTATTTGGAAACCTGCCGAGGGTGTGCTCAGTCCTGCTGTCTGTGTCATTAGTGAAGGTACTGAAAGCACAGAGCACAGTACAGACCCCTGAGGGACACCAGTTGTTATTGATGTCCCTTTGGACTTTGAGGCATTGACCCCAATTCTTTGGATGCGATCACTCTGTCAGTTTCTTATCCATTGAGTGTCCATCCATCAAACCTGTACCTTTCCAGTTGGATGTTTTTTGGGAAATAATAGTTTCCCTAAGAAAATAATTTTCTTTACATTATTACCTACCTAATTGGGATCTGCATAAGAATCAAATTAAAACTTTAATGCATCTGTAATAGTAAGTATTTTATGAGTTCTCTTTGCCTACTTTTCCTTTCTGTCAAGTTTTCCTATGGAGACAAAAAGCTTATTTCTACCAAGAGACTGAAGCTGCTGAGTGACTGCGGAGAGTCAGATTTAAGGAAAAAAAACCCTCTTTTGAATGACATTGGATCTCTGAAAGTTTGGCTGAACCAATTCACTTCAGACTTTCAGAACTTACGATTTTGATCCAGAATTTCAGGTTACAACTGTATATCAATTCGTATGGTTCCTGCATGCTGTTTCTGTTGAGGGTGAGATCTGCTCACAATTAACATCGTCTTGTGCTCTTTTTATTCTGAGGACCAGAGGCTGTACAGAGGGTGCTAGAGGGGAAAATTCCTCTGTTTTCAGCTAAATCTACTTGGACAAAAGTTTGTGTAGAAGGTTCTTAAACTGATTGTCTTGAAAATGCAGACAACAAAGCCTTTCGGAAAGGAAATGATTTTAAGAGAGGTGGCATCTGATTTAGTACAGTTGGATCTCTGTGGGCATCATAGTCTTGCTTCTTAAAACATCTGTTTTAAAATGTATATGATGCTGAAACTAGTATTTTCACTAATAATTTCAGGTTACAAGTGTTTATTTTGGTCAGTGCCTTGTGATAATCTCTGACTTGATTTTAATGTCATTTTAAAGAGACCCAGAGAAGAGGAACTATCCTGGGGTAAAGGCACAGGCTTCCTTAGAGGTTCTATTTTATTTTTTTTCCACCTTCAGACTGTGATAATGTTATTTTCCTGGTTCCCTAGCCTGTTGTGGATGAGTTAAGGCATGCAGAGCTGTCAAGGTAGTAATCTGTGTTTTATGGAATCCTATACAGTAAGCATTATTGCAGATGACACTTAAAGGACATTCAGGTGAAAACATATCCTGTTCTTGTATTCTGACGATCTAGGAGAATAACTGTTGCCTACGATGAAATGCAGTGGGTCTAAAAGTCTGATGATGGTAGACAGGGAAGTGTCCATTTAATTGTGGATACTCAACAGCAGATTGCTTGGGATCTGTGTTGTACTTTTTCAAGTGTGACTTAACAGATTTTGTGTTTAGGTTTGTTTGGGTTTTGGTTTTGTTTGTTTGTTTTCTTAATTTCATGCAGGCAGGGTTGGCTTTTATGCAAAGGATAACTTTTGGAGTAGTCCTTTGGAGGTAGCCCAGTCATTGTACTGGTCTGCATCTGGCATGGTTTCAGAAAGGGTCTTCTCTAGAAAAACTAAAGAAACATCTAAGTTTCCAGGAATATAATTTCATCCACTAGAAAGAAAAACATTCTGTACTAATTTCTCACTGACTGGTTTTTGTTTAATGCAGTTTTGAGAAGTCTTGCAACCGTTTTACCATAAGGTTGTGCTTGCCAAATAGTTATAGCTTTATCTCTCAGAGACTGGAGGGGAAACAACAACACAACAACAAATCAAACAAAAAAGAGGATTGGGGTTTTCTGAAAACCATGGGCGATTAATGTTTAGTTGGCAAAATGTAAATACCTCTTTAATAACAAAACTGTGATTAAGGCTTTAAGAAACAAATCTCCTCTTTTTTTAAAAGAACAGCTCTTCATTGCTTCATTCAAGGCATGTCATTCTTCTTCTCTGGAAGCTGTCACTTCCACAGTGTAATGTCTGTGGGAGTGATTAATGCCTTTGATGTATTTTTAATCTTCGTGGTACTTGCAATTAATCCTTGCAAAAAATGCTACAATAAAGATGATTGTTCTCATCACTTAATGGAAGGGATGCGGAGGGGAGAAAGCATCCCAGAACAGATAGAGTCAAAATAGGACTATGGCTTTCTCCAACAGGCCATTAAACCAGGCTTTCATGTGTCTCAGAACAATCCAGATATTCTGATCTCTTCCCCTGTGACAACTTAGTATTACCTTAATCAGTCATTGGGTGAGATTTACAGATAGTCTTTGAGCAAATAAGCAGAACCTCTATTTCTTCTCCCTTGTAGGTGAGCATCTTAATTGTTTGGTTACAAGTCATGCTTCTGTCTGTCTAGTTCAACTAATCATGAGTTCTGCACTTGCATAGTCTTCCTGCCATCCAGTGAAACTCTATCTACCCATGAATGCTTTCGAGCTGGATATATAGGACGCTCTTCTTAGAGTACATGCTGTGTGTGCGGCTGTGGGGGTGAAAGTATTAAATCTCTAAGGTCTGAGAATCGGCATAGGACTGTTGTCCTGGATGAATACCTCTTGGCTTAAATGATTTGATTTTAAAGTTGGAATTTTTTGAAAATTTATGTTTTTAAGACTGACTTTTAGAGTGAGGTACTCAGCTATGCTAGCACTTCCTCATATTGGGTCTGTTAGGAGTCTAATGCTCTCAAAAACTGGGTTTGTATAGTGCCTGATTTATGACCTTGCTGGTATGAAAGCTTTTTTAAGCATCCATATCTTCAGCTTTTGGTACCTGAACTTGGTGGGCAAAGGTGTGAGGGTTTTTGTCCTGGACCTGTAATTTTGCATCATTCTGCTTGTTGATTTGAGCCTGCTTTCCTTAGTATATTTCTGTCATTCTTACCTGAATGCCAAACTGGCTTTGGCATAACCTTTAGGGCAAGGGAGAAACAAGTGAAGGAAATCTTCTGTAAGCCATAGTCATACTGCTGGTTCTGCAGCTGTGTAAACTGGCTGTATAAACAATTGTGGGATACATTGAGAAGAATACCAAGAAAACCTTAATTTCACTGTGGTGCAAAACCTTATCTTTGATCTCTTCAACATTGACGTACCACACAGTAGCTGAAGAGATTCTTGTTAGAATTGTGCATTCAGAAGCCTTTGTGAGGCCATTATTTTCAAATGAGTTTCTGCAGCACCTCTCTGCATGTGAGAGAGACTTCGAAGTTCTTCACATCCGTCCATATGGTGTTTCCTATGTAGTTTCTTTTGAAGTTTCATTCTTTTTTGTAATAGTACAAAAATATGCTTCCTAGAAGCTTAATGGAAGGTCACGTACTCCTAGAGAACCGGGATATCAACCGTAGTGTTTCTGGAAGCACACAAATGCTTTTCTGAGTTCCTCTTCCCTGCTGTGGATACTGAGCACACACAATTAACACGTTTTCTTTAGGAAGCCAGTTTCTTGAATGCAATGTTGCTGCACTGTTTTTGCAACAAAACTGGCAGGATAGTATTCGTGGTGCAGCTGGCGACTCATTTTATTGATGGACTCCTGCTTCACCAGCTAAGCTCAGCTGTTTCCTGCCTCTACGTAAACAGTATGATATGTTATTTGTATGGGTTTCTGTAGCCCAGAAAAATAACTGATTGTAAGTATAGCTGAATAATGCATAGTTTGAGAATATTGTTACCTGTAGTTGCCAGACAATCATCGTTCACTGGGGAAAAGGGGGGGGGAAAGGTGTTTTTCCATTAATGTTACCATAAATAATTCTAAAATCCTAGACAGAGGATAAATAACTTGAATTTAATTTAGTGCTTAACACAGTATCTATTTTTGCTCCACATAATTTACTTTAATTGCCATAAAATCCACAGATTTCTTTTAAATTCAGTTGAATTTTATTGGTCATCTGTTCTAATATAAAGCTTCCTTATCTTTTCATAGAAGATGACAGATTTTATGATACCGCCGCAGATATCACTGTGCCCTTCTACAGCTTGGTAGTTATGGATTTGAGTTACTCCTTGAATTACTCAGCAGCACTCAGTAGGTAGAAACAGTTTAGTAGCTGTGCCATCCCCTAAAGGGTGGAACAACCACTGCATTACTGTATCCTCACCCGTGTCCTCCCCGTTCCTCTTTCCTGGCTGTGTTTCCTTTCTTCTCTTGGCTGGAAGCTGCCTATGACTGTAGCAGCATTTTGTTTTCTTGTTTCTGTAACACCCCATCATTGGCTTGAATTCAATAATAATCACGAAAATGTATGTGCAAAGTCTGAATCTCAGCAAAATACTTAATTAGCTACTACTTGAGACCTGAAGCGCAGCTTACAAAAACTGAGGACACTTCAAAAGCTTTCTGTGTGCTATTCTAGTATTAACTAGTATTCTAGTTAATAGTTAATAGTATTCTAGTTAATAGTATTCTAGTTAATACTGCATATAGGCTACTTCTCCTTCTTAAGACCCAGAGTAATTTGGATCCTTAGGTTGAGACTTGTCTCTTAAACAGCAATTGCAGAATGATTTTCTGGCGATATTCTGGGTCTGATTCCTGTGTTGCTTATTGTTGCAGAGTCCCTTATGTAACTGTTCTGTATTAACTGTGTTTGTCTTGACAATCTGAAATTGTCAGCTCTAGTGTAGCCTGGTTTATTATGGCTTCTCATTTTTTCACTTTAAACTACATTCTATGTCCTAGTTGACAATTAAAAAGAAAATCAGTCTTTGTGTAATCACCAAAACCCTGAACAGTTTCAGAAGATCTTTTTTCTAGTAGAAAATGAATTGGGCAGATAAATCTTTCTGTGAACACAGAGAAAACAGCTGATACGTGTTTGCTGTGCTATTTTACACTGTGGTTTGTCATCTTTAAAACTTTTCCATACAAAGAGCTTACTTAGTGAGGCTTTTGGTTAGGTTGCTTAGGTACCTTTTGTGTCTCCATCACAATATATATGTAATTCGAGAGAGAATTCACATGTGCACAAGCACTTGCTGTCTTTAATGCAGGGACTGTTGTGGCACTTCTTTGGATCAGTATAATTTATCACATGTAGTGTCCAGTCTTTTTACTCTTGTCAGCCTGCAGTTTCCAGTTGGTGTGGTTCAGGTCTACAGGACTCCTTTCTTGCTCTTGCTATTTTTTTCAGTATCCCTAATAAACAAGTCCGGAGAGCTCTCATTTGTTTAATCTGTGTGTGGTGTCAAACTGTAGTCCAGAGAACTCTTGTTCGTTTTGTTTATGTACTATAGTGTGAGGATAATAATCAGATACGTTTATGTGCTGACTTACTGGTCAGGTAATGTGCAATCCAAGTCTAGTCCTTTTATATTGAATTACCGAATTTTCCTAGTTTTTTTACACTCTGATATAATTTCATCAGAATTCTTCTTGTACTCTTAAAACTCTGTTCTAGACACTTTTTATGTGTATATATATTATGTATGTAACTCAGATAATTTGTGTGTAATATATGTAACATAATTTTAAATTCCTTCTCATGATAACAGGAAAAAATGACCTCGTATACAGTTATATGACACTAATGTTCTCCTTTTTCTTATTTTCCAGCTGTATGGGGAAACTTCGTCAACATGAGGTAATGTATATATTTTATGTATTGAATATCCTTATGTGAAATACAATTAACTTACCTTTCCCATCAACATGTATCCCTGTGTATCAAGTAGAGAGAAAACAGAACAGCAGCTCACGCTGTTGTTTGTATAGTTGCTAAGCAGCTGATACCACGTTTTAAATACAAAGTGTTCAGTCTCAAAAAGGGTTATGTCTGCTGCAAGTCTCACTTAGGATCTTACTCTTACTTTTTTATCTGCCTTTCTGTACACAAATTCATCTTCTGATTTTTGACACGTTTTCAGGCAAGCTGGTTGGCATAACTGGGTGCTTAGGCTTAGATTCTGGTTTTTGTCAGTGCAGATTTGACCGTATCTCAGTGACATTGCAGGCTGAAGAGCAGCAGATCCTCCACTGCTTGCCATGATTGTTTCTGTACCTTAAATTAGAAATGTGAAAAACCCTCAAAACCACTCCTCAACAATTCTTTGGGAGAGAATCTGATCATTTAACTGCTGAAAAGCAAAAAAAAAAAAAATCATACGTAGTGGCCCAGAAATTTTGCCCTTAGATATAGGAAAGCATAGCATATGCATGCAAAACACACAGATTTTCCCAGCATTTATGCTTGCATGTGCTTCTTTATCCTCTGGAAAAATTCACCAGGAGGATGCAACTCCAAAAGAAGGTAAAGAGAATATGATGACACTCTGTTCCCTACAACAAAGCCTTTGTACTCAGAGGGCAAAATATTTCACTGTGTTGGTTTGCCACGAAAGGGCTTTGGTACCCTGTTACCATGCTTAGCAGCACGGAGTAAAGAAAGTTTGAGACAAAGTAAAAAAAGTAATGAATTCTCTGTGGACTCCAATTCAGCCACATCAGCTTACCCTGGGGTGTGTTCCTGTGTGAAGCCGTGCACTTTACTTCTCTAGGAGTTTCCCACCCTTCCTACAAAGTGTTCACCTGTTAGGCAAACAGCTGATAAGCTGCTGCGGATTGCAGATGGAGATATCATTTAGATTACTATGTTATTGTGACCAGCGAACTATGGCAGTTCAGCAGCTGTTAAACCAGCAGCTGAGCATTTCAAAAGGAAGGCCAAGAACCTTAGGGAGGGGTTTGAGGAGGGTGTGTGGGCGTGGAATTCAGCATCTTCATTCCCTGATAAGCTGTTTTTACAAATAGTGCCATTAGCTGCATCTGACTTCTTATTTGAGGTGTCCATTATGGAGCTATCAAGGGGGAAACTTTATTTCTTAGGGTTTGGTGTTGGTCCTCAGCCAATAAAATTGGCTTTTTTAGGAGGAAGAGCTCATTAAAAACCAAACTGCAGAGTGCCAGGCCTTAAGTTCCAGGATTTGTGAATAAACAATAGTAGGAACCATTTTTGAGGGAATGTTTTTACATCCTGAGAGGTTTCTCCAATTTTCTTTGCTCAATTAGCAGAGAGGAAGGGCTGTGTATTCCACGGATTGTAAATTGGGAAAATATTTGAAAAACTCACAAGAATTACTTAATATTGCTTCCTTATAGTAAATTCATATTGTGTTAACTGAAGGCTTTTTATTTGCCACTGTTAAAATAAATTGCAGTTTGTTTTGTAATGGTGGCTCAAGATCTGTGTGTCTTAGTCTAGGATTTTACTGCACTCTTTGCTGATATGATACAACCAATCTGGTCAAGAAGGTTTTTGCTTCATTAATAAGACTGAACTGATTTTTTAGAGTTTTACAGAGGAATATGAAGGGAATCATTGCTTTAACTTTTGACAGTGTGGCATATGTACATCTCCTTGACAAAGGATCTTCTGTTTCTGTAGGTGTAATGACTTTTGGTCCCAAGTAAAGGAGCTCTGTTTTATTTGAAAGAACTCCATTTTATGTTGGATACCCATGAATCCTCTAGTACACAAAAACTTTCTACTGTAAGATAAATAATTCCCCTTTCAGAAGGTTTAATTGGAGAAAAAAAAAACCAAAAAACATTTTGCAAACATAAGGAAAATCACATAGATTAGATGCAGGAAGTAGAATTTAAAAATACATATTCTACGCTTGTAGATCTTTACTTAAAGATGAATACAGCTATTTGAGATACTTTACACAATTAGATGACAGTAAGACCACATATATTTGTGCAAGACACCAGCTTCTTAAACAGTACTCTGTTTTCACAAGTTACCTTGACTTCCTTCAGTATATAAGCTTGGCTTAATTTTGAACAAGTAGCATTTGTGTACTAAGTCAGTATTGACCGTTATATGGTCACTTAAGACAAGTTTTGGTGTAGTGGGTTTTTTTTCCCCTTGTTTTAGTAAAAGTTCAAAGTTAGATACATTTGCCCTTCTCTCTTTTTCATTGAAATTACAGTTACAGTTGTGGCTTTAGGAAAAATGTTTTGTTAGCATACTTGTAGTATACAGTAAATGGAAACCCTCAAAAAAACATATCAGGCTTTTGCATAGTAAAGCTACACAAAAATATTTCTGCTGACCCTACATTATACACCTTTCTACAATGCAGTTAATTTTCTCTGTGAAATTAATGTCATCTTTATTGTTGTTATACTTGTGTGGGGGTTTGGTTCAGTTTCTTCCAAACTTGGTGATAAGACTAGCTGATTTCAGTGACAATTGGACCATCTGCTTTCATTTGCCTTGAGTATGTCTTTGAAATAGTACTAACTTTGAAGGGGATGCTTTGAAGACATTGTTTTATCAGGAAAAGCATGATGCAGGTGCGGTGGAGCAACTATTGCTTAGGTATGAATTATGTTTTTTCTTTTCTTGCCAACAGATCTCTTCAAGAAAATGGGGATCAGAAGGTGGAAAGTAAAATAGAGGAGGTTAGTTTACTAATAGTTGTGATCTGTTTTGTTAATTTCACTCACTTCATGTTGAAAGGGTGTATTAAGCTCTGTCTCATTACTCTCAGTTTCACTAAAACCATTTAAAGTGTTGAATTTGTGTCTGTACGTGAGTTTTTGAACTATTCTTCACTTTAGTGGAATTTCTATCATAATCTGTGATGGTCGTCTCTTTTCAGTTCCCACCCTGCCCCCACCCTCCCACCCGCAAATCTTTCTTGAAGTAATAACTATTGTCTCATTTGCTGCAAAGACCATTAGAAAATGCTCCAAGTCTTTACTCTGTCACCCCTACAAAATGTTACACTTGTGTTTGTGTGTTTAAGTTTGATTAAAGATTCAAACCCTCCCAGAAATCCTTTGTTTTGTTCTTAACTAATAATCAAGGGAGCGGTGTTCGTGGCTGGGGATGGTATCTGGTACCAATGCTTTAAGAACAAGTCCTGTTGAGATCTGGAGTAGACGTGGGTATTGAACACATCAGTGGTTCTGAACTGCTATATCAATGCCTCTGAATTTCCATTTCAACTTTGTTGTGAAATATTAAGAATGCGTGCAATGGATCTTTCTCCAGATGTTTTTGGATTTCCAGTCTAATAACAACAACGACTTTTGTATTTATTAAATTATTTGTTTTAAAGTCAGTGCCCCCTACCCCTTCTGTGGGTGTGCATGACCATGTTGTTATAGTCTGGTCTTGTGTTCAAACAGGTTTATATAGCTGTTGTTCCTTTGTACACACTGAGAAGCCTATTGAAATTGCTTAAAATCAATGGGAAAATTGTGTTCTTACTTTGTCTTTTGTATTCCTCTCTTTTTTTTCTTTCTTAATTCTGGTAAAGATTACAAGAAGGATTCTGAGCATCCCAGGTGTTTTAACAGTGGTTAAATGATTGAAATGCAGTGGGTTAGATCAGAGTTACTCTAAGGTCTGAGAAGTTGAGTGTTGCTGGATCTTGTTTTTAAAGCTTTAATTATATGGTATCTTGAACTATCAAAGTAAGTACATCTGTTTCAAGAACTATTTGTTGCTCCACAGAGCTAGATTTTTAATGAATGTCAGTGACAAAACTGTATTTCCTCTTAACATGAGGGTGCATCTTACTTCAGTTTATGAAGTTCCTGAATTGTCTAGCTCTAACCATCAGTATTTGTACAAACCTGATTAGTAGTGATTGGTGTCTATATAGTACCATTTCAAATGATAAGCCTCAGATAACTTTCAACTTGTTTATGGCCCTAGATGGTAAATTCTGTGACAAGGTTTTAGTAAACTTGAAAACAAGTTCAGAGACTTGCAGTTTGGCAAGACTCTTAAGAAATTTGAGTCATGCAATTTAAGAACCTGAAACTACTGCTGACTTATCAATCTCTCTTTCAAAAGCAGTGAAAATGCAAACAGAAGTCTTGATAGGTAAACGGTATTTTCTGACAAATTTCATTTTAATATTTTTTTAAAAGCCTAGATACACCTTCAAATCATAATGTCAAACCTATCTTAGAGATTTTAAAAAAGAAGTTTCTTTGAATTCACATACCAAGTTCTGAGACAATTACATATAGCCTTTGCACTGGAACTAGTGCCCCTGTTTCTGTGTCTGTGTACTCTTTTAAGTATCTGTTATCTGCTGTCCATTTACTGACTGTTCTGTTGTGCTGTTGCTTGATGTAGATTGCCTTTAACAACCTCAGACAAGTCACTTGTGACTTCAGTTTGCCAAATAAGAATCATAACATTGGATGTTCTTGTCAATGAGCCTATGGCATTCATAGCCTTGAGGTGTTTTGTTTTTAGTGGTAAGCTAAGGGTTTTCACGTTGTACTCAGTGAGTTGATTTTTGGTGAAAGAGGTTAAAGGATTTTTTGACATAAAAGATGCAAGTTTCCTGGAGTGTCTTCTAGGTTACTGTTTGCCATTATTTTTGCTCTAATGTATAGCTTCCTGTATGCGTGTTTTGTGATAAGAATCTTGTTCTGTTCTTCAAAGATTAAATATTCCTTTATTTTAGGCTATTGCACCTCTACGGGAGAAAATCAAAGATCTAGAAAAAAGGTATGTCTTTTTTGCTATATTCGGGAAGCAGCTAGAAAGCACAGTTTCCGTTCTGTAGCAGTCAGTTCTGTAGTTGTAGGCTTGAGAAATGTTTAGCATATACCCTAAGTACCTTTGGATTTTTATCATATATAAATGAGGATGGGGCCTAGAAGACATTAATGCTTAAGGTATTTAGGTTTTTAATTAATTCCACTAAAGTAAACTGGGACTACTGGATTTCTGTGAAACTCAAATCCTGTGAAGGAATTTGCTGGTTTGAGTCCAGCTGGTGAATGGATTACCGTGGTTTAGTAAGTCCAGCCTAGGTGTGTGCTAAAACTTCAAGAAACTGAAAATAGATTTTACCTTACATTTCCCAGACTTGTGATCAGTTAGCATGGTTTCGCTAGTGTACAGTAATTTGCTTGTGAATCTTAGCCTGTGCTCATGTTTTGAGTGAGCCCATCAAACTCGCTTCTCTCAGGATTTGTAAGGGAATGTGGTATCTTGGATTAAGCCACATCATGCAATTGAGGAAAAGCAGACAAGCTTTTTGATGAGCTGTGGATATTAAA
The DNA here is from genome assembly GCA_013400375.1 of Thinocorus orbignyianus. NCBI lineage: Eukaryota > Metazoa > Chordata > Aves > Ciconiiformes > Thinocoridae > Thinocorus > Thinocorus orbignyianus. Next base: position 562,998 of record VXBW01007510.1, on the reverse strand, counting down.
TATGTGCTGTAGTTCAGAAAGCAAGAAAAGCAAGAAAAGTTGTCAGTTCTGCTTTTTACAATGGATTTGAAAGATTCAGTGACCTGTCACATGCAATTTATTTCAGTGAGAATACTGATCTGATTGCTCATCTCATAATATAAACATGAACTTCATGGATTGAACTAGGTGCTGTATTGGCAATATGTGAAAGATAGCAGTCTGTGTCACCTGTAGTAGTTGCCTGTGATTCTACCATAGCAATTATAATGGTCAAGTTGTAGAAGTTTTTTGTTCAGAAGATATTTTTGGTGTCCCGCCTCTGTTCAATTGTCTTAATCTTTATTGATAGCCCAGTATATCTTCAGCTTCAGTGGTTGGTGATTTGGGGATTTCCTTCTGCCGTTCATGGAGGACCTTTGTGGGAGCGTATTCTGTTTGGCTCTTTTTTTTTTCTCTTTTTTTTCCCCCTTTCTTTTGTAATTGTTATGTTTTTCCAAATAGACAATGAGTTGCTAAGTGAAACCATGAAGTTAAAGCTTCTCCCAGGAGCCATCTACATGTTTTCTTTTTGAGTAGTGTTTGTAGTGTGTTGATGAGTTCTGTTTCAAATGTCTAGCAACGCCCATATCAAAATATGGGCTCTTATTTTGGGTTCTTCAAATAGTGTAGTCATTTACCTCTGCTGTTTTAACTGCGTGTGGGTTGTTGCAATTAATTTTTGAATTTTATATCTCTGTAAAGTGACAGTAAATAACTAATCACTGTCAGGTGCCTAAAGGCTGATTCTGTTTGCAAAGATTACTCTCTAGTGTAAATGTTTTTATACCTCATAAGCTAATAAAGCCTGAAGTCAAACCATCGTTGTGCTTTTGGGAAACAGGAAAGACAAGAATTCCTTAATGCTAGTCTCATGACAAGCGATTGTTCAACTGAAGCTAAAGTTGGGCAGTTTTTATGAATAATTTGCACAGCAAAAGCATTGTTGTGTAGTCTTCAAAGCAAGTATTGGGTCAAGATAAACTGAACATTGTTGCCAAAAGATAAGCATTCAACTGGATCAGTTCCAGACTCCTGCCCATTGCCTCTAAGCTAGTACTGGTGTAATGGAAGGAGCAAGAATGGTGGGGAAGTCCTGTTGGCAGCAGTGTTATTTATTCCATGCTAGATTAATATGACCTTAAAATAGTGGCCCTAAAAATGGAGGAGACTGACTTTTACCTTGCATCAAGTTATTTGGCACTCTGCTGGGGGTTTTTTAAGCTCCAGAAGTTGCTTCTGGTTATTGGTGCATTTGTCTTTCTCTCGCAGGAGGGCTATGTTTTACAAATCTACAGTATACTTACACGTTGCTGTTTCTCATTGTTTCTCAGTGTAAGTCAAAGAAATAATGTTACCGTTAGTGACCCACACGGTGATACAATTCCCCCTATCCAGGAAGCTGAAAATTGCTCTCACTCTGGGATGAAAAGCTGATACAAGTACAGAAACATCCGTGCTTTGCTACTGAAGAATTCCTGTTGAGCCAGTAATGCAGGTTAGAAGCAGAGGAGGTGATTCAAGATCAGAGATGTAGGGTCAGTTCAGAAAGAGTCTATTTATCTCCTACGTGCTACATCCGGTTGCATCTCTAGGATGTGAACTTGCTGGAGGAGAAGAGTAACCATTGTTTTGTTTTGTTTTTTTTTGTCCAGTATCACACTGATATTTATTTAAGAAAAACCTGGGCTGCTAAAGTACTGCCAAGACTACAATGCTAATTACTGAAATAAATAAATAAAATTCACACCTTCTCTCACACCACTGTTTGGAGGAGTTTGTTTCTGTATGCAGAATGCATGCTACTTGGGGGAGAAAAGTGGTACAGTTCCATGTCACTGAAATTGTCCAAGGTTCTGATCATCAATTTTAAGCTTGAGAGAGTATCTAAGAGTCTCACATCATGTAATTTTATATTTAGGTTATTTTAGTTTTGATTAAGTTACTGTAAAGAAGGTAGTGCAAAAAAAATGAAGTGGAGGTGTCTTGAAGACTGTCAAAGCAATGGCTGTCTAGTTGTTTCTGAGAAGAAAATTAGGATTAGCTTTCATATTGGATAAGCTTTCTGGCAAAAAAAGTATTTAAGTATCTGAAAGAGAGTTTCATTGACATTCTAATGGTAAACTTTACATTGATTACTGTGAAACTTTAGGGACAATTAAAACTTTATATTATAAACTTCACTTTGAAACTTTAAGAGGAAATGTCAGTGTGGTAAGTCAAAGCTTGCTTGCTTTTCCAGAACTTCTAAAAAGGTTGTTTGCTTTTTAAAACTTACAGGAAAAAAAGTCCAATTGTTCCTCTTGTTTTATTCTCTTGTGATGTCATGTCTGGCACCAGTTCTGCTCTCAAAAGCTAGTGGTGATTCGTTCTATAACGTTAACCAGAAATTTTAAAAGCACTTTTTGCAGATCAGTTTTGATATTTCTCATAGGCATTGTCTCATGTGGGCCTAGATCGTCCTTTAGAAAAAAGGACTAAACATATCCATAGCAGAACTTTTAAAAGCGGAGGTTGTCAGAGTAGTTTTTCATATTTCAAGGACTGATATGTGAAAGAATAAACAAGATTGAAACTTACATAGTTTTTTCTTCTTTATTTTGAAATGTTCTGTAGTTTCACCCAGAAGTACCCTCCAGTGAAATTTTTATCAGAAAAGGATCGTAAAAGAATCCTGGTAAGTTCGTATTTACTCAAGGGTTGTTTTTGGGAAATAAATCTGTGGACTGTAAAGACATCAGCAAGGATAAAGTAAATTACATCTTATGTCATATGTACAGGTTTTAGAGTAGTACTTCATGTGCCCTGGGTTGATGTTCTCAAGCTCAGCATATGGATAGTGCACTTGGGCTCTGGCTTGGAGATTTGACTTGCCAGTTAAGCTGCTGTTTTCTGTTTGTAACATCTCAGACTGCGTTGCCAAAGGGTCTTTCATCTCACACTCCCAGATGGCTTAAACTTGCAGAGACTGGGAAACTTCTTTGGCACATAGTCAGAAAACTTGTGTGATAAACTGGACAAAATCTAGTCTTAAGGCTAGAGAAGTAGCTGCTCTGCAGTACTGTCAGGAAGCACTAAGTAGACTGGGGGAATATTCATCTCTCTGTTACCTTCTGTGTTATTTCTGATGTTTTAGGTGGTTTAGGGTAGAAGAGGAAGGCAGTTTAAGTCAGAATAAGTAGTCATCCAAGGCACTCTTAAACTTAACTAAACGTGCTGCAACATCAGCTTTCCTGTTTTGTCTACAAACACATCTGAAGTTAGCCACATCCTTTTTTTTCTTTTTCTTGTTTCTGTTTGTCCTGGGGGAAAAAATGCCTGCACAGAAAGAGAAAGTCAGAGAAGTTATAGTTACTTAAAATGTGTAAATATAGAAATATGAATGTCTGCCTCTGTAGTAGAGAGCAGTGCCTGGGACAAATCCCTGGTAAAATGCCTGACTTATTTGATGTTCTCTCATGCTTTGATGCTTCAGCATTTTGAAGAAAAACACAAAGATGCAAAGAACAATAAATTTTGTTTTTACTGCCTTACAGTCTTCGCTGCTATTGCAGAACTTCATAAGGAATAAGTGTTATCAAATTAGTTTATTTCTTCAGTGTTATTCTGTCATTTTTATGACAGTCTGAAGGAGATAGATGTTCAGGCTCCTTGTTCCCTTGTTGAACATGGAAGGTACACTGAGGAAAACATCAGAGGCTTAGTTCTGAAAATTTCTAAATCATGTGCTCGTGTGCAAGTATAATAAAGTTATGTGATGTCATGGGGTTTTTTTTATGTAAACAAGAGGGTACTTTGAAGAAAAATATTAATGAAAGCTGTTAATAGGCTATGGATCTCTTAATGTTAGCTTTTAAACTTTGCCTCTTAAAGATACAGGATAATTTGATGAAGTCTGTTGCTTCGATAGTGATGGCAACTGGTTGTAATTAGGAGTGTTTTCTTGTGGCCTGGAAACGAATAGCTTTTTGGTGTCAACTTGTTACAGAGTTTAAATTGGTAAAGAGAAAGCTGACCGAGAGGGTTGAGGACTCATGTAATCCATGCATGACACTTGGAATTTTCTCAGGAGTAAACATAAGAATCAGAGAGCCAAGTAATCTTTGTAAAATGATTTGCTTCATATTTTGTTGATGCTGAGTCTTTTCCTGGAATCCATTCTAAATACTGATTTTTCTCTGAATGCAGTCTTCACAGTGCTGACCTGATCAGACAACAGTTTTAGCAGTTATATTTTATTATCATGCATCTATTTGGAGATGATTATAGTAGGTGTGGTATTTCAGCTGAGACTAGATATTCTGGCACTTCCATTCAAAAGAGCTCAAGTCTTCATCCCATTGTGCGTGATTTATCTGCTTGCTCGATTCTCTGAAGTGACTAGCCACAGGCTTTTGTATGCAAGAGAAGGAATTCTGTTAATATTATGAATGATAGTGTTGACATTGGTTCAGTCTATTGTGTGGTTTCTTTTCTGAATTAAATGTGGTAGGCCCATTAAAGCACGAAATTAAAAAAAAATAAAATTAAAAAGGAGAGTTTCCATGTAGGACATTAGATGTTTTAAATCTGACTGCAAACAGTAGAAATTAACCTGTCTAGAAAATACACAAAACTGAAGTGCCTCTAGTAGATAATTTTATCATTAATATTTGTGCCTTCTAGTAAATACTGAATTTACCAAGCATATTGGCACTACTAAGTAATTTTATTGATGATGTCATATTAAAGAATGCCTATTTAAGCCCCAGGTGCTGGTGTTTCAGTTCTGATATGGACATTATTCACACGCAGTATAAGATTTTCTAGATTAACATGTCATTGTGATTTGCAGGAAGTCATATTTAGTATATTGACCTTGCGTTTGTGAGTGATTACAGGAAGGTTATACAGAGAGCTTTAGTGATAAATCCTCTTTTCTTTTTTTAATGTAGACTCCAGTAATGATAAAAATTAATTTATACAGTTGTTTACTTTTCCAGGGGAAATTCAGCTCCTTTTCCAAGTAGTCCTTCATCTAATACCCATGGAAGTGATATGTTAATAAAGCTAACATAGATTTATCATAAAAACTGCTTACAGATTCAAAGTAATTGGAGACTTCTTTCCGGACAAAATTGGCTTGTGCTTTTGTCTTTTTTTCTTTTTTTCTTTTTTTTTTTTTTTTAATTGCATATAGCATAGAAGAGTGCTATAAGCAGTGCTTAATTTGGTTTACATTTTTTTCCAAGGGGAAGATGGTACCTTCTTTTAGTGCAACAAAGACATATCAAGTTTATATTTTCTGGAATCTGGAAAATAGAAGTAGCAGCAGGGGATTTCCTTGGACTTCAGCTGAATGAACAGGTTCAAGTCATCTATAAAAAGTTTTTGTCCTGATTCCTTCCTAGTTCACAGAATTCTACCAGACGCCTGTCCTTCCCTTCTGTCTGTTCCGGGAAAGAGGGCTTCTCCTAAATCCTCTTTTTCCTTCAGGTTTGTCAAGGAACTGAATCACATATTGAATCCGCTACAAGGAAGACCTGATTAAACCCAGAAGAACACTAGATAGACCAACTAAATGATTATTTTATTGACTGGTACTTAACAATGTCTTTGACACACTGATAACCCTGAATTTATAATAAGAAAAACAGGTGTGAGAATACCAGAAGTGGGCATTCAAGTTTTTACAGAAGAGAATAGATGTAGTTATCTTTTTTTCTTTTTCAATTTCTGGTAGCTTTCTGTTTGGCTTTGTGTCTTTCCTGAGTTTGGGATTCTGTTTTTTAAAAGAGAAAAAAAAAAAAAAAAGAAAAAAGAAAAGATTTCTGCTAACCTGGCTTGTTTCAGTAGTGGGTGGGGATGGAGTGGACAAGGGAAAGAACTTCAGGTATCTACATCCTTCTCCACACAGCACTTTGTCATTGCAACACATCATCCATTCATTAGATTCCTGCTTGACAATTTCGCCACATGCTTTTCTTGTTTTGTTAGTTGTCACTGCAGCTGAAGAATGGAGATCAACAGCTGAATTACTTTCAAAATGTGAATTTGATAGTGCAGTCATATAATACAGCTGATGCCATGTGGGGCTTTTGCAAGTCCCTTTGTTCTTTGAGAGTGGTGATCTGTCATGTTTTTTGTATTCTTGAAAATAGCTTATGAAGTGCAGAGAAAATAGTGGCTTCTGTAGATAAGTCTCTTTGGATGTGTCATACAACTTGCAGTTCTACTGCTTCCTGTGTTGACTACTTCAATACTGAGTTAGTGGTTATTTTTTTGTTTGTTTACTGTTAAAAGATTGAGGTGCAGAAAGGGAAAAAATAACTTCCTTGCTTCAACATCTGCAATGGAATAGGAGTACAAGGTTTTAAACATTTTATTTCTGCTTATTTCTTTGCAGTGAAACAACATAAAGTTCTAAGACAGGCATATGCTGGATGTCAGAGCTAATGATGTGAGAGGCTGAAAACAAAATGATAGGATGTGGGCTATGGATGCCATTAAAACATAAAAAAAGTACTTTTGGTTTTCGCAGATATTTCAAATGAGAGATTCTCAAAGACTTGCTTTCATCTAAGAATATGCTTCCTTCCTTCTATGAAGGGTGAAAGAATTTGTATTACTTACTCGGAAAACCTAACATGTCTTCCATTTAAACCAGACAAAAGGTGGATTTGACATTTCTAATAGTATAAGTCTTCCATAAATATAACCTGGCATTCTGTCGCCTCTTTTTTGAGAAATGAGAATCACAGAGATTTTTCTTTTTGGATCTTTTTAGGCTTTGCTGTTGCATAAAAGGGCACAATCCAATTTGAAGGAAAAAAGGGAAAAAAATCTGATATGAGATTTCGTTGATGAGAATGGTTAGGTAAGCTTTTAGCCTAACCATGATTAAACGCATCAAGCATCTCTCTTGAATTTTTAAATGCTGTAAATATTGGATAAAAAAAATTTAAGCATGGAAATGGAGTTGTTTCCCCTGGGGTAAGCAAAGACCTGAAAGCTACTGTTCTTCTGTCTTCATGTTTGTAGACTTTGTCTGGTGTTTCTGTAAAAAGAAAAAGAAATTTATACCAACTGTCCTAACGCAGATAACTGGAGGAGCAGGGTTTGTGGGTTCTCATCTTACTGACAAACTAATGATGGATGGCCATGAGGTTACAGTTGTGGACAACTTCTTTACGGGCAGGAAAAGAAATGTGGAGCACTGGATTGGTCATGAGAACTTCGAACTGATAAATCACGATGTCGTTGAGCCCCTGTACATTGAAGGTGAGTAGTCTCTGCTTTGGTATCTGTACTTTGTTGTGCTTTAGCCTCTGAAGTATGTCTGTAAAGAAATAAATTTGTACACCGAATTCTGGATTGGTCTATCTAATACCTGTGTACTTCGTTTACTGTTGGCCTGATTTCTGTGACCTGTGTGAACTGAGAAACTCAGAGGACTTTTGTCTTTTAAATCAATTCTTCCTTTCTTGGTGGACAGGAGGAAGGAAATCTTAAAAACTTCCTACTGTGACTGATGCTGTGAGAAGGCAAGATGGTAGTGGGTCAGTCTGTTTGTCCCATCTGTTGTGTCATGTCCCTGTGTACCTCCACAGGCTTCCTGCACATACCAAGTCTGGGGTCTCAATACGTCATGAGCTGAGAAGTTTAATTCAGGCTGCAGTTACACTAGGTGGCATACACCCTGCAACTGTGTGTGGTCAGCTGAGAGGAGAATAAGCTCTTTCAGGGGACAATTCAGCTCACTTTCCTTGTGTGTCTTCTGTGGAAAACTTTGCTCCTACTTTTAGGTACAGGCATTCCACAGCTTGTAGAACAGCAAAATGGCAGCACCAAATTTTCCAAGTTTTCAAAAAAATAAAAACACCCCACCATGTAACAAAGAAAGAAACAAAAAACTGTTCCACTTTGAAGTGGAACTTCTTTGGGAGAGTGTAAGTATATAGTGAATCAATAAAAATGTTACTCAAATCACACTGCAGTTCTGGTGGGTTTGCTCCATCCCTTTAAAACTTTGTAGTGATGTAGTTGTTTCATTTTTTTAAACAAACAAACAAAAAATCTCAAGTTGTATTTTTTTATTCTTGCTGAATTCCAGTGTATGGGATTTCACAGGGAAAATTTTTAGCAATTGCATCTGTTGTATTATTGCTTGTGATGAATTCCCAACAACACTACTGAAACTGTCCTACAAACACGTCCTGCTTCTCTCCTCTGACAATGCACTGGATCGGTTATTGCTTGTTTTTTTACTTGGAACTTCTGCTTCCACTGACAGGATAATGGGACTAGGATCTTATTCACTGACTCCGGGTGCTGGTAGCTTATATCTCACCCCATTCAGTTTTTCGGCTTTCTTAATCGTTCCCTTGCATTATCTTTTTTTCTGAGTGGTTATACTTGAGACCTTCTAAGAGAATTATCATCATTTCTAATACTGTTGCCTTATTACTAGACACTGATGAATGAGAACTCTGAGATCCTTTAGGTACCTCTCCCGTATTCTCTGTAATTAAATCATCAATTCCCCATTTTGTAGTGACAACAAATTATAATACGATATTCAGTGAGCCGTTTATTGAATCTCTTCTCATCCTCCAACAGCATTGATTAAAGCTGGTATGGCAAAATGCTAAAATAAAATGAGCTTCAATGTACTGGTATAGGAACATGAAAGTTTCATTTCAGTGCAGAGATTATATTTCAACATGGTGGGGAAGATGAGGCAATGAGGGATAGTTATTGTAACAGACTAACAAATTGTCATATGGAAAAATACTTCTTAGTCTCAGTTTCTGCTTTTACTTGTAAATAGACAATTAGAATGACTGTGAAGTCATGACAAAAGGTTTGTATCTAAAGAACACCTGTTTGTTTGCTGCCCCATTTAATTGAGGTCGTATAAGGACGGTTGACGCTCAAATTCCAGAGAGAGTAATCGGTACTTTATTTATGAAGACGACCTCATTTCTGATCTGGAAAGAACAATGCTTGCACTCTTGATATGCAAAGAGCTTAGTCTCAAGATGCATAGCTCGAGATTTAGATTCACTAAATCTCTTGATGCAGTTTTTTTGTGTGTGTGTGTGTGCATAGGCATCACTGTGAAGCTAAAGTCAGCCTTGTCTGAGTCACTGTCTTTGATCCATAACATAAAGTGGCACTCAGCATTCTTCCATCTTGATCTGGATTGGCTGGAAACAGCAGTACATCACCTAAACATCCTTTTATTTCTCAGCCCTGGGATAACTGTGGTTAACTGTAGTGCAGAATGACTTTCTTCTCTGCAAGGATTTCCTTTGCACTTTTTTTTTTTTTTTTAAGCAGAAAAGCAAAGGCCCTGAATTCTTTAATAAAATGAATGTGGTTTAGGAATCTTGAAATACAGAAAATAGTTTCTTTTTTTTTTTAAATAAAAAGTCTGAAAAGAAAATTTTCCAAACTTTACATAATTTTTTTTTTTATTGTGATTGAGTTCTGTGTTCTTAATGTACTTGGATTTTTTTTCAAGATGTTTTCTTTCAGCCTAATACTTATGTTGAGTTTTAATCCACTATTAAATGGGGGGGAGGGGGTTTTATACAGGAAACAGTTTTCTTTTCTGAAGGGTAGCGAATAAAGAAAATAAGTTCTTTCTACTCTTTTCTGTTTTATCAGCAATAAGTGTAGAAATCCTTTGCTTATTTTCTGCCTCTCATTCTCTGCATTCTTTAAGATCGCACACTCAAAGGTGGTCACTCGATAGCACTATGGCTCATGTTCCTGCAAACCTTAGTGTAAAGACACACAGTTATTAGTTGGAGAGGAAATGAGAATGAATTCTTCATCTGGTGTTACCAGAATCTACCCCACTTCATGGTAATAGAACTGCATTAAAAAGTACCAAATGAAATTTTTAGATTAAGTAAATGTAGGGCAGACGTAATGTACTTAGTTTGCATAGGATTTATGCTGTCTTGTTTATACTGACCTTTGTTAGGGTTGACTGTGTGTTTGTAGGCAAAAAAAAGAAGTTTTTCAACCCTTCTAAGCTTAGTCTGTATTTGTGCTGTGAATTATTGTTGTCTTTGATTGTGTGTTAAATTAAATAGAAAATAAAACCCAAACAAAAAAATCACTGAAAACCAACTCCCCAAACCATACACCTCACTAAAACTCCCCCAAAACACACACATGCACACACACAAATATAAGCTAATTTCAGTGTGGTGTCATAAGGTGACCAAAAGAATAGGCTATAGCCTTTTTGTGAATAAGAGCCTTCTAGAAGTTAAGATGATAATATTTTATTAAATATTGTTCTACAGTATCCCAGAATTATTCCATCTCCAAATCATTTCACAGGTAACTTAAGGCACATACAAATACAGCTTCCAGTCCAACTTTTTCTCCCCCTAGTCTTCATTCCCTCTGCCAGATACTTAATACATTCAGCCTGATGGTTTTAAATTGTTCAATTATGGAAAGTCATGATGAGGCAGAAGATAACATATGCTACTCTAATTTTGCTTGTCCAGAGCCAAGTGCAATGGTGTCTGAGTCTCTGATGAAGCTCTCCAAAACTCTTCCACTGTAAGCAATATGATCGCAAACCTTTAAAAGTTTGTTCTAATTTGCCTTAAGTTAGAGGCAACATTTTAACATCAGGAAAAGGAATTTGTATTTGTAGTCCTTTTTAGTTCAGTGCAATAAAAGTGTCTTGCTTTACTGTGTCAGCTTCTCTGACCTGACCTACAGCGATAGAATTGGCAGAGCTGTTCTTTACAAGAATAGTCCATATGATTAAGCTGTAGAAACTTTTTTGTATGCTTCTGATCAAAGCTTTTCCGCTTAGTACTTCCTGACTAGCATGTACAGTGATGGATGCAGGTGCTCAGTGGAGTTAGTGACCCGTTGTGTCCTTTCTGTTGAAGGCAGAAATTGAAGTAAAGGTCGTTTCTTCATAGGAAGAAATGTCATTTCCCATCATAGGAATGGTAGTAGATTCCACCCTTACTATTCACACAGGAAGCATGGAGAACATATGCAGTGATATAGCTGGAAAATAAAGATAGATGTTATGAAGGAATGTAGTTTTGTTGCAGTATTTTGTAAAAGTAGGTGGGTATATTGTTTTTTTGGGTTTTTTGTTTTTGTTTTTTTTTCCCAGCAAAATTGTAATGTGAGAAATAGAATGATAGAATGATAAATGTTTCTTTATTTTGTCACTAGTCTACCGTACTGTGCTTGGTACTACTTCTTGCTGCTCTATTCACAGTGAGTTACAGATTTCTAGCCATTGATATGAGTCACATACAAGACTTGGAAAATTTTATTATCTTTTGTACTTCTTTTATGGTCTTCACCTGTCTACATAAAGCTTTGCACGCAATTTTAATTAACTGCACTATGGCCTAATTGCAAAGCTAGCTGAAGGTTTCATACCAAGAAAAATTAAATGTAAAACTTCTATTCTTTACATCATACAGAAGGAAGTGGCACGGAGATCAATTATGAGGTGCATTTGTTCCTGTCCTCCAGTAGATGCTGTCCCAGTCACCCAAACAGTTAATCTTCTGGGACAGCTTTCCACAGTTCTTACTTGAAGAGAGTTTAAGTTGCCTGCTGTGTTAAGTAACTGATAGCTTTGGGCTGGAGCATATGAGGTTGTCAGCCAAACTAAGTAGATGGCTTTGTCTGGTATATCTGGCTGGCCTGCTGGATTTCCAAGACAAAAAAAAATCTGTGTTTTTTAGACCTGACAGTTAAAAGAAAGAAGATGGAGAGAGAAACAGTTGTACATGTCTCAACATCCTCAGCATGATGTCTCAAGTTTGATCAGTTTGGGGAGGAAACTTGCCTTTCCTCTTTTCTGAAATGTCCAACACTCTCTAAATATTTAGGAAAACAAGTGATATTTTGACTTGGTCTAGAGCTCAGGACTCTGAAGATTCCTTCTTATGCAAGGGAGGAAGGTCCTGGAGCTGCTTGGCAGCCTGTCCCTTTGATCTAGAAGATGGCCATCTGACCCTTGACAAATGCCCCATCTTCCATCCATCTGCTAGTTCTGCTCTTGCTGAACCTTTTCATCACAAGGGTCTATTTTTGCCTTTAGCATATGGGAGAAAGTATATTGAGGCAAGCCAGACTCAGACGGGGAAGATATGTCTCTGACAAGGGAAATCTTGTTTGTCTCCCAGTTTCTTCTCTTTATCAAGTTTAAAGCAAGTGCCAGCTGGGGCAGGGAGGGGGAGAAGAAAGACCAAAGGAAGAAGAGTGCTTTCTATTTTTTTTTCTTTTCTTTTTTTTTTTCTTTGAACACAGCCCATTACACTTAACTTCTTGTTAAAAATAAATAAATTTTAAGATGATAAGGAACCTTTGAGATTTTTGTATTTTATTTGTGTTTGTGTATACGGCCACTTTGATAATCACAGAGTTAGCTGTACCCTGATGCAGCAAAAGGAAAGGTTGTCTTTGGCCTTGTTCATCTGAATTGCCACGTGCTTTTAAAGAAACCATTCCTATAGGAGCTGCTGTGTGTCAGAAATTCAGCAGGTGTTTAAAAAAAATAACAAAAATGAAGTGTATAGGGGTAGAGAGGCAGGAAAGTGTTCAGTTCTACTTAGACGGACTGGGATTGGGCACTCAATTACTGACTGACCACCATCAATGCTTTTGTAGCGACTTTTTCACTCTGCAAAAATTCCACCACAGCTTGTTTAAAACTAGATTTAGAAAGGGTTTTGATAGAATAGGTAGAGAGAAACAGCACAGAACTCAGGTCAGAGTTCAGGTCTGTGTTGGCTGCAGGTGGCTTTAGCTGTTGCTTTGTTCATTTCTCTGAGCCACCGCCGCTTGAATTCCCCGCTGCCGGCAAGCAGCAGCCAGCTGCTTCTCTGAGCATGTCTTTTGCCGGCTTCCAATCTACTCCTTCTCTTTGATTTCGTGACAGCACCATGCTGGGAGGAGGGGGTGCTTATGTTCAGAGGCATAACTGGAGGCAGTCATGTATTTAATTGATATTCATGGTTCGTCTGTAGGAGGCATGTCAAAGTTCACCAGACCAATTAGACCTTACCTCACGCTACTTTGTATTAGTGCCCCAACACGAGAAATTTGATTAGATTTTATTCATTGCAGAAGCTTACAATGCCAAGTGACCAAAATAAGGAGAAATTATTCCACGTCATGCTTTGTCACATGGAACAATTAACTATTTTCATGTTACAGGTAGAATCCTAAAAGTTTCAGTCGCGTTAGCAATGTGGGCAGGGCTTTGAACCAAGGCTGAGCTGGGAGCTCGCTTCCTCCAGTGCTCACTGTGTTTAGAGGTTGCCTTCTGTGGAAAGCTCTCTTTTGATTGTGCACTGGAGTTAGTAGTGAATGGAAATACTAATGTCTATTGACAGGAGAGCAAATAGCATAGCAGTGTGCTGCACAAAATTGTATTTCTTGGCCCTTTTTTTGTGTCAGAATCAGTCCTCACCGAAGTGATGCATCTGCCTAGATTGTATCTCTCTAGCTTTCTAGGTTGTTTTGACATCTTGCAGGCAGCTGGACATCTCCACACAGCTGTAGACCAGAGAGAGCTTGGCAAGATGTAAGAGGATATATTTTGTGGTATCTGTTTGAGCATACTAACTGTCAAATGTCATTACTCTGTCAAGGTGTTAAAATTTGAGGGTGATGGAGTCATATGGACTGCCTTAGAAGCTGGTCTTGCATTTGTGTTGATGGTTAATTATTCTTTGTGATGAGGTCTGACGTGAAATAATTTCTCATTTTGGTGGTTATTGACATTGCAAGCTCAAGTAGTGAATAAAATTTCATCATAAATTACTTTGCAGGATTTCTTGTGTTGGGGCTATAATGCAGAGGTGTAACACAGGGTAAACTTTGACATGACTCCTACAGGTGAGCCAGTGAGCACTCACAGGTGCTGTGAGCTTGACCAGTAGACTTTAAAACAACAGTTAATGTAGAATATATGTACAAACACACTTCACTAGGGATTCAGAAAGAAAGTAGGTTAAATATTTTACCTTGACAATTTTGCTAATATTTTTAGAGCTTTATTATCTTCTGACTGCTTTTAATTTTTTCATTGCTAGAATGGTTGTTGAAAAGCAGTAAGTGCATCCGCATGGATAAATCAAGCCACTTAACGTACACTGTCACCCTAACCACTCTACTTTTCTGTGTTAGAGGGAGGTTGGGAAGCAAAGGTTGTGTCCTTTCTTTGCCAAATGAAACTTGGGAATCAGGGAAGAATGAAAGTCTTCAACAGGAAACAAGTTATTCTAACATTTCAGTGTTCTCAGCTAGTTGAGAATAGGTGATAACTTCAGATTTCATACCTTTTTTCCTACTAGTTGTACCTTATGTATAGCTTGTGCTATTTAATCAAGTATAGTTACATTCAAATGGAGAGAAATAAAAAATTAGGGCATGTTTGGGTTTTTTTTGTGGGTTTTTATTTATTTTCATTTGAATGTCAAAGATGCTTCTTCCCTGTTTTTGGTAGAAGAATTCATTTAAAACTGGAGAAAAAAAGTTCATTATGTCACAGATACTGTGAAAATTAAACCAATCAGAGCACTAATGGTAATCAATATGTTGTCAAAATACAGCTTTATAGTGCTGTCACTTGCTGCTGCTTGTTAATTTTAAAACATCTGAGAAGGCAGTTAAAACAAAAATGTTTGAGAGTACCCTTTGACTAATAGTGTTGTGTTCTAGGGCAAGATGACCACATACCATGCAATAATATTCTGCCAGAACAGCAGCTAGCCTTGACTTTTCACGGTTCTTTCAGGTTTCAGTGCTGATTCTTTTTTAAAAAAGCAAACTTTTTTTTTTGTAATACAATGAAGAAGTTACTTTCCCTTCTTCCATCCTGCCATTCTAATTCTTCCATCATCTTTTGACTACTTTCCTTGGATGACCTTTGTAGACAGTTTTTCTTTCTTCTTTCTTCAGCACTGCTATCTCTCATTTGATCTTACGTTTAAAATTTTTTTGGCATCAGTTTATCCATGTTCTTTTAAGTAGTTCTGCCTAACTGTGATTGTTGCGTAGAAGACAGAAAGACGTTTTATATTTACGACAGTTGTGTTATGAAATGCTTGCAGGTTGAGCTTTGGTGCATATTGGATACTGCTTCTGAAAATGAGTCCAGTGTTTTTCAGGGTTTTTTTTTAATTGTAATTTAACAAAAAAATCTTTTTTCCTTGATACGCTGAAGCTGATATCAAATTAAGATTTGGCTAAGATTTTAACAATTGCTGATGTTAATCAAATAATATCTTGGAATTCTTTTAGGGCTCATATTTAGGACTGATTCTGGTGTTCTGCACAGCTTATTGAGTGTTTTTCTTTTTCCACTTCTTTACATTTGTTGGGGTGAGCAGAGCTCTGTGAAGTTTTGAAGTAGAGACAGCAACTTTCCTGATAGCCTGTTATAAAATCAAAGTTGAGCTTGTTTTCCTTGTATCAAATCCTATTTATGATACCTGTACATGTCTTCTGAACTAGCTTGATAGAAATGACTGCTATGCTTGCTCCAGAAATAGAGCATATTATGAAGATGGGGGGTTAGCTGAAAATAAACAAGTTAAGTGCCTGACTACTGGATGAATAGACAGCAAAGCACAATAAATTTATCTTAAGATAGAAATATACTGAAGTAGAAGTTGGAGAGAGAAGTGCTGATTGGTGATATATTTAGCATTTGAACTTAAAATCTGTCACAGCCTTTATTCTCTTTTCTCTCTCTGTTACCTTGTGCTGGGAATAGTAGTTAAATTAAGAATCATAGCATGGTTTGTGTTGTGATAGACCTTAAAGACCATCTAGTTCCAAACCCCCTGCCATGGGCAGGGACACCTCTCAGTAGAGCAGGTTGCTCAGAGCCCCATCCAGCCTGGCCTTGAACAGTCCCAAGGACGGGGCATCCACAGCTCCCCTTGGCAACCTGTTCCAGTGTCTCACCACCCTTACAGTAAAGAATTTTTTACTGATATCTAATGTAAACATACGCTCTTTCAATTTAAAACCATTACCCCTCCACCTACCACTACACCCCACCTTTCCTGCAGCCTCCTTTATGTTCTGGAAGGCTGCTAAAGGTCTCTCTGGAGCCTTCTCCAAGCTGAACAACCCCAGCTCTCTCAGCTTGTCTTCGTAGGAGAGGTGCTCCAGCCCTCTGATCTTCCTTCTGTCCCTCTTCTGGATCAGTTCAAGCAGGGTCTTTCTTGTACTGTGGACCCCAGAGCTGGACACAGTACTCCAGGTGGGGTCTCATGATGGCGGAGTGGAGGGGCAGAATCACCTCCCCAGACCTGCTGGCCGTGCTTGTTTTGATGCTGCCCAGGATGCTGTTGGCTTTCTGGGCTGCCAGCGCACATTGCTGACTCACATTCAGTCTTTCATGCAGCGGTACTCCCATGTCTTTCTCTGCAGAGTTACTCTCTATCCACTCATCACTCAGTCTGTCCCCATGTTTGGGAGTTCCCCAATTCAAGTGTGGGACCTTGCACTTGGGCTTGTTGAACTACATGAAGTTCTCATGGGCTGTAGCCTATACTCATGACAGTGCTGTAACTTTAGGGGTTTTGTACTAGGCTCTATTTTGTTGTTGTGTGGAATATGTATTTCCTATGGGTGATTTGAATCTTTAGGTTTGTTTAAACTTTAGTCACAGAAATAAAGCAAATTTAATTAATTAGAATTGGGATTTGCACTAGCTGGGCAATCTGTCACCAGTACCCAAGCTACCTTATTTTAAATTAAGTTAGGCATCACTATACCTTCACTGATTGCAAGTTATTGAGAAGATTTGGCTTGCTTGTATTATAAAGCTGAAGTGCTGCGTTACTGAAGTGCAGTATAGAACGCCAGAGGAGCAAAGGCAATAGAAAGGAAGAAGGTCAAAAGTTACATGCCCATATCTTGGCATATATACTTAAAATATAAATATGATACTAATCCCGATAATATTTCATTGGCAAGTATCTTACAAATAAAAATACAATGTTTATTTTTCCAAAATGTTCCTCCTGGTATTCAAAAAATTTCTGCCACCGTTGCTTGGGATTCCATTTGAGAAAAATGTTCTGGAGCTATTAACCACTTAAAAACCTGAGGATAATAGAATGGTACATATACTTTTGCAGCCTGTAAACATCTCTGAAGTACTCATAATTAAAATTTTTACAAGTGAAATGTGTCCACACCCAGGGAAACTTCTGTATCCATCTCAATAGTGTTAATAATTACTATGCTTTAGTTGTTGTTTTACTAAAAAGTAAGTCTTGCTTTGGGTTACAACAGGTTTGGATACGTACATATTATCTGTAGGTAGCAGTACAGGAAGTGGCGAGTTCCAGAGTTACGAAATGCAGAAAGAAATACTTGTTTATTGACATTAATGTTTTCTCATTTAATATGTTACATAGGAAAATAATAATGCTTTCTTTCCCCTTCGATCTGTTTTTCTGTAGTGGACCAGATCTATCACCTAGCATCTCCGGCTTCTCCTCCAAATTACATGTACAATCCTATAAAAACATTAAAGACCAACACTATTGGGACATTAAACATGCTGGGTAAGTGCAATTTTTTTTTTCTTACGTGACTTTGTTAGACACAATATAATCTGGACAGTTAGTGGAGGGAGAGGAGGATGGAGTAGATGAGATGAACATTTTAAAAAGTTGATTTTTAAGAAAAATAAGGAGATTTTTTCCCCTCTTTGAAGATTTTTGTACTTCCCTAACGTGCAAGTTCAGCTATCAGAGCACAGGAACTTAATGCCTGTAACTTGGCTATGGAGTAATAACTAACCAGTAATTAAAGAAGTCACAGGAACAATTAAGAACGTGGAATTTTTATAGCAAAGTTGCATTCATGACTGCACTTCTCACCTTGGTGACCGTGGGACATGCCCACATTTGCCGTGAGTGACTTTTCCTTTCCACCGCAGAAATGTTGAACTGGGTAGAGCTGCACTGGTTTACAAACCCTGAATATCAAGAGAACTGTACCCTCTTGTGCATGCCTTGGCTGGCAAATTCTGCAACCATGTTTAGTGTCTAACTTCATGGTAGATAGTTACAAGGCAACATTTTCAGCTTTGTCTGTTAGTTTTGGTGCTGGGATTGGGCCTATGAAAAGAAGGCCTCAAGCCTTCGCTGCTTTTTCCTACCGTCTTTGATCAATTTGGTATATGCTGCAGCTTGAGCTGGGTGTCAGTGATCCTAAGTGTTATCAAGAGGCAAAAAAAACCCTGCTGGGCATTAGTTCAGCTGAGTTTTTCATTTGAGTGATACTCTGGTGAGTGCAATTCAGAGCAGTAGGTGATTTAGAAGCTATTGAGGTACCAGACAGCTGTACATCATAGATGAGAGATTTGTTTGATTGGCCATGCCAACTAAAAGACCAGAAAGTCATTGAAATGATATGCAGAATAATCTCGAATGATGGGTAGGATTGTGCAAGCTGATTAAAGGGGCATAATAAAGGGAAAAATTATTGATTTTTTTGTCCTATAACATGTTATTCTGTATCATTTTCTTTATGTAGCTTACCTTTAACTTTTGGTAATCATAATATGATGTTTTGCTTCAAGATCCTGATTTCATAACTAGAATGGTTTATGCTTACTTGGCCTTTATTTAGGGTCTAATATATTAAGTTCTTGGTTCAGTTTAATTTTTAATCACAGAAACAAACATATCAGACATGTAGGTGCTCTCCACCACTTCTCAAGTCTTGTAGCTTGGGAGTGGGAGCCATGGGTGTGATTTACAGCTATGTTTATCTAGTGAGAGAAACCTAATTCTCCGTAAAAACATGTAAAATGGGATCACTCTAAAGCAATTAATGTGACTCAAAGATTCTTGAACTTGATCTAATTATGATGTTCTTTCCCTGCCCAAAATTTAGGGTTAGCCAAACGTGTTGGGGCACGACTGCTGCTGGCCTCTACATCAGAGGTATATGGAGGTAAGAAGGATAAAACAGTACTTAAAGTTCTTGAACTGTTACTGTGTAAAAGGGTATTTATAAACCTTTTGTTGAATGATTGATAAATTTTCATTGCTGTCATAGCTTGATTTCTTTATCAGGTGTACTTCTCATAGCTTAAAATGTTGGCATTAGTAATTGCTTTAAATCTCTAGTCAGGGTGGAGGAAGGAGACTCAGACTTAATAGTTTTCCGATGTCTTAGTTTATGACTTTTTTTTTTTTAAAGGCCTTGCAGGGAAATTTTGAGTGTTGAACTCTCATGAAAATCCAGATGCCATAATGAAAACCTGTGCAGAAAGATAATTTCCTCTCTTGCCAGTGTGTTTATGAATTGTACTGTTAAGATTTAGCAGTCGCCCTAGTGTGTGTAGCACCAGTGTCCAAGACAAGGACATAACCTCCAAGCTAAGAAAATAGTGATTGTGCATGCATTCCACTGCAGTGTCTCTTAAAACATAATATTCAGCAGTGGTGCCATATCTCTCCTCCTTCCTTTTGCTGTTACTGAGAAGTGAAGTAGCAAGAGAATGACTGGCAGAACAAGAATCTTGAGTACTTCCTCAGGCTATGTGGCAGACCATGTGCCTGCTAGAGAAACATCCTGCTGTTGCAAACTCTTGCCTAATTGATAATAGCAGTGTTGCAAGGTTAATGGAGTTTTGCAGGCACAGTCACCTGCTCACCATTAGTAGTTGTGAGAGTCTAGGCTTTAAAAAATAAGCAGAAAGTACTCATCTTTGTAACAAGGTACGAAGCTTTGTGAGGAAAAAGTGAGGAAGGACAGAGAACATATCTCAAGGAGTGCACTGTTGGTGGAATAACTTCAGTTAGGAAGATTTAAAGCAAATACCCTAGTAAGAGGTCCACTAATGTGACCAGGCAACAAAATAAGCAGCTTGAGTGTCCCTTGCCTTTGATTATCCATGTACAGGCTCCACAGAGAAAAAAATGGTACCCCAAGGACCATTCTGTATTTGAAAAGAAAACTCCCTTGTGGAAGAGGGGACCAACAGGTAAAAAAAACCCAAGTTTTGGAGCCTCCTTGTTCTGCTGCAACCTGCCTGCTGAAGTGGAAAATTTGAAATTCCCATTACCAGGCTTTGCTATGTCAGCAAAGCCAGTGGAGGGAATCTATTCACATCATGCTTTGACTAAACAAGGTAATATTGCTGAAAAATAAAGGATAGGTAATAATATCAGAAAACATCTGTTACCTGTTTCCACAGGAGTTCTCAAAGCAGTGTTGTATAGGCAGTTTCCAAGTACTTCATAGAGCTTCCTCTACCAGAAGGCAGACAGAAACTGAGTGACCTTCCAGATCATAGCACCTTCTTGGGCACTTTTAAGAATGTTACAGGCTTTTTAATAATGTAAAGCCTCTCTATATTTACCATTGTTCTATAGCTCTCATATGGCAGGAATTAATTTGTAGTCACGTCTGTGAGAAGCATAAGAAACAGAAGGGTTAATCAGAACTGACCATAAAAGTTGTTTCAGAAATTAGCCTGTAACACATGAAAGTTTAGAAGTAACTTATGCAAACTTCAAGCTCAGTAGGGCAGCACACATAGCAAAGTGAGGAAATGTAATGAAGTGACTGTTTAACGAAGTGTTGTTTCAAGCTTATAAAGCACATAGAGCTTCCCAGGAGATTTTTCATTGGTTGCTTTTCTGTAATCAAGAACTTATGTACTGGATCAAATCAAGGGATTGTTTTACCTAGTTGTCTGTGCTTAGTGATAGCTAGTAAAAATGGTTAGGATAAAAAAGAAGAAATATAGCAAATGCATTGTGGTACATGACTTTCTTATTTAAGAAATACAGTACTTTTCCATTTTGTCCCTCATTCTTTCCTTGTTTCTTATTTTATAAAACTTAAAGATGCTTTACTTTGTATTTTTTTCCAAATACAGTAAAAAGTGCTGCCTACATAACCTATAATATTTCATCTGAAGTACTTCAGATAAAAATCTGATTTGTGCCTTTGAGATAGCCCATCTTTGCAGAGAAGAGGTGAATTTAGCCCCCAGTTTGCACACTCTTTTGGGTGAAAGCAGACTTGCTTATGCTCAGTTACCTTACTGTAGTCTCACATCTTCTGTAACTGTCATTTTCATGGCTCTGTTGAATACACTTAAAAGGAATGATGTTGAAACTTACTATTTTTTAAATATATCATTAAGAGAGAAGCTGTTAAACCAGTGGTCTACTGAAAGGTTTGCTGTATATACTCACCTTTTTGATACAAGGTCGTTTAAGATGTTGGGTTTTTTCCCCCATAGATCCTGAAGTTCACCCTCAAAATGAGGATTACTGGGGCCATGTGAATCCAATAGGTCCAAGAGCCTGCTATGATGAAGGAAAACGGGTTGCAGAGACCATGTGCTATGCGTACATGAAGCAGGTATTAAACTTGTATCAGATTCAATGGATTTTTTGTAATTATGAAGGCCAAATGTATGGCAGAACTGGAATATGTGAATTTGCGGATAGGAGGGTAAAAGAGAATGTCTTGAGTAGGTGCATTCATCCTGTAGCTGCAAAATCTGTTTTCCTTAATGCAAAAGTTTTATTCCTTCCATCAGTTGAGAATCTCAGATGAGCAGTGTTCTTCAAGAAAATGTGCTTTATTTTTCTTGATAAACTTATGGTGTCTTTTGTAGAAGTAGTTTTTTAGACAAACTGAGATGATCTTAGTAATTTGGGAGCCAGATAAGAGTTGTTTTAAGTTGGTCTTGTTCTCAGAAGTGCTTTTCTGAATAGAGCTATTACTGGTAAATGTATAATGCTTAATGAACGTAATTGAAATCAGAATATACAGGTAAAAATTAGGAAGTTCTTCATTGAGTACCCATATAGGACCAATGTATTTTAAATCACTTCAGAAACATCTTAAAATTATGCAGGTATAAATGCAGCCCTTGATGAAAGATACGAATACTCAGCTATGTAATGCACTTTTTCAGACAAATACAATAACTGGAGGACAAAAATGCAATTTAAAATCTGTTTGTGAAATGATACATGCCAGTTTCTGTTGGGTTTATAATCAACAAGTAGAAACTCATCATTAACTAACCTGTTATCAACTCTGTACCTGTGTGTGAATCTTACCTTATTTAATTACTGTTCACTTTGTCTCTGGGAGACCATTCAATTAGAAAATATGGCATACTAAAGAAAATCATGTCGCTGTTTGTTGGTGTTTGCAGCCTTAATAGACAAATATATAAATCAAATATATATTCTATAGAATTGTAAAACTTTAAATGATAAAATACTAAGTGATTTCAAAAAGAGAATTAAACTTAAATGATAAGATTTTAGGGATCATATTTTAATACAGAGGTTGTAGTAATTTTCTCTTATCTCTTTTGCCAGACAGAGAAGGCAGAGGTTTGTGTCTCCTTTGTTCTCTTTTAAATCATTTAAGTTCAAATACGGTGAGAGTGCTCTTGTTCAGGATGATGTCTTCTGTAGCAAAATATTCCTTGTGGGTCTGGAAATCCATTCGCAGTAGAAAATTGCAGTTTTGATGAGAAATTTTAGGGCTGTAGGGTATTGAATTTTTTCCAAGTTTGTGGTACACACTGCAGTATTAGAAGGGCAAGAATGTAGGTAATTTTGAAAATCATGGGCTGTATCTTAGAGCTACAGGATGAGTCACAATACTATCCCATAGGTTTTATGCAGGGTTTACAAAGGATAGTAAAGGTTTATAAGGTGGAACCATGGCGCAGACATACATTCAGTGAAAACTCATGATGCAAATGAGTTCTCTATCCTAGGGGCAGCTCTGTGAGATATTTATTGTACTTTATAATGGGCCAGTGAAGTCTGCCCAAGCTTGTCCCACGATGACGTATATTCTGAAACACTGTGGAGCTGTGGTTTTGTTTTTTTTTTTACAGAGTTGAGATGATAAGCTGTTATTAGCAGAGGAAACATTATCTTGTGTTAGCAGAAAGGTCTGGCTTCTGCTCTGAAAATAAGTATTATGCTTTTAAGAGGGTTTTCAGATGGAAGTGACCTAGCCCAAAACAAATGGATTTACAGGATTTCAGGCTAAAGTATTTCCAGAATCTTCTCAGCTACAATAAAAAGAAGAAACAAGCAAACTTATTTCTGCTTTTTTTTTGTCATTTCCATAATCACGCACATATTGTGAGATACCCTAAATACCTAATCAGGTTTCCAAATAATGTGAAATAAAAATTAACTAGTAGTAATAGTCTGCTTCCAGGTAGACTATTTGAATCAGAACAATTCCTGAATCTAGTCAAAGATGACTCTTTATTCACAGTTGTCAGAATTCCTCAGCAGCCTGTCCCTGTACCAAGACCTTTTTGGTGAAGTCTTTTCTGCTGGCAACATTATTTTGTTCACTTATTTTGACCCTATGAATTAAGCATTTCTTGACTTTATCTCCTCTCTACAACTGCTATGCTGGTCTCAGGGCAGTAGCAGCATTCCATAATATATAAGCACCTGCTTGAAAGGAAAGGAGGAGTGAAATATTTGCTGGAGAAGTGCTGGGTGCCACAAAATCTTGATAGGTAACAGAAGAAAGCAAAGACATATTAGAGGTAAATTTTATTGTATTAATGTGAGAGAATAATATGTGCAAACTGATGGTGAAATCACTTCAATATACAAGTTCATTGCAATTGCAACACGAGGCTGATTTTCTGTTTTATATCGAGGTGTACGTTCCCCCGATTTTTAATTCACAAATTAAGTTGGCTTTGGTAATGATAACAAATCTTGATGCAAAATGTATGGCTAATGAAAACTGTTGATCGAATTGTGACTGAAAAGGCATTGAATATGGTGAGACACCGGCACAGGTTGCCCAGAGAAGCTGTGGATGCCCCATCCCTGGAAGTGTTCAAGGCCGGACAGGATGGGGCTTTGAGCAACCTGCTCTAGTGGGAGGTGTCCCTGCCCATGGCAGGGGGCTTGGAACTCAAGGATCTTTAAGGTCTCTTCCAACTCTAACCCTTCTATGAATAGTGAATAACCAGGTAGTTATTGAGTAATTAGATAAAAAAAATTGCTGTGTTGAATTAAAGCAGTTTGCTTTAAAGTCTTTTGGGACTTTATCCTGTATTCTCTAATTATTGCTCATTGTTTTCTTTCCTTGATATTCAGTATAGATTATTTTTAAGCATGCAGCATTCTTTTTGGTGTTGTCACATGAAGTTTGCTAGCAGTTTCTAAGGGAAAGAAACAGAGTTTGTGCTTTTTGCAGAAGAATGGAATTGAATTATTTGTGGTTCTGACATCATAGGGGATAAGAGGAAGCACTGCATCTCCTCAGGGCAATAGTCAAATGCCCAGAGAACAGTCATTTAATGGACACAGATGGTTGGATGCATGCCAGGCCAAAGATAAATTGTAGTGATAAGAGCTATCATAGATCTCTTCAGTTTTTTAGAAGCTATGCATGCAGAGAAGTTTTTCATCCAGGAACATTAATGAGGCAGAGGTTGGAGGGGTCTGTAAGATGCTACAGCCACCTTGGGCACTGGCTGTAAGATAGTTGAGGTGCTACAGCCCCTCTCACTGCTGATTGAGAGGACACCCCCTGAAGTGCAGGTGTGAACACAGCAACTGGTGTTCCATCTGAGTTATTATATACCAAGTCAGTGAAATTCATAAAGAAAAGAAAAATATCATCTGCAATTCCTTTCCTCTGCAAAATTTGAGAGGTCACACATTCACAGTTATATTAATATTCTCAATAAATGCGTCAGTTGGGTTGAAAAGTTCAAGTGCTGTTTGTTGTCAGTCGCTTTTATCTTCTTGGTTTACTGGCTCCGCATTGGAAGAAGAAACAGTGCTGCTTTCAACTGTTGTAACTGCATGGTTCACAAACAGGCTTTTATACTTTGGAAAAGAGAAACCACAGATAAAGATCCTTCCCCATATTTGAATAAAGTTAAGTCCTGCAAACTGTAATAATTTAGAGATTAAATAATGCTAAGCTTTTGAAACTGGCTTGTTCCAGGTAGCCTCATACAGTCCTGATAGTCCTGCTGTTTTCTAAAACCTGCTGGTACGTGTTCTCTGCACTATTGGATTAATGGATCTATGCATTTTCTAATGGCTTGTTAGAGCTGTTGGTGGTAGGTTTTTTTGCTGTGTAGAAGCTGTGCACATGTACCAAAACATTGTGTTTGGTCCTGTACAAGTGCAGGAGTGGCATATAGTTATCCAAAGCTTTCTGTTGCTGACATTCAGTTGGAGGTAGTGAGGTGAAGAGGGGAGGACATCACTGCAGTACTGGAGGAAGCTTTATAAAGATTGAACCCGTTATTTTACTGAGACATTAGTGATAGGAGTCTCTCTGTAAGTGGGGAGTTTCATTATTTAAGTATCTGTTTCTCAATTGTCAGAACTTCTCGTTATAAACATAGAGTGGATATAATAGGAGGCTTTTTTTCTGTCAGTGGAGCAACACTTTTTCCAAATTGTATAAAAATAAAGCAGGAAAAACCTGTCAGGTCTTCTGGCCCATATTTAGACACAATGGTTTTGCTAATGCTCTAGTATCTTTACTGTTTCTATGTGGTCTGTGCTGTTAAAAATAGCCAAATAACCTTGTACCATAGACAGGTTAGAAGACTATTTCAATGGTTATCAAAGCCATGGACTAAAAAAATACAGGCAGTTTTCCAAGAAAAGTCTGAACACTTTCCATAGTTTCTGTGCACTAGTTTTGTTTTTTTCTTTCTGTACTGTGCTCTAAGATATCCCATCTTCTGATTTCCTTCAGGTAACTGGAGAACTTAGTTCTTTGGTTTTGGTATTGCTGCACTGTTGTACAAGTTGAATTTTGAAATCATGAAGACTTTAAACTTTATTTGGAAATTGTTTCACTTCAATAAGTTGTTGGTTTTGAATAAAAATATAGCAGCATCCATCTTTTGAGGGAAAGTGTGCTTTGTTTCTGATGTTCTTTGCAATTTGGTACACCTCTTGGTTTTGGCTATAAGATGTGCCCTCATACAGCCACCATTGCTCTAAAAGCACTGATAAGACTGTTTTTTTCACCTCTAGCTGTCATTGTACATTAATTCATGAGTATCAGTCTACATAACTGTAGGTCCCTTCCAACTCTAACCATTCTATGATTCTGTGATAATCTAAACCTCCTCTAGTTCAGTTCAAAAATATTATCTCTCCTGTCAAAGTGTTGGTGGAACAGACATGTGGCTGTTTGCATTGGCCATGCACGGTATGTACAAGAGGTATGCAAACTGAGGAGAGTGCTAGAAAATAGTGCATAATCTTAGCAGGGAGATATAAATAATAGTATGAAGAAACCTCAAAGTGAAGTTGTAGCCTCTCTAGACTGGGAAGTGTTGAATTATAAGCATGGTAATATTTCAACCATAAGATAAGAGTACTGGAGGTGTGCCTTGGTTCTGTTCGGGGACCTGCATTATGCCAAAGGTACAATCAGATGGTTGTGGTTGTCCTTCCTTGCTTATGTAGGAGCTTTACTGTTTATGAAATTTAGGTCTCAGCATCACTGATTTTGCAAAACAATTTTAAAAATTTATTGATAAGCAGGAATTAATCTTATTTTGCTTATACAATAGGCAGTGTGTGTATATATATATATATATATATATATAATACCTCACCGTGGAGTATTGTAGCTTAAACTTGTCAGGGATGAATCCTGGAGAACACTGATAGTAAATTTGCTGTGGTTACAGTTCAGGGTTTTAGGAAAAAATTTGATAGTTAGTTAATGATCTCTGAAACACATGGGAAAAAATGTAAATCCATAAGAAAGTGACTAATAAAGCAAGGGATGCAGACAACCGTGTTAGTAATTTTAGCTGAAACATTGATAAAGGCTTGTATCAGTTCACAGCGATATCAGTGCAGCTGTCCGGGTTTTCCCTGGCAGATTTTCTTAATCCAGTTGCCTGCTGGAGAGCAGTCAGTTGCAGCTTTCCCTTTTCTGATTTTGTATGCAAGGAAGTCTAATTCATGTTTGCTGTTCAGATAGATACACAGACTTTAAAAAGAAAGAAGGACTGTTAATGAGTAAGAGAAGCTTGTCTGATATCTTTATGAATTATAGCTATGGCATATGTTCAAGCTGTTTCAGTTAAAAGAACCTCTTGACATTGAGTTGTATTCTATATTGATCTATTTTCTGAGACAATCGACACAAAAAGGTATCTTTTTCTTAAAAGGCTCATGAAATTTAAATATTTCTTTTAAATTTAAGGTGTTAGCATCTTTGACACTTTCTGGAGCAGGGATCTTTAGAACTGACAAAGACTCATGCTGAAGACCATGAGCAAGTTTGTTTTGCAGGGGAGACTAGATAACAAACACTGTTTTTTGACTGACAGCTGAGTATTTGTTCAGAGGAGGTATTTCTATAAGCCATAACAATCTTTCTTGCATCTTTTCCATCTTCCCTTTCCTTCTGTACAGGCATGGTCTCTATGAACATGTCCATACTGGTAAATAATGGAGTGAGCTGGAGTGTTTCGATAGTCCACAATGCTGCATTTTATTAGCTTGCTCCCAGGCTCTTTTTTGGATTGCTCAAGGAACTTTCTCTCTGATTAATCTGATGTAGGAAGGTACAGTCTTAAACCGTGAGGACAGAAACCAGTCGATCATGTCTGGTCTTGGTGTCAGGGATTAGTCTCAAACCCTCTTTTGTGAGCAAGATAAAAATAGGCCAAAGAAGTTTTTCTGCCTTCTGAAGGTTATAATAAAATATTGTACGTGGCTTGCTGGCACAAATATGGAGAAGTAATTTGCTTTGCTGGGGGGAATACAGTGGAGGTAGTCATCATGATTAACGTGCTATTGTTGATATTCAGAGTAACAGGACATATGTGAGAGCGTACCATAGGCAAAAGGGAGTAGAGTTACTCAACATACAAAAATAATCACTTCAAAAAAGATGTTAATGAAATGATGAAAGGAAATTTACAGCAATTTTTAAGTTACTGCCTCCAAAATATCTTTGTGGAAGTTTCACTTGGGAAGATAGATCCCAGTTATATAGGCACAAATGAAAATTCAACTGCACAGAAAAGAGATTTTTTTTAAAGCAGTGGGCTGCAGAGAACAGCTTTGCTAGATGACATTATTAATAAAAAGTTACTCATTTAAAAAGACAACTTTACAGTGGGAGGAGGGGAATAAATAGAAGGGAGAAGAAATACTGGATTCACTCTGACTATGAGTAAGTACCTGCAGAGAATGTGTTTTCTTTTCTAGATCTCATGCCCGTTTCCAGCCAATACTGGAAAACAAGGCTGCTGCTGTAGCTTGTGCAGTACAAGAGAGGCTTTTTGGTCAACATTGTTTGATGAGTTATTTTTACCTTGAGTACTAGCTTCCAAGTGCCTCATTTTCTGTACTTGTTATTAATGGCAATCTCTGGAAAGCCCACATGAAATATAATGACTCCTCGGAGGAGTCAGTATCTTTTTTAAGGTAGAGTTCTGGGCAAAATGAAAGAATGAGAAACTCTACCATAGAGTATGTATTTCCAGATACATTAAAGGGGTTGGGAAGGGTTCTGTAATATGCTGCTGGAAGTGTATATTTGACATGTTACACTGACGTGATTTTTTAGCTAACAGGAAATAAAGACTATGTTCTCAAATGATGCCTTTTTTCATGGGAAGGAGCTTCTGCTCCTTCTGAGGTCTCTCGTGTTATTTTTGTGGCTCTGTTGTTGATGCATGGTTGTTGTAGCTTTTGCTGTGGCACAATAGTTACCTCCCTGTTTACTGTTAGCCTACAATTCATTTGCCAATATAAACATTTGACTATGGCAACTGAAACTTTACCTACAGTTAAATAGAACTGGATGTTGTTTGGCCTTCTCCATACTAGGAAGTGTTGGGCTTTACCTATAACACTTAGTCTTTCCCATTTCTCAACAATAAGTAATAGCTAGTATTAAACGTGCCTTTTACCTCTCTCTCTAAAAAGCTAATGCTATTGCTTTCCCGAAACTTCTTTAAGGATTCATTTGTTCACTTGGAGACTCAAGAGACAGGAACAGATTTTCCTGCAAGTTTCTCTTGTACTTGAAGTTACATTTATTTCCAAGAAAAATGTGTTTCTGGATGTCTCCTGAGTGAAGTGTGTGTGAACCAAAACCACATTTCTTCCACACACTCTAGTCTTCTAAGTGGAAAGCTCTGGTCTAAGCGTTAGTGAAAAGCAGTGAAAATACAAGATGTTCTGTGCGTTCTGTGAAGGAATAATTGATTGTTTGCATCTCCAGAATATTATACTCGTGACTTCAGTTGCTTCAGTCGAGTGAGCAGCACGAAGTTTACTTGAGACCACAAGTGCTTCCTGTGACCAATACAAAGGTGGCTTTCTCTAGAAGGGAGGAGGACCAGGGAGTATGAGGAGGGTGTGTAGCCCTGGGCTGAAGTTGAAACCTTCCTCCCTGCTGTGTGGCTGTCACTCACATGGTGGCATCTATCTATTTATAGCATACGGCGCTGCTCTGAAGTCCTTCTTTGGGGTTTTATCATGAAATTTGGCTTGTCCACATGAGTAAGTGCCAATAAACAGAAAATACATAGAGAGAGATGTCTTCAGTCTGCAGTCTCCCAGTACTAAAAAGTTTTGTTCAGACAGTTTCCAATTTCAAATGTTTGTTGCATTTTGCTTTGAAGATTTGCAAAATATCCTGCAGAAAAGACTTCTGGGATTGATAGAAACGTTCCTTGGGAAAAAACTAAGCCATTGAAGGGACCTGGATTTTAATGCATGCATTCACACAGCCTAGTAAGTAGCAGGGAGCTAAGAAACATTGTGGCTATGGTTACAAAGCTACTTACTTTGTAACATTGGTAAAGATACTTATCTGAAGTGTATTCAATTTTTCTAATCTTTCGAAATGCTACCTTGGTACTTTATCTGGCAATTTTAAGACTTCAGTTACATGCAAAACAAATCAGATAATTCCCAGGTGAAATAAGCTGTTGGAAGGGTACAGTTGAAAAATCTTAGAAGTTTTTTGTTTGAAGAAAATATGTGTGCTGAAATCATCAGCTGTTTGCATTACAAATACTGAGAACTAGTGTAAATTACCTTGCTCTGTGCGCTGTGTGGTGGGAAGACCATGCTTGTTAAAGCTGTAAGAGGGATTTTTAAGAAGGCTTTTGTACAGGGGAGAGTTAATTTGCATCATTAGGAAGAAAGCCACTCTTATTAAAGTAGTAACGATTCTTTTTTTAATTGCCTACAGGAAGGAGTTGAAGTGAGGGTTGCCAGAATATTCAACACCTTTGGTCCTCGGATGCATATGAACGATGGTAGAGTTGTCAGTAATTTTATCCTACAAGCTCTCCAGGGAGAACCACTCACAGTAAGTAACGACCTCTCAGTAATGTGCAATCATTTGACTGTATACCCTATCCTCACATGATATGAAAAAGGCTGGATTTTAGAAACACTGAGTTTCCCCCCCTGCTCGGAAAAATCAAATCTTCCAGTTTATCAAGCTCAAGTGTATGGAATTATATATGCAAAGATGAGCTCTGGTGGTGGTACTGGTGGTGTTCTACCAGAGACAAACAAGGCTACCAGTTGCAATCTGTGAAAGTGTTCTAGTAATCCTGAGCTTGAATCTGTGTCTGTCACAACCCTTCTATGGGAACACGGCATGACAAGGTTTACAGAATCATATTTTGGTGGTACTTCTTGTTGAGGAACTTTCCCTGAACCCTTTTTGGAAGTTAGACATATAAATATCTTTTTGCAAGCTTGGAGGTCAGCCTAAATTTTCCCTGTTTAATGTGAAATTAAAGATCTTTAACTAACTAAAAATTGCCTTCAGGTCTTAATTTACATCATGTGTTAATAAATAAAGTAGGTGAGAACTGATTTTTGTTACCATTGACAAACTGTTGTGGCTTGGCCCACATCTGTGCAGCTAAATTTTCCTGCCAAAACAAATTGCCACATCCAGACTGTTTGCTGTGGATGGTCATTGGCTCTTGATCATGCTTAAGCAATGTCACAACATTGTCTGAGAGAGCAAAAGCTGGCACAGGCCAATACTCTGCCAAAGATGCTGCTGGTAATTTAGCAATACAGTGCCAGATCTATGCCCTGATCCTGCTTAGTTTACTGTTACAAAATAATAAGGTTATGTAAAATAAATGAGGAGGCATCCTAAAACAGGGCGAAGTAGTTTGAAATCTGAGAACAGCTGTGAGCTCATGGAAACATTCACAGCTTTTGTGATATACAATAGCCATTTTGTATAAATATTTGAAAATATTGCCTAGACTAGAAGAGAAGAAGCAAGTGCCAGGAAATCACTAAAAGGCTTCTTCTAAATAACTAAATATGTTGTTACGTACCTCCATGGAGCAGCTATCTTGAGATTGAGACAACGTTCCTTCTATTGGAGACTGTAAAAAGAGTTGAGCCAGGAATTCCTCTAGGAGGGAGCATATAATCCAGGAAGGGAAAGGATGAAAGTTTTGTGGCAACTTCCACTGCTGTGATTCTTGTATAGCAAAATCTGAAATTGGACAGAGCATTGGATAGTCAAGACCAAGGAATGCACAAAAAACTTAGTTATGTAAAGCTTATCCCACAAGCTAAAAGATGACAACAGGAAGCTCTATGCATACAAGAAATTGTCTTCCTGTTTGCTTTGAGAGGCTGTCAGGCCATCACTGTGCTCTTCCAGCGCATTCGTCTCAGAATCACTTTAAACTCTCAAACCCATGATCTTACCCAATGCTTACTGAAATGTGGACTCTTCTAAATCTGAATCTGCAACAGGCTTACCAAATGGCAGATGGTGGCGTGTAGGGCTTGGAGTGATAGAACAAGGGATAATGGTTTTAAACTAAAAGAGAGTAGATTCAGACTTCATTTATGGAAGAAATTTTTTATGATAAGAGTGTTGAAAAGCTGGAACAGATTGCCCGGAGAGCTGACAAGGTACCCCATCCCTGGAAACATTCAAGGTCAGGTTGGGTGGGGCTCTGGGGCAAGCTGATCTAGTTGAAGATGTCCCTGCTCATTGCAGGGAGCTTGGACTAGATGGTCTTTAAAGGTCCTTTCCAACCCAAACTATTCTATGATTCTAAGTATACCAATTGTACTGTTTGTCCCATCTTCTAGGAAAAAAACCCCATGCTTTCTATTCTGTCCTTCCAAAAATCTTTTCTGTTGTAGCAGGTTGGTGGTAAGAGGTATATGTCCCTGCTTGTGTTTTCCCCGCTTAAATATGCCTACTGATAACTTTTAGAATGTGAGTATTTGTGTTCTAGGGATTTTAAGTACCGCACACATTTAAACTGTGAGAAAAAATTACTGTTATCTGGTATCGTTATGTACACTTTAGGTGTGTTTTAATATCTGCTTTGAACTTAAACAACTTGATTGCTCAAAAGTTCTAGTCGCAAGAAATTATTCTACTTCCTGTTTCCCCCTAAATGTAATATTTAGAGTCATATAATTTATTTTTTTTCTTGATTCTGATTCCTTTAAATGCTGCTTACAGTGCTGTTTTTTCTTGATAGTTTTTTTAGACACCACTGACAGTCGGTGGTCCCTTTGAAGTTATCTGTTGTTAATGAGCAAATAAAAATTGCTTGTCATAACCACATCTTAGTATTCTGAGATTAACTTTACATATTTGGTGCTCTTTTCTGGCTGAGTGCATGCTCTAGCCTCTCTCAGTGATTCAGGAAGAGGACAAAGCATCACTCTGTCCTACATCCCTGAGAATGTTTCCTACATCCAGAGTTCTGGTTAAGAAAATGCCTAAGGATATGTTTAATGGAGACACATCCAAGAGGGAAAAAGACCTTTAAAGAACTGATTCTTTGCCAAAGGGTTTTGCAAGCACATCTGTTTTCCATTTCTGCAACAGTGGGCTTGTGTTTTAGGTGTTTCTCCTTGTGATGCTTTTCTAGAAAGGTGAGGAAAGATAATTGTACAAGACAGGACTTTCGTATTTATGTAACTTTTCTACTTTTTATGTTGTTTTAGGTCTATGGACCTGGAACTCAGACAAGAGCTTTCCAGTATGTCAGGTAAGCCTTGTTTGTGCTGTCTGATATTTACTTCCCTTAGTGGTTCTTTGAGCTTGACCCGCTTCATATGCATGTGTATTTCAGTCAAAGAAATTATGTTCATTCTTAGGCCACCTTTACATTCAGAAGGGAGCCAGTGAAGTTTTTAAAAATACCAAGGAACAAAAAGTTAGTGGATTTAGAACTTTCAATTGAAATATTAATGTGTTCCTCCCTTCAAGGGTCAGGAAGTCACCAGGTAGGAAAGTTTTCAGTGCAGCTTTAAGTCTTGAGTAATTTGTCAGTCCTTGCATTGTGATGCAATAGTGCCACCTTGTGTCTTCGGGGCTGCTCTGGGCAGTGCGTGTACTTCACACATGTGTCTGCTTCGGGGGGAAGGAACCAGTTGAAGGAGATATTAATGTAGCTAACGTTTGCAATGTAAGCAAGACCAGAATGTACTTTCATTATGAAAAAGGAATCCATTCCTCAGAATATTTAGTTCTGTCATGCTAGCTGAACTTCCATGCCAGGCTTCTGGGTTGTTTTAATCATTCTCCACTTGGAAATGTTCTTTCCCTCTGCTAAAAGTAGTAGCAGTGGTGATAGATGTTATGGAAACCCCATCAATTCAAAGCAGCCACTCCTTTCCTGATTATAAGTTATAATGAAAGAAATCTGGATTTGTGTGTTCAGAGATGGGTGGGTAAGTTTGTTGCTGATAACCCAAAATAATTTTGGGTTATTTTGCTGGGGAAAGTTAGCATCAAAATACTGTTTTTTAACAAACTTGGTTTAAGAATTTCTGAAAGCCAAAAGACAATTCAAACAACGTACTGCAAAGCAGGTGGTGGTGTCACGTGCTTCTGTCTTACAATGTACTGTATTCTGTTTAGAGTGTGTTGGAAATGGGCCTCTAAATATGCTTGAGTACTGAAGGGAAGAGGAAGTATTAATGGTTTTTTTGTAACTTGACATTTTTATGTATTTTTTCATACGCTCACGTGAACTATAGCTAGTGTATCCCAAAGATAATCACCCTTTCAACTAACCTCTATATCTTACAAGTGTATCTTACAAGAGGGATTGTGGAACAAACAGCCAAGAAAACATGCACCTGTTGAAGTGTACACTGTAAATCTGATTTCAGCATTCCTCACTCAACTGCCTGATCTGTTTTCCTGAGGATGTAGCTCTGGTTTTAGACCATGATATTATTTATAGCGAAGTGGAAATTACTTCAATATGTTCTTCCCTTTTTTATAGTGATCTTGTGAATGGGTTGGTGGCGTTGATGAACAGCAATGTCAGCAGTCCTGTCAACTTGGTGAGTATGAGAGCTCCACTCTACTGTGTTTAGTGTCCAGTGACCAACAACTCCGTTTTCCTGCTTATCACTGATGCTGATTTCTAGAAGAAATAAATGGAGCAAAAAAGCTCTTTCCTGGAACAGGTTGCCCCAAGAAGTTGTTGATGCTCCATCCCTGGAAGTGTTCAAGGCCAGGATGGATGGGGCTTTAAGCAACCTGCTCTAGTGGGAGATGTCCCTGCCCATGGCAGGGGGGTTGGAACTTGATGATCTTTAAGGTCCCTTACAACTCTAACCATTCTGTGATTCTGTGATTATGAGTAATGCATTCATCCATATATTCTCTTCATAAATAAGAAGATTAAGCCCCTAGATGTTGAGATCTTACAGTTCTAAGAACAGGATAAATTTGCTTGGTTTTCATTTGTTTTAGCAAAAAAAAAAAGATTTATGTGATTAGAATGTGAAAAAAAACCCTGAGAAAATATGAGTGGGAGGTACAAAATACACCAAAGAAATGATTGCAGTCTGGTTTTAATGAAAAAAAGCACAGAAGGAATACTTATCTCTAAATAGTTAGAAATCACTTCATGGTAGCCTTGATTAGAGCGAAATTGGATAGTATTTGGTTGTATAATTTTCTGATATTGATTAAAGCTGCTTAGAACTTAACTTTTCTAATAAGATTTTTATTCCGTGCCATTTACTGTCATCTTATTCTCAGCAGTGGATATAAAAAGAGAAAGAGGATGCATATCCTAGGTCATTTCAGTGTATGCCAACTTTTGCTAAATCATATATTCAACTCTGCAGGGTAGTTGTTCACTAGATTTTCCTTTTTTACTGCAACATGAATTCATGTCTGTTTC
This sequence comes from Thinocorus orbignyianus, assembly GCA_013400375.1. NCBI lineage: Eukaryota > Metazoa > Chordata > Aves > Ciconiiformes > Thinocoridae > Thinocorus > Thinocorus orbignyianus. Next base: position 527,744 of record VXBW01007510.1, on the reverse strand, counting down.
TATCCAAATGTTGGTATTTTTAAACTCCATCACATGTTCGGTCTCCAGAAAACTCAGCGTTTATATGTACCTGAACATTCACTTCTAGGTCAAGCAGTATATAGGGAAGAAGAGTTTTGCAACAGGGGAAGCTAGGGATGGAGGGAATTTAGACTGGTGAAAGTGAGTTAATGCTAACAGGAAGCTTTCCACATTTTGTTCTGAAATCTTGGTCAGGAGTCCACATGCAAGTTGGGTTAAAAAAATAGAGAGTTAAGAAAAGGAACGTTATATAGGAAAGCAAATGGCCCTTGTACATGTTGATACGTAAGCTGTAGTAAAAGTAGAAGCAATTATTTGCAGCTAAATTAGTTTGCTTTCCTAACCTTGGATGAACTGAGAATTTAACATTCTTCTTTTATCATCTGTCCTCAAATCCGCCAAGTCCTTGAATCCAAATTTCAAACTGATGATGTGGTTGTGTGGGCTGCTGCGTGGCACGTGCCTTTACTTTGAGTGAGGTGCATTTGCCCGTTCTTTAGAGACAGATTTTTTTTGCCCAGCCCTCCACGTACATTGAATTACCAAGGCAAATGTAATGGAGGCAGCTTTTCTAATGAGTGTGGAGCTTGTCAAAGTTACACCTTTTTCATCATAATGCTTAGCTTTTTCAGAGTTTAACATGACCCAGTTAGAATTGTCTCATGTCAGAAAGCTAGAAAGCCGTAAGGTGTTTAATTGTTATTGTAATGAATATCCTTTCTATTTCTAGGGAAACCCAGAAGAGCATACTATCCTAGAATTTGCCCAGTTAATTAAAAAACTTGTTGGTGAGTACGATAAGTAATTCTTAGAAAAGCTAATGAAGTACTTATGGTCGTTAGATGATTATTACTTGATTAGTGTGTGTAATATACAGATCATTTAATTGGTCTTTGGATTTCCTAATAACTTTATCAAAGACATTTAGTTGTATCCTGATCATATAATTAAATATTAATAAGATAATCCAAATCTTCAATTCTATGCAAAATGTTGCATGAACGTTAGAATGAATGCATTATTTATGTGTGTGATCTACACCAATTATTTTGTATGACGTTTATGCATTTGTTTAGCTTTGTTTTGGCTGAAATGGAAAACACATGAATGAAAATGCCTAGTGTAACAGCTTAGCTGGAATACCCATACTTCAGCAAGGTGGTTCTTCACAGTTACACAGGCTGTTCTCCTTCAACTAGCATTAAAAACCTCATGCTGTGGTGGCAGTCTTTCATGAGTTCTCACTCATCCACCAGTGACTCTTGCAAGGGCTGTCAGCGCCTCCCTTGTATGTGACTGGGAAGAAAACACTGTAACTTTCTCTGCATTCCTCCTCTGATACCTGTAGCAAATCAGAGCTCTCAAGAATGGAAGTGAAGAGCTGCACTCAAGGCTTCTAGTGTGGCTTCCTAATGAGATGAAACATGCTGATGCCATTAGGCAAGAGTTGGTAGTCTGTAGATTCCAGCAGTGCTTCTGAGGGATCTGAAAAAGACAAGTTCAAACGTACAGTACAGAAGCTGATGCATATGATGTTTCTAATAGAGGACTCTCCCCTCTGGAAAACATCTGTGAATCTACATATTAGGGAAGGAAACTGAAAATGAGAGCACCAAACCCATCAGGCACGTGGAATAATTGTTACTTCCATTTTTCTGTGCATTCACAAACACCTTGATCTGTTCCAGTCTGCCCAAAGAGGTGGTTTAGTTCTACATCCATAAAACGCCACAATAACATGGCGTGTAAACTATTTGGTAGATTTGGTTTGAGAAATTGTCCTGTTTCTGTCTATTGTCGTGAGGAAAGGCAAGTACTATATTGTTATTTAAATCAGACTGGAGAGTATGGGCAAGGAGGAAGCGAAGTCCTTTTGCAATGCGAAAGTGCTAAGAGAATCACAGAATAATTGAGGTTGGCAGGCACCTCTGGAGGTCGTTTGATCCAATCCTTCTGCTCAGGTCGAGCCACCTACAGCTGACAGTGGCTCAGGAACATGTCCAGACAGCACCTCCAAGAATGGAGGCTCCACAGCCTCACTGGGCAACCTGTGCCAGTGCTGGGTCACACCCTCACAGTAAAAGAGCATTTCCTGATGTTCAGAGGGAACCTGTGTTTCAGTTTGTGCCCACAGCCTCTGGTCCTGTCACTGAGTGACACTTGAAAAGAGCCCAGCTCCATCTTCTTTGCTTCCATCATCAGGTATTTTATCCGCCTGAGCCTTCTCTTTTCCAGGCTGAACAGTCCCAGCTCTCTCAGCCTGTCCTCACAGGAGAGATGCTCCAGTCCTTCCATCATCTTAGTAACCACTCGCTGTACTGTCTCCAGTATGTCCATGTCTCTCTTGTACTGGGGAGTGCAGAACTGGACCCAGCCCTCCAGATGTATCTCATCAGTGCTGAATAGAGGGGGAAGATCATTTCCTTTGACCTGGTGGCAGCACTCCTCCTACTGCAGCCCAGGATACCATTTGCTTTCTTAGTGGCAAGAGCATGTTGTTGGCTTATATTCAGCTTGGTGTCCACCAGGATCCCCAGGTCTTTTCCTGCCAAATACCTTTCCAGTTGGTTGACTTGTACTGGTGCCTTGGGGTTGTTCCTCCCCGGTGCAGGACTTTGCACTTCTCCTTGAGGTTCCTGTCTGTCCTTTTCTCCAGTCTGCTTTCTTGAGGGCTCTCTGGATGGCAGCACAACCTTCTGGGGTACACCACTAGTTACCGGTCTCCGGCTAGACTTTGGTGCCACTGATCACCAGCCTCTGGGTCCAGCATCACAGCCAGTTTTCAGTCCACCTCACTGTCTGCTCATTCAGCCCTCAATAACGATGTTACAGGAGAAAGTGTCAAAAACCTCACTGAAGTCAAGGTAGATGACATCAAGTGCTCTGCCCTTGGCTACTGAAGCAGTCGTTTTATTGTAGAAGGTTATTAGGCTGGTCAAGCATAACTTCCTTTTTGTGAATCCATGCTGAAAGCTTTGTGAGGTGCTTTGCAAATCTGTGTTGCTGTGGGACAGCTGGTCCACCCAGCTGTTGCATGCAGTGCAGACATTTCTGTGGAAAGCATTTCAATGGTAGAATTATGAAGCAGAAAGCTGCAGAAAGACCTCATGCTTCAATAGGTAGGAAAGATGTAAATGCAAAGCATGGTGGATTGCAGATGATAATGCACAGTCTCTTGTTTCATAGGCAGTGGGAGCGAAATCCAGTTTCTCTCAGAAGCACAGGATGACCCGCAGAAACGAAAACCTGACATCAGAAAAGCCAAATTGTTGCTTGGCTGGGAACCCGTGGTACGTACAGCTGTATTACAGCGGTTGTGTGCAAACACACAGGGCGGCACAGGCAGATGGGAGGAGACAACACCCTAACGATACATTTCAGTCCCCTGAGTATCTGCTTAACACAATCTCCAGGGCAGTCCTTTAAAAGACTGTCTTCTATGTTACCCTAGCTCCTAATTCAAGAACTTCTGAGTAAGACTGGCCTGTGCCATGTAGAAGAGCACATTAGCATTAGCATTTATAGTAGATTTAAGTAGAAAAAAACCCAAACAAACACATTTTTAGGATAGACATTTTAACTTTTTCACATGCTTATTATGAAGTGTCTACCTACCTTTCTGTAAGCCCGATGAATCCTTGGAAATACATGGTACATAGTCATGGGAGCTAAGGAGTTTGCAGTCCTCATTCCTGTTTTGCTCTGTTAACGTACATTATGAAAGGACAAAAATAACTTTTATTTAATTAAAATAACTTTAGAAAATCCTTGGAGTAAGACTGTTTTTAAGATTATCTTGTAGCATTGTTGTAACCAAAAAGTTCGGTTGGATTAATAGGGAAAATGAAATATAAGCACCAGAAAAACATTCTGGGTTTTAATTTTTTTAAAGGAAAATATGTGAAACTTGGACAAAACAGAAACTAGCCGGAGAGAGGTGACACATTTGCGTTTCTTTTTTAATCCTGGTGAAGTAAGACAGAATAAGAAGCTCTTCTTTTAGACTATGTATAGAGATGTTGGGCTTGTTCCGTGTGTTCGTAAGTTTGAAACATCTCACCACCCACAGTGATGCCTGTCCACCTCGAAAGCTCAGTTACCAGCCGTCTGAGGCTGTGGTTGTTCTGCGCAGCTAATATATACAAGAAGCTCAAAATGCCTGTGGTTGCTGCTTTTTCCCTTTCAAGCTTTTTGTTGGTGAAATTAGCTGTGCAAGTGTATAACCAGGCATAGCTGATGATAAGAGCTGGTTTGTTTGTGGAGGTGAGGTCTACTGAATCCCCAGAAAGAGTGTGACTTTCTTACCCATCTCCCCGTTGTGGCTAGCACAGTGGTTTGTAGGCTTTTTTAGATTTGTGGTCAAAAATCTCCAAACCTTCTGAAAGGATTCACAGGGGTACTGGGTATTAAGAGACTGCTCCTGAAAGCACAAGGACAATTGCAAGCATTACAGTCATGAAAGGTTTAAAACAGTTAACTTTTATACTTCTAACCTCCTGTGTTCGGCAGTTAATACCCAAACTTACTCTGAAGTAGCAGCACAGTGTTGGTACATCAGAGTAGGTTTTATGCCACTATTTTATCTTGCTGTATTGATGATGATATCAGCAAGTACGTCAGAGCATATGGGCAGTATTTCTGTTCTTCTTGCCTACAAATCATAGTGTTTAAATACAGGCTTAGAATATGAAGAATGACAACTATTTCTATGGGATTTGAGACTATCAAATGAGATACTGGATCATAATTTGTGTCCCTTTTTCTCTATATCAGTGGGGCACCGAAGAAATAAAAACTAGGAAAAATACTCACCATCTTTATACCTTTCTGTGGTATATACTGTTCTGTGAGAATCTGCAACAGATGATCTTTACTAAAAACAGAAGGGACTTAAATTTCTGTGTGCTTATCTCTTTCCATGTATTATGAATTGAAAGTAGAATTACATAAGACTGTTCTGACACTAAACAGACCAATTGTAACAGTCTGATGAGATTTAAATTTGTTGGGTTTTTTGGCTTAAAACATCAGAAAACATACCTGATGTTTAAAAGCTAACACACATTAGCAGTGCAGAGATGTAACCAGTGTGTGGTGCTGTTAATACTTACATAGGCTGAGGCTGAGACTTCCTGGCAGTCTTTTGATAGCTGTATTAAAAGAGATACCATTGTGAAAAGAGCTGATGTGAACTCAGAGTGATATGATTCTCTCCTCGCTTTTGGGAACAGGTCCCATTGGAAGAAGGTTTGAATAAAGCAATTCATTACTTCCGTAAAGAACTTGAGTATCAGGCGAACAATCAGTACATTCCCAAGCCAAAACCTGCAAGGATGAAAAAAGGAAGAACAAGACATAACTGAAGACTGTTAGTTGGACAGGAAATTCCCTGCTTGACATTTGACGGATGTAATTTTTTTTTCTTGGGTTTTGTTTTGATTTTTTTGTTTTATTTTTGAGAGAGAGAGAGAGAGACTTTGAAACAGGTATCATGAAGAACAAACTGGAATTTCATTCTGAAGCTTGCTTTAAAGAAGTGGATGTGCCTAAAAAATAACAAACAAATATTCCCCTTCCCCTGCAAATCTTGCCTTGCACTTTTTAAATCTGTCTTTTTATGTAAAATAGAGTAGAAGCATCTTTTAGTATCTTCAAGTTTTATATCTTGCTGTGAGATCATTTTGTTGTGACTGTCCTTGACAGTTTTATTTACTGGTTTCTTTGTGAAGCTGACGATAAACACAAATGGGATGGAAAATGCCAATTTATTTATAAAATGGGTACTATAAAATATGAGATGTTCTACTATGCATAAGAGAGAAGCTAGTGGTATTGTCAGGTGAGAGACACTGGCGTCTAAGTCTAAAGGAGTTTAAAAGAATTCTGTATGAGAGCTTTATGTATTCTTTAAAGGAGAGATTTTTTCAAAGGTTTAGTTTTAGTTGTACACTTGAATTTGAGATATTTTCATTGATTACCATGGATAAGGATATTTTGAATCACTACTGTGTTGTGCGTACTCTGGGAATAAAGTTAATGTATTATTGGTTACAGTGGTTGAATATGCTATTTTAATAAAATATTGAAACTTCTGTTGACCAGTTTCAGGGTTTCACTGTGGGCACTTCAATGACTTTCGACATCTGTGCATTTATTGTATATTAATTAGAAAGTAATAGTCTGTAAATAATTAGCTCAAATTTCATGACATTGGCTTTTCATTGATTCTCTCTTAACGGATATGCAGGAAGGGCTGCAGGTTGTCTGTTGAAATAGATCAGGCAGAAGCATCGTGATTTTTTCCAGGTAGTTGGTAGTGATGCAGGAGTATAAGATTTTCTTTAAAATGTAGAGTCTAACTTTAGCCTCCCTAACAAAGGAATTGTTTCTATTTTAAGCAGTTAATGACTTGCCAGTAAATGCTTTCAACTTCGATAACTATGCCTGTCATCTTAACAAATAAAAACCAACCAAGCAAACAAAAAAAATCCAATTCCCCTTATTTTTAATAGTTCCACTTCATTTTTAATACCTAAGACTAGATACCTGGGGAGGGAAGATTGGCAGAGAGTTTTTAAAAGGTGTTTTAACCTAATGCTACTCAAAATTGAAAATCCTGTATTTCCTCAAGCAAAGTTACTTGCTTTTATCTCATTAAAGTATGAAGTTTCATTAGCTTTCGAGTATCTTTAGGTTGATGGTCAAAGTGGGAGTTGCCTGTAGCAATGACTTGACACCTGGATCCAGGGGGGACTCTGGGAGTGGTGTGGGATTTAGTCTCCCTTGTCCAAGCATCCCATCCACCAGAGCTTCTCAGTGCCTGCAGGGCTTGGAGTCCCATCCTTTCTGTCTGGTCAAGATCCCTAGGACTCCAGCAGTGATGGGGCTGCTGTGTTCCTTTGTGTGCCCAGTCTGGACCAGATCTGCAGTGATCCTTTTAAGACAAAACACCTGGCTCTTCCTGGCTCACATGTGCAGGTTTTCTTCCGGTGGAAATCTGCCACGCAACTGAGACAGGGAACCAGGAAGCATTTTCCTGTCTGGACTCAGAGGTAGAATTTAGGTATTACACGTTACCTTCATCTTTGCTGAGCGGCTTGAGGTCTGCTTTTGGATTGAAGCCTTTTTCCAGGTGCTTGATCTGGGCAGTTATTCCATGTTAAGTTGCCTGAAAAGTACACCGCAGTGTGCGTGCTCCAGATGTGTGCCTGTAACCCGTCATCACTGATACACTCGCAAAGCACAGCCTCTCCTTTCTACTCAAAGCCCCAGCTGGATGTGTGTGAAGGCAGTGCTGGCTTCTTTAATAGTCTTGTGGCAAGAGCTGCTAAGCAGATCCCACATGGTGTTTTTAACCCTTAAGCTCTAGATTATATTTGGGGAAAGGTGCTCTTTCTCTTTGTAATTACTCCTTATTCAAATTGCGCTTACTGGATGGGTGCCAGAGCATGTATGAAGAGGTGGGTGCATGAGGGTGCGACCCCAGTTCAGCGTTCGGAGCAGCCATTGGGAAGAAATGGGAGCTGTGGGTAACAGCTGTTACTTCCAGAACTGGTTTTCATTTAATCCAATTACTTCAGTGCAAAATACGTAAACTGTACTGGAAGAAACACGCTTCTGGGGACAGGCACAAAAAAAAAGTGCATGTCCCAACGAGAGAAATAAAAATCCCTCAGGAAGTCTGAACATTTGGATACTACAGACGTGAATGTAAAAAGCTTTTGAGGCTCCTTCACAGCCCGACCTCCTTCATAAAAAGGAGCAAATCGGAGAGAGGGCAAATGCCTGGTACCAACAGAACCCATCTGTGAGTGTGTGGCAGGCCTCCCGCTGGGCCCGACTGACAGACTGTGTTGATTTGCTGCTTTCCCTGGACTGTTTTTGTTCCAGAGGTTCCTCGTTCAGTCCCCATGTTCTTTCTAAACAGCGTCTTCCAGGAACAGCAGCTGAGGCAACTATTGTGCCCTTTGTGTTTGAAGCCGCTGAAAGGCCTTCTCAGCTGATTGGGAAGGCATGGATCATGGGTGTTAAGACTGAGTCTGCTGGTGTTTAAGGCTGGAAGTTGGGGGTAATTTCCAGTTTGGTCTGGTCTGAACTGAGTCTTCAAGAAAACAGAGAGGAGGGTTTGCATGTCCATGCTCTCTGCTCCCATCTGGGGTTGCACATCTCAGAAGGTGAAAGAAGGCATCAAGTTTGCAGGGAACCACAGGTGAGAAACAGCTGCTGCCTCTCCAGAAGAGCCGCTTTTGATGGAGGGTGGTGGGGCGCATCACTTAAAGCTTGAAAACGAAGGACTCTGGAGTAAATGAAACCAAGCTGTGTTCTCATTTCCATGCCTGAACACAGCATATCCTTTGGGGTTTTTTGTTGATTTTTTTTTTGTTTCAGGAAATTTAAGGATTGGGATTTTCTGCTGTCGCCTTGTCAGGCAGACAAGGTAAAACTGGCATGACCAGGCTTGAGGTGGCTGTTTAGTCACGGTGATCTGCACAAATGGGCAGCTCAACCGGCGTTAGATGCGAGCCCTCCTCTCAGTAGGGACTGTGCAAGGTAGCAGTGGGCTGTGGTGAACCGATCATCTTGGTGCTGGGGAGTGAGATCAGTCTTCCAGGAGAGATGTGCAGGGCATCCACTGCTGTGGGTTCCTTGAACCTCACAAGGAAGACCACTCGCTGCTGGACATCCTCACAGTGTGAGGTCCACAGTTCAATGATCTAGAACTTTTTTAAACATGATGTACTTTTGCTTTATTTCTGAAAGCAGGTGTGTTCAGAAGCTTTGTAAACCACATTGCTGATCTACAGACAAGCTACAGTGAGGCTTGCAGACCTGATTTATTTTAAGTAAGTTCCATGAATGTATGGTCTAGAGAAGCCTCATGTCTATCTTTAGGGTAGATTTTTTGCGATGTGGGGAAATCATGATCTGACAGCCTTCCTGTGTCTACACTGTTTGCAGCTTTTCTTAACCTCTATAGACTGGCAGATTCAGTAGCCGGCGAGCTCTTCACCCGCTGAGCATTTGTGAATGTCTCTCTGATCTCTTTTTTCAAGAAACTTTCAGAAATGTAAAACATTTGAAAAAGCTTCAACTGCTGTCAGGTGAGGCTGGAATTGAGTTTCAAAGTTGAAAGAGGCAAGGGAGGAGGGGGAAGACAAACACAGTTGCATAAATTGATTAGCCTGGGAGAGCAGGCTACAAGGAGTGAAACAAGGCTTTGATTAAGTGTGATGGATTGAGCCAGTGCCCAGGCTTCTGCCAGTACTGAGTCTGATGCTACTTGAGGCCAAGAAGTCCTTAGAGATTGCTGGAGGTTGATCAGAGGGGACCTGTCCACAGGAAGAAGTTGCTTTTGTTAATAGCAAAGGAAGTCCGTACTCAACGTTGCTGGCCCTAACATCCCTACGTCCTCCCCCTGAAATGGGTGGGAATGTGGCCACCACAAACCTGTAGCTGTGAATGTTTCCCTGTGCTTGGATCACTAGCGGCAGGAGAAAGGAATGCCTTATTTGTGGCTCCCACTCCCTACAGCTGCCAGGAACAGCCACAATAGCTCTGGAGAACAGCAGGGCTCCTTTTATATGGCAGGAGGTTCCTGAATGTGATTCCAGATCAACAGGGAGGTGTTTTTTCCTAAAATATCAATTTATATTTCTTGCAAAAAGCAGACTCTGGTTCTCTATTGCTTTTCCCGGTCCTTTTCCTTCACTCGCTTTCTTACTCTTTGATAGCAAATGTGGTGACAACTTCTTGTCCACCTGATTGTTGCCATTTACAGCCTGGGACAAGAAGCAACTGGTTCATTCTTGCAATGTTTCGCCTAGTTCCTGATGCGCCCTTCAGCAAGGACGGGGATCCTCTGAACGCCTTGGCCTTTGCTATGGCTGAAGCAGCTGGAACATCCAAAATATGAAGCCAGAGGGAACTGTGGGATAACCTTAAGTATCGCGATCTGGGTTTGGTCCACCCCACTGCAAAGAAAGCTGTTTTCAGCAAAGAAGCCTACATCTTCCATCCGAGAAACAACCCTGGGGTGAAAGTGCCTCATCTCCCATCCCCAAAGTGTAATATGTTACAAGTAGGAACCTAAAGACAACAAAGGCCCAAAAATAAAGAAAAAAAATAAATATGTATTTAAGACTGCTGATGAAGATGCTTAATCTGGAGAGAGACATCTCTGTCTTGAGTTGGGGGAGTATATGAGAGTGGGCATGGAGGAACAGCAAGTTAGAATCATAGAATGGTTGGAGTTGGAAGGGACCTTAAAGATCCTTGAGTTCCAAGCCCCCTGCCATGGACAGGGACACCTCCCACTAGAGCAGGTTGCTCAAAGCCCCATCCAGCCTGGCCTTGAACACTTCCAGGGATGGGGCATCCACAGCTTCTCTGGGCAACCTGTTCCCGTGCCTCACCACCCTCACAGTGAAGAATTTCTTCCTAATCTAAATCTCCCCTCTTCCAATTTATAACCATTACCCCTTGTCCTGTCACTACTTCCTGACAGAGTCCCTCTGCAGCAGTTCTTCGTGCTTTAACACAGAAGGGTTACCTTATTCTCAGCAAGGTGGCAGGAGTGCCCTCTCAGTCTGACTGACAGAGTTGCCTGACTGACACCCTCAAGCCAGGGGTTTGTGGCAGCATCAGGTCTCCAAAGATGAAGTGCTGGACCATGGCCAAGCTGCTGCAGTTCTGCAGGGAGCCACAATGGACAATGGCTGCTCTTCTCTCGTGGTGGAGAGGTTACATGATGTCAATGCCGGGGTGGCCGGGGACGATGATGATGATGATGTGAAGCGCTCTGTGCTGTCTGTGCAGCAGAATGGGAAGGCTGGGGGAAGAGGGGATGCATGTGTGTGTGTGTGTGATGTGTGTGCAGAGTTTTTTCTGTTTCAGGACAGAAGTAGCCCAAGAAAATTAACTTGGTTAATATAGTTTGCTTTGAAGTTTAACTCTAGTTGTGAGTATTTGGCCGACTATTTTTTTAAATAGTTTTCTTCCTTCTGCCCCAGCCCGTGACGGCACACACCTGCTTGCTTTGTTTGTACCTTCTTGTGTGTACTCTTGCCATTGTTGCAACTGCTGCACTTCAAGTCAGGGGGACCCATCTACAGGAAGGAGGACGCGCTCCCCGTAGAGCTATTGCCTTAGAATCATAGAATCATTTAGGTTTGAAGGGATCATCAACATCATCAAGTTCAACCAATAACCTGACACTGCCAAAACTACCACTAAACCATGTCCCTCAGCACCATGAAGTGTTGAAGGCCAGGCTGGATGGGGCTTGGAGCAACCTGCTCTACTGGGAGGTGTCCCTGCCCATGGCAGGGGGGTTGGAACTTGATGATCTCTAAGGTCCCTTCCAACTCTAACCATTCTATGATTCTATGATTCATGTCTACTCGTCTTTTAAATGCATCCAGGGATGGTGATTCCATCACTTCCCTGGGCAGCCCATTCCAATGCCTCATGGTGGGTTTGACCCCAGCCAACAGCTAAATACCCTCACAGCCATTTGCTCCCCCTACCTCAATGGCACAGGTAAGAGAATAGGAGAAGCAAAAGTGAGCAAACTTGAGGGCTGAGGTAAGAGCGTTTTAATAAGTGAAGGAAAAAAACCCAAGAAATGCAAAGGCTACTCACCATCTCCCCTAAGCAAGACTGATACCAAGCCAGTTGCTGAGCCATGGCTAGTCTGGAAGTCAAAACCCTCACCCCCTTGTTCCTCTTCCCAGCTTTTCTGGCTGAGTTAGATCTTATATGGTACAGAATATTGGTCAGTTGGAGTCCACTGTCCCACCTGTGTTCCCCCCCAACTTCTTGCCTGCCCCTAGCCTACCTACCTGCTGTTGGGGGAGCGTGGGCAACAGAGGAAGACCTTCATGATGTGCAAGACAGTGAAAACATGGGGACGTTATCACTAGTGCTTTAGTCACAGGTCTAAAACACAACGCTGAACCTGTTGTTATGAAGAGAGTTAACTGTATCCCAGCCAGACCCCAGTAGACGGTGGGGAACTTCAGCATGCAGCGCAATGTAATGGAAAAGATTTAATTTTTTTTTTAATTTTTATTTTTATCTTAGAGAATCCACAAGAGAGAGATCGTAGACTTTGTTGTGAGCCTACAAGGCACAGAAAGGTGCTGGACTGAGTCAGCCTGCAGGAATGGACATGACTTACAAAGGCCTAGGGAGGGATGGTATTTATTTACAGCACTTTTTTAAAAAAAAATTATTATTATTATTCCTTATTCAGCAGGTCTGAATTCCCAGTTGTTGTAAATTCTGGAAAATGATGGAAATTATCAGCATGGTTCAAATGTTGCCAAGTTCTGAGCATGTTTTTGATAGGACACAAAATGGAAGTATTCTTCTAGGAATAGGTGTTTTCCAACTGTGCAAAGAGCGTGTGCTTGACTCAGAATATGATTCTTCCGTTTGGGGAATAAAGGGTCTTCTAACGAGGAAACAGACCAGTTTAAACCAATTAAACTGGCAAGGATGCTAAGAGCAAGCACTCCAAAACCTAGAGGAAAGCTGAGTTTTTGGAGTGTATTAGGCCAGCACGTATCTATGCGTGCAGAGGAGAAGTGACTAACATGTTTGTTCAATTTGGCTCCCTTGGCAAAAAGCTGTTCCGCTGGAAGTGTTCCTGCAGGGAATGGGGATAGTGCTTGGCTGCCTCTCCTGGACTCCAGTCTGTCATGTAATGGGGGGCATTAAGTGAGAGACTGGGAAATACATGCAAAGTTAAGAAAGGAGTAAGTGAAGGTAAAGAATGGTGTTACCATGATCTACATTTTGGAAATTTCTTGTAAGCTGTAGATGACAGCTAAAGCATCCGTGCTGTCTTCTCTGACTACTACCATTTGCAGCACACCTTTCATCTCTCTTTATCCTGATTCTTCAGTTCCTGAAGTCATGGAGTTGGCCAGCCTTCCTCACCTGCCCCTTCCCAATCCATGTCAAGCTCCAGCAGCACTTTCCACCAACTGAGCTCCTCCTAAAGCCCCTGACAGTTGAAATCTCCCTCCTTGGCTTCCATCTGCATTGGGACTTTCTCTACAGTAACGAGAGAGAAGCAGCCACGAAGCTGATGTTGCTGTGGTAGAAATGTTGGTCGTATTTCTGGGTTCCTAACACACACAACCCCACCAACCAACTCCCTTTAATCCATTATGCTTCATTAACAAATGCCTCGTCTCTGATGTATTTTGATGCTCAGCCTAAATTGTGTAGATGCCAACTTGGATTGGGGATAGAGGCAGCTTCATGGTAGGAAATGACGTCTGGGGATTGTGTTGGATGCTGATACTAATTTCCTTTTAAATAGCTTATTTTGCTATTTTTTTCCCTGTTTCAAGCTACACCGAAAGCTTGCAGCTAAGTGGAAAGGACACAAAGGGAAGCATTCATCACAGAAAACCTTTGGGTCATTGTGCCTGGGAGGGATTGGGGCCACTCAGGTTAGATGCTCGGCATCTCAGCAATTACTTCTGAAGTCAGGTTCCTGCTTTGAGCCCTTTCTCTGGAGAATCCTTTCCTTTCACAGGTAGGCAAGCTCCACAGAGCTGAATTTAGCTTTTATGAATTACCTGTGTCCTTGCCCCAGAAGGAACTGCTGAAGTGCTGTCACGCAAGCTTGGAGGGCTGTGCACGGTAGGTATGGAAACAGCAGAGGAGACAAGAAGGCAGTGCTTCAGTTGAGAGGAATGGGTTTTTTCTTCTCCCTCAAGAATAACTGGATTTATTTGTTGACACAAATCTGAAATGTATTGGCTTATGGTATGTATTCTATATGCCAAACTATGATACAATGTCATTTTGCAATTGATTGCAGGAAAGCAAATGAAAAAGCCCTTTTTAAAATGGAATCTGGAATAATGCAGTTGAAATAAAACTTGCCATTGGGTTACTAAATAACAGCAACCTGTTTGTTTTATCAAAAAAGCTTTATTTCTATAACTCTTTATATGCAATGCACTACTCAGTAATGATAATTAATACAAAAAGGAAAAAAAAAGTCACGTTGCTTTCTTCAAAGCCTGGCAGTTACTTTATTCTTCCTGTTATACATGAGTAGGAGGAGAGCGGGGTCACTCTGGTTGAGGGAGCACTCAGCCTTACCCGGCGCAGCCTGACGGGCGTCAGCTCCAGCAGGACAAATGGCATCAGTAATCATCGTAGTTCACGCTCGCTCCGTGCCTGAAGGTGTGTGGATTTCGTGGGCCAATGGGGGAATCTTCATCGTAGTGGTGTTGGTAGTATCCGCCGTAGTATTCATTTCGGGCACGCCCCAAGTTTGTCCAGTAGGAGATGTCATCTTCAAATTTCTGCCAAAAAAACCACAACAATTGCTTTCCAAGCCTGAAACTTTACAATGAAGGGAGTGAAACAAGTGATGCAAGAGGTTCCTTCTTGCCTCTTGCAGAAATTCAGGTCCTTTGTGTATTTTTCAAAATGAAATCTCTCCCTCCAGATCTTTTGTGACTTGCACCTATCTTCTCTGTGGGATTAGCAGGGTCCAAAGTGCAGGAACTGTCCTGCCCAGCCCCACCTGGCACCCACCACCCTCTACCCACTGTAAAGCGCCTTAACTGACAGCACCTTCAACTTCAGCCTGCACCAGTTACCTTTCATGTTTGTATTGCCTCTTCAGTGGTGGACTGTAAAAACATTTCAATGTTTTCTACTTAAAAATCTGAAGGTTTGGTCCTCTGTTGCTTTTAGTCACAATGTTCCTGACTGCAAAGAGGGTGCAACAAGCTTTCTCTTTATGCCTGTTCTTCTTTCACTCCCATTTTGCCTGGGTGAAAACGAACGTACAGTGCAGCCTTCCAGCTATGGAAATGCAAGAAGCGGTTCAATTCTGCTCACAACAGCAGGGGAAAAACCGTGTGCGAGGATATCAAATACTTGCCAAGCCAAAGCCTTTCCAACTGAATGACTCTTTGGAAATATTTTTGGCTGAGATTTGAAAAAAAAAAAAAAAAGTTTTGCAAAATACACAATGGGTAAGTATGGCCAAAGTCCTTTGCTGGAGCAAACAGTTATTTCATTGTTAAAACTGTGTCTTCATGCTCAAGAAAACCTACTTAGTGGATGCATTGTATTCCACAACGGGCCTCATTTCAGTTTTTGAAACGTGCACAGGAACTCAGAGGAGAATTCTTATCTGCATGGTTTGTCCCTTATTACTTCCTTCTCAGTATTTACCCCAGTCTTCAGTTTCTGATGTATAAACCCTATTTTTCCTGTTCCTATTGGGGTGAGGGGATATAGCCATGCTGTTAAAAAGTCCCTTTTAACTGCATAATGTCCAGGAAGAGGATAAAAAAAAAAAACACCAACCAACCAAAAACTATCCTTCATTATTTCAGTCCAAGCAAAGGATTATTTTTCTAATTGTTCTAGCTTTGGAAATGAGTGCATTCGTGTCCTAAGCGATTCACATAGCATGAAGGTCCAAAACGTGCTCCAGCTTGCCTGTGCCAATGCAGTCTCATTAAATGTATTCATGCAGCTGACAGAAGCCAGGAATTCAGCATCTATACTATTTCCACCTCTTATTAAAGTAAAAATTATTCTACATGTGGGACTGCAACTAAGTGCAGACTTTTCACCCTATTTCAGCACCTATAGGTAGTTCAGTTTGTGGAATTGCAACTCTCATGTTTTTACAAATTAACTGTTTTTTTAAAAAATGTATCCTTTATGTATCCATTTGTACAAAAAAGTGTATTTGAAGGGAGGTTGGTTCCACACTATCAAAGGGTTTTCCTTTCACACTTAGAGTTGAGGGACAGCTGCCGGTGCTGGCGATGGTCAGCAGTTGGCCGCACCACAGAGGCACATGGAATCCCAGAATTTGCATGGTTGGAAGGGACCTCTGAGATCATCGAGTCCAACCATACACACACCAAAAAAAAAACCCTAAAAAAACCCAAAACAAAAAACTAACACACACAAAAATCTGAACCCCACAAAACAAATCACCCAACCCAACAACCCTGGCCACTAGAGCATACTCTGAAGTGCTACATCTAGATGTTTCTTAAATACCTCCAGGGATGGTGACTCCACCACCTCCCTGGGCAGGCCGTTCCAGTGCCTGACCACCCTCTCAGTGAAGTAATTCTTCATAATATCTAATATAACCCTCCCCTGCTGCAACTTCAGACCATTTCCTCTGGTCCGCATGCCTTAGGTGTGTAGCATTAGTGCGATTTCATTGAGGAATGCCAGTCACGACCAGCGTGGTGTGGATTTCTCAGCGTGATAAAAAGCAAATTGATTAGCTTGAGGGCTGCCAAATTAATTTCCTGAAAACACAATTGATTGCTTTGGATCTGGCCACCTATTTCTCAAAGTAAACTTCATCCGGTTGCAATTTGTTCAGCTTAAGCTCAGCAGCAGGCAAGAGCTCCATGCAAGATTTTAATAACTTTTCTCTTTACTAACAAAATAACATGGTAAATCTCTAACGAACACGGAGCTTGTGTTTCTGTGCAATATTTGCTACTTTAAAAAATATATATATGTATAAATAAATCACAAGCTGTCTGTGAACAGAATCAGGGGCATCTTCCTCCCCCAGGTGCCCCTGTGGCTGTGCATCCCTGCTCTGAAGCCTTCCAGACCCCCTAAAAGCCTGGCACTCACCGCCTCATCAAATCCCAGGTAGAGGAACTGCTGGTACCACTGCTGTACGTCGGGCTGGCTTCGGTCCCACAGCTGGCGCCTCTGGCGTCTCAGGCTGCTTAGGAACTCCTTGGCCGTCGCTTCTTTCACTGACACCTCAGGCTTCGTGGCATCAGGGGCTGAAATTAATTCCCCGCCCCCAAAAGGCATGCCAGGAAATTTTTAGTCAGGCTGAGAGCGTGCTGCTCGCAGCAAGTAAGAAAATGCTTCTCGCATCGTGCCATCACCTTTGTGCTCGGTGGCGTGATGCCTGTCACAGCAGTAACAGCAATAAACCCAGAAATCATCAGTGTAATAGGATTTCTCAGCCACCCTCATTCTCTTGGCTTTGATAAAAGCTGTTCTTGAGCTCCAAGACATAAGCTAAGTAAGGAATTCAAATAAATGAGCCCAAACTGTGTTGTGCTTTGAGGAAAGAACAGGAGGCTGGCCTCTGCATGTTGCTGTTATGTTACAGTGATGAGAAACACGATGAGAGGTGAAATTAAAAAGCCTGAAGAAGCTGGAGAAACACTGAGAACTCATTAGGGTGAAGGGAGGCACATATAAAAAGATAGATTTATTTTATCTTTTTTTTAATCTGTTGTGTAAAAACGTAGCTTTTAAATAATGAGAGCTACTAAATGTCCTGTATGCCTGAAAATGCAGCTTTCATGCAGACCCCTTGGTGGATGCATGGGAACGCCCCAGGCCCAGACATGCCACCTGGCTTGGCCCATGCCTACAAGGCAGGCAGGTTGCTGTGGCTGCTGGCTGCTGACATCCCTCCAAAGGGACAAGGGCTGGCCCCATGTCATGCACAGAAATTATGTGACACGGTATGATGTTTGGTCTTCAAGCGAAACAAGAAGCATATGTAGGAGCAGGAGGAACGTCGTGGCTTCAGAGGGATCATTGCAATGAGGGAGAGAGCAGGAACATGGGTATGGATATGGATTTTCAGTGGATGCAATGGAAGAGGCTGGGGCAGAATCATAGAATCACCCAGGATGGAAGGGACCTCCAAAGGTCGTCTAGTCTGACCTCCCCACAGTTGCAGGGACACCCCCGACTAGACCAGTTTGCCCAGGGCCTCATGGAGCCTCACCTTGAATATCTCCAGGGAAGGGGCCTCAACCACCTCCCTGGGCAACCTGTCCCAGTGTTCCCCCACCCTCAGAGTAAAGAAATTTTTCCTAATATCCAATCTAAATCTGCTCTTCTCCAACTTAAATCCATTGCCCCTCGTCCTGTCACTGTAGGCCTTTGTAAACAGACTCTCCCCAGCCTCCCTGTAGGCCCCCTTTAGAAGACCATGTCAAGTGGAGGTATGAAGAAAACCATTGAAGTAGAAGCTGGGCAGACTCACAGGAGGAGGCAAAGGACTGCAGTGGGAAGGAGACTCAAGGGGTAAAAAAAAAAAAAAAAGCTGAGTTGTCACAGGAATAGTGGGAAACAGCAGGGTGCCCTGTGGTGATGAGCTGGAAAATGATAACTCGCTGTGTGCTTGAGATGGGTGTTATTACTGGGAAGTGGGACAGCTGAGCCAGCGTCACGTGAATGAACTTCACACAAGGGACACTGCCAACAAGGGAATTAATGCTGCGTGATGAGCCTGCTTGCTTTAGCACACAGCTGGAAAAGGGGAGCAAGGCTGGAATTAAGGGTCTGCCTATTCCTTGCATCATCGATTCAAGGTTCTGTAGATCTTCCTGGGTTCTGCCATGTTGCTGCACACCCAAGAAGCCTTCCCTTGGGTGGTCCCTCTCACCAGGGGACCTCAATNNCCTGAGAGGGGTGTAAATGTCTTTCCCTCAGCCACAGAGCAAGCTGGGGGGAAACAACCCAAATTTCTGGGGTGTTTCAGCCTGCTCCCCATCTGCTGCAGTGCTGCTTGTCCCCAGCCAGCTCCATCTCCATTCCCTTCCCTCATCCAGCGAGCCGTTCCGTGCATCTGCCCACAGCCATCATCTCTCCCAGAGAGAGCGAGATCAAGCAGTCTTCCAAGAGGGAAGCACGTATTAGGGCCAAGAGGACAAAGGGAACAAGTCAAGGCATCACGAGCAAGCCTGGTTTGCACATTTTCTCCTCGGCACCTGAGCCAGCAGTATTTCTGTGCATCATAATTCCTTGGAAAAGCTTGTGGCTTTCCAGAATAAACCAGATATATGCCACGTGTGCCATGCGTACACCGGGAAAGGCAGATGCTGGACACTGCTGGGAGCAAGATGCAGGGCACAACCTGAGGTTGGGAACCTTGCTTTTTGGAGGGTGCTGTGACAAGTAGAGCCTCCAGCCTTGCCAGTACCAAGTCCCAGCCAGACATGCAGGCACAGGTTTGGGTATGGGATGGAGCGAGAGCAGCTGTGTGCCACCAGCTTTGAACTGGGAGCTTGTGCGCTGCTGGGGTGGAGATACTGGGACAACACGTTGGCAGTTTTGACTGACTCAAAGGGAAAAAAAAGGGAAATTACTTTGCTGTCTCTCTACTTACCTTCTCGTTTCTGAAGCATCAGTTTAAGCTTGTTTCCCCTTGGGATATCTAGGCAAGCAAAAATAAAATATATACATTTACTAAGAAGAAAATGGCAACCAAACTTCTCCAGCGTATCTTGAAAAATGCTGAAAGGATTTTTGTTGGAGCTCCAGAACACCAGGCCAAACTCTGCAGCAAGTTTGTACCAGTGCCTCCCTTTGCTCCTTTCTCCATGCTCAACATACGCTGCGGGGAAGCTTTTGACACTCCAGCATCCTCTCCCCAGCCCTTCTTGGCAAGGGAACTCCAAAACTGGCCTTCTTTGCCAGTGAAATTATAGTATTTTGCAGCAGAAGACCGCAGCTGGTGCCAGTAGGGATCCCCAGAAGGGATCCAAGTCTTAACCCACAGCCCAGCAGTGCAACAGGAGACCTTTAAGGGCTCAGCTGCTCCAAAATTATTTATCTGCTGGAAAATGAGTTGTTTTGTTTGTTTGTTTGTTTGTTTTTTAAATTAGATGCTCAACTTGCACAAGTGACCAAAAATGTTCACCCACACTGGATGCCAAGCGAAAGATCTGTCGGCAGCCACGCATGATGCCAGGGGAAGGCTTTTTCCTGCTCCTCGAGGCCAGGTCTTCCCTCCCCACACCCCAAATCCTGCACCTTGTCCCTGCCGCGGGGGGTCACTCCCCGGGGGCCCCGCAGAGCAGCGGGAGGAGGAAGAGGAGGAGGAGGAAGGCGGCCCCGGGCAGGGCACGGTGGGGGCACAGCGGCGTCATGGCAACTGCACGGAGACCCACCTGGGCAGGAGGAGAAGGAGAGGATGGAGATGAAGACGGAGCCGGAGCAGAAGGAAAGGAAGGGAAGGAAAGGGAACGCCCGCCCCACGCCGCGCCCCGCTCCGGCCCGATGCCGCGGTGAGGGGCGGGGAGGCGTCCGGGGAGGGAGAGCAGGTCTGGGAGCAGCCGTGGGCTTCTAAGGGCTTGTCCTCTTTGCACTTGAAGGTGGAGTGGGACACTTTTCGACAGGACAAGGTGTCCACCGTCGTGCTTGGCGTGGCACAGTGTGGAAGCTTCCAGCTTTTTTTTTTTTTCTTCTGTGGTTACACATAATAAAGCTCAACAGGCAAAGACCTTTCAGCAGCCCAGACGAGCTTTTCTTACAGGGCAATTAAAAAAAATAATCAGCTGTAGAGTGTCATTCAAGATTTCTCCACATACAAAGCCAGTTTGTCACTTGCCTTTGATGGCAGATGGAAATTGAGAGGTTGTCTTGGTGGAAAAAAAACAAATCAGAATCAACCAAAGACGACCTAGCTCGGGTTTTTTTCTCTCTCCCTTCCTCCCACCCCCCAAGCCCACAGAAAACTGTAATGCTTTTAAGCTGATCAGCATTTAAAACCAATTCGGAATAATTTTTCCACATTTAGACAGGTTTAGCTTATAAAGAGCACAGGGACCAAACACCAAACTCACAAATTAAAAATCCTTGCTCGGCGGGATCATAGCTGTAACGGTGCCCAAACTTCTGCTGCCTTTCCCTAATTCAGCTTTAAGCTCCCCTCAGTGAATACAGCTTCTCTTTGCTCCTTCCCCTGCAAATGCCAGAAACACCCCAAACGAAGCCCGGTGAGAGCCTGGCCCGTCCTCAGACACAAACCTCTCTCTTCCCTCACAGCAGACGCCCACAACACTCAGGAGGCTGCTACGGGCATCTCACCTCCTGCCCTGTGCCAGGGTAGGAGCGAGGAGCACGGGAGGGATTTCGGGGGAGAGAGGGAGAACTGGGCTTGCTCTGTAACCTACTTGTGAGAAACCTGGCAAGAGCTGGGGTCTTGGCTCCACGATCCAAGGATTGTTTCCAGAATGGTTGCAGCTAAAACATGGATATATATACACACGCACACACTGTGTATACTGTATATATTGCAATTGTATATAAACATGTCTATTGATGCATGTGTGTATATACACGTACACATGTGTGTGCGGTGCTGTGCAGTGGTGGAGCAGCTCCCTGTGCTGAGATGGGGAGACCTAATAGCAGCCTTCCAGTATCTAAAGGGGGCCTTCAGGAAGGTTGGGGAGGGTCTGTTCACAAAGGTCTGCAGTGATAGGATAAGGGGCAATGGCTTTAAGTTGGAGAAGAGCAGATTTAGATTGGATGTTAGGAACAAGCTTTTTACTCTGAGGGTGGTGGAACACTGGAACAGGTTGCCCAGGGAGGTGGTCGAGGCCCCTTCCCTGGAGATATTCAAGGTGAGGCTCGATAAGGCCCTGGGCAACCGGTTCTAGTTGGAGGTATCCCTGTGACTGCAGGGAGGTCGGACTAGATGACCTTTGGAGGTCCCTTCCAGCCTGGATGATTCTATGATTCTATTTCAGGCACAGCTAATTGCTGGGATGGGACAAGCCCCTGTGGCTGGCATCACCACTTGCTGTAAAATGCAGGAGCAGCACCAGCAAGGCCTGTTCTCTCCGCAGTTCCCCAGCCCAAGCATGAATTGCAGCTTCAGGTGATGCCTCCACCTCAATTGCCCCGTGCATCTTGCCCCTTGTGAAAAAAGTACTTGGAGCTGCACCCAAAGGTTTTCCCCCACCTCCCTGTCCCTCAGCACCCCCAAGCTAATGCTCAGGCCTCTCCACTCATCCCAGTTGGAAGTGGCAGGGGCAACAGGGTGAAAAAACGCTGTAGTCACTCCATCCAAAACACTCCTTGCTCTCTGCAGGAGTCACAGCTTCAATGGGGCAGAGCTGGAGGGAGCAGCGCCTTCCAGACTTCTGTGGTGGAAGCACTCCCATAGCAGGCCAGTGTCCCAACTCATCCCCCCCTGAATGTGGGAGCCAAAAATCTGCCCGTTTTGTCACTGCTTTTGAGTGTTTTCCTTGTAGCTCCAATGCTTCAAGTGTCAGCAGTCTTAAATGCTGTGTGTTGGAGCAAATGCCTGTTCTTCAGAATCAATGCACCCTTTCATGAGTGTTAACATTGACAGCCTTTTGGCTGAAACCACCTGAGGTTTTTTTGGACAGCTTGTTGCAAAACACAGCTAGCAGGGACAGAAGTGAAGAGTACATGTGTAAGGCTACACTAGACAGCCATCATGTAGATAATTTGGAAAACGCAGGGCAGTAACTCATGACTATTTGCAGTCCACTGTTGTATCAGTAATGGCAAACTGTTTTGTTCAGCAGATGGGTTTGTCACAAGCCTTGTGTGGGAGCTGGGGCTTTGCAGACCTTCAGCTACTTGGTACCTCTGGGCCAAGGGAATACAAAACACAAAACCTCTTACCAGTACCAAACGTATCATGATGACTTGAGAAACTGCTGAGATAAAATGCTAGCTGGTGAAACTCGCAGAATGGATTGACTCAAGTGCAAGGTTACTGTAGAAAATAATTGCTCTAGTGGTGGAAGAAGTGATTGACAGAAGAATATAATGCTCAGGGTTAAACTGAGTGCAGTATCTTCCCAGAAGAGGTCATTTTCTCAGTTCAAGGGACAGAAGTTTTTGACATAAAGTAAAAAAGTTGTGTGGAAATATAATACCACTTCTTTTCAAGGGCAGTGGTGAAAGGTGACTGGTATTTTCCCGGTAGCAATCTTTATTTCTGTTCCATGTTGTCTTAAAGGACTAAGGCAGTGTTGCCCTGCTGTTGTAAAGTGATACAATATTTTTCTGCTAAGCCTGTGACTACCACATCGTTGTTAGAAGCATTTGCCTTCAGATAAGTATCCACATTTATTGATTTATTGACCTGTGGCACCCTCTTCTGTTATTTGCCATGTGAAAACACAGCTGCTGTGGGTACAACGGATACAGCGCTGCTTTCCTGGGTTCTCTCCATCAGAAGTGACGTTGCTCTCTCTAAAGCATACCTTCCTTCAGCACGGAGGGGTTCAAAGCTCATCTTAGGGCTTGGTTTGCCTCCGCAGGCACACCAGTGCTGGGAGTTCTCTGCCAACAGGATGGTTCAGCATCCCCAAGGGCTCCAGGTAAGCTTAATGACATCATTCACTTAAATGTCTTTCATCTCCAGTGGTGACAATGGCAGACTCATGGTGTTGAAACTTTGCTGAAAGATGCTAATTAATATTGTCAGCAGGACTGGTCCCCAGACAGCTCTGGGATGAGGAGGGGTGAGCAGGGCCCCTTTCAGGCATCATGTAAAACCCCAACACACTCCTTAGGGTAATGAGGACCGCTAATTGGAGGGATGGCTGCAGCAGGACAGCAGGATGGAGCTGGCAGGTTTTGACGCTTCCCCAGCATGGGGCTGGGCTATGGTCTTGCAAGCCTGTGTGTTGAGCCAGAAATTTGGTATCAATCCAAGAGAGAGCCACTCCAAGCCTGACCTTGAGAAGGAAGGGGCAGGAGCCAGACAAGGAGCTTGCTGGTGTCAGAGAAATCCTGATTGCTGAGCCTGCTGCTGGCCAGTGTTTTCTTCAGAGCCTGCAGGACTTTGTCTGCATTTTTGGGGGCAAGCAGGTAAGATTCTAGTTGAGTTTTTTTAAACAGTTCTGCAGCTTACTGCACATTTGGTGACAGCTCAGGTGACCCCATTTCCTCTGTGTGAGGCTTAACTGAACTAAACTGGGGGGGGGGAAATCTCTGCCCTAAAGCATCAGCAATTTTTTAAGAGCCTGAATTCCTTTTTTACTACAATTATTATTATACATTTTGCCTAAAATTAAGTACAACGAGATTCCTGAGTAGCAGAGAGACACCTCTGCTTTTATATCTCATCAGAGCAGCTACTGAGAGAACTGTACTGTATTCATTAAAATGTAAGAGATAGCACCTCTTGGTAATGACCATTCAAGCGTATTCTGAAATTCAAAGCACAAAAAATTGTGTCAAAAGGATTGATCTTTTTCTCTTTCCTTCCTCCTTTATTAAACTTCATGTTTTCAAACGTTTTACCACAATAATGTTTTTAAATATGACGTAGATTAAATGCTTATATAGTCAAAGGACTCCCAAAGCTGGGTTTTCAAGGTAAAAATCCACCAAATACAACAAGGCTTACAATAAAATACCCGCAATCATCTTACTAACTTAGTAGGCAACTAGATAAGTTGGAAATTATCCAGGGATTGCAGGAGATGACACTTCAACTCTTGCGAAGAAGCACCAGGAAGATGTTAATTTTCCACTGAAATGACCCATTTGACCAAGAACATGGCTGATTATTTTCTGTTAATGAGGATTTTACAAAATCTCCCAGCCATATTGCCCAGGTCTCTAGCCTTAGGACAGAGGCACTTGGCACTCCAGATTGTTTTCTGCAGCCTGTTCCAAGAAAGCTGCAGGAGTCTTGTTTTCCTTCCAAACAGAAGGAAGAACATTTAAGTCATCAGTCAGTTCTTTCCAAAATATTTTGAGTTTCATACTAGTTCTTCCACTGCTCCAGAGTCCTTCTGATAGTGACTGGACCAACCCTAAGTCCCAGGACAAATACCTTTGCTTTAGGGGAAGTTTAATTGTTGCTGGCTATGAGCCCCATTGGCCTCAATGCATGGTTTGTGACACATTTAATCCATTGCATCTCAACTGGTTGCACCATTAATTTGACCCATGTTATTAATAAATATCGGTGTTTATATTTTCCATAGAAAACAGCTTATATACAGTCATTCTGCCCCCCTGCCCCATGCTTGGCTACTGCTGATGTTTTTTATAGCTCCTGGCTGACCCTCTCAGATAAGAAATGGTGTCTGTTGGTCTGTCCATCTTTCTCCCTTCACTAACTGAGAATACTTTGCTGCCCTCACTACAGAATTAACCTTCTTGCTCTCCTGATAAGCACAGTGAGAAGCAGATTAGTTCAGCAACACTATCTGATAATGGCTGCTTCCT
The DNA here is from genome assembly GCA_013400375.1 of Thinocorus orbignyianus. Taxonomy (NCBI): domain Eukaryota; kingdom Metazoa; phylum Chordata; class Aves; order Ciconiiformes; family Thinocoridae; genus Thinocorus; species Thinocorus orbignyianus. The sequence continues at coordinate 502,709 of VXBW01007510.1, read as the reverse complement.
TTCCACAGAGGGATGCAAACAATTCTCTCCTTACAAAATCCTTCTCCTTTTTCTCTTCCCTTGCCTCCAGTATATTTTTAGGTTAAACCTGGAAGTATACGGCAAATCTGCAAGTCAGGTCTAGCAGGAAGGGAGATCAAGAGGGACTGTAGTACATTACAGCATGTCTTTTTACCACAGACTGATTTCACTCCAATCATTCTTTCTTTTACTGCTGTCTCTCGGGACCCTTCCTTTTATGCTTCAAAACTTTTTTTTTTTTTCTCAAATCTTATTTCTGAGCTATTTTTGACTCCTTTTCATTCCCTTACTTTATTATTCACATCCAGAATGCACGCATAGTTTTTTTTTTTTAAAAAAAAAAACAAACAAAACCACAACAAAAACCCCACCAAACCTCCCTTCTCCCCCCTTGTAACAAACAGGCTGCAACTACTCAAAGATCAGCAAATGAAATGTCTTAAAAATCTTAAACTTAGCAATTTGGTAAGGGGCAGATGGGGAAGTCTCTCTGTCCCCTGCTACCTCATTCCCTTTTCTTCTTCCAGCAGTGGCTAATTCAGTTTGCTAAAAGGAGCAGACCCAGTTTACTTTTGCTGGGTTAGTTATCTTCAAAGCCAGTGAGCTGCGATGGTGCAGGTAGGTGGTTTCTAAGTGCTGTGGCCAAGTAAGAACGTGGTGGGAGAGCATGGCCACAAGTGCGAATGGGGTGAGGCTGGTGAAACAGAACTTCTCTGTTTTGTTGGAGGTGGTTAGTACGTCTAACCCTTCCCAAGGAATAGCTGTGGGCCAGGGTCACGCAATGCTCAGTAACCACTGGCTCAAGACCAAATCGCTGTGAAGAGAGAAGTGATCTGAGTCTACACTGGTTCCATCTCTCCTGAGCACCCCAGTCAGATCATTTTCTTCTCTTTTATTGTGTCTAAGGCGTTAACAATGCCTGAAAGTAGTCCCTGCAGGCCAAATCGGTGTCTTCGTAACCCCTTGGTGATGACTTACTTGCCTGTTAAATTTGAGCATGCTCTAGAGTGGAGCAGGGAGGTTTACTAGCAGAACAAGCTAGCTTGCTTGAGACAGGGACAGGTTAGCTCTACCCAAGGTTTCCTTCCCTACTCCTCTGTCTCCTCAGCCCCAGCAGCCTGCAGCAATAGATGACAGCCTGGGTGGCAGGGCAAGCCCTGCACTTCTCCACCACAATGTCACCTACATGGACATAAGCTTCAGAGACTTGCAGGGATATGGCACATGTCTACTGACTGTATGCTCTAAAACCCTTATTATTTTCATTTGAAATGGGACAAAATTGGTGCATTTTCATGCAGAAGGAGAAGCACTGCATCCCAGATAGCTGCTGCCACCCCAGTTTGAAGGCCCTGTTTCAAAGAGCAGAGGCTGGAATGTCGCCTGAAACCTGACAGGCATTTTTAGCATAAACAAACCAACCTTGTTTTCCCCCGCCTGCCTTCTCAAGCAAGTTAGGAATCACACAGGCTGAAATATCCAGCAGCACCACCAGCCTGCCCGAGGCAGGCCCCCGGCGTGCAAAATGCCTGCCCAAACACTTGAAACACGGCAAAGTTATCAGCAGGGGAGGACAGGTGATTGCTCTCTCCTTGGGTCGAACACAAGCCTTTGGGAGCCTTAATAACAGGCTTCACGTCCCAGCTCGAAGCAGGATTCTCAGGTTATCGGAGCAGAAACCTCACTTGTCTTCCCGACGTTATCACGTGTGACCTTACACCTCTCTTGATCTGCTTTGTGGCCACTTGATATCTGTGCGCTTTCCAGCTTCTCCAGTGCCCTGCCCGTGAACCAGCCCTTGCCTCTGCTCCTCCGATGCTGGATTACCTTTCTGATTCACAGCTGGGTTTGTTTCCAGGAGATTGCACTTTCTGCAGTCTCTCTGGTGCTGCTGCCGAGTAAGAAGAGATCGTGGCATCTTTAATCTCCCAGCATGAAGCCCCACCGCACCCGGGTGTGAGCAGTGACAGCAGCATCAAAGGCTGCCTGTGCCAGCCTGGCAGGCCCACGGCTGCAGGGCATGGAAATGTGAAAGGAGGATTATTTTTTTTGCCTGTTGTGATCATTTAGGCCTCTGTCCTGCAGGTATTCATGCACACATGTATTTTTCATCATAAGAGCCCTGGGGAATCCCATTTTTCTCAGAAAGATTAAATCCCAGTCTGCTACTGCTGCGCCTGGATCTCACAAAATGCTGTCGTATGGATATAGTGGCTCCCCTGGATTGGCAGGAGCTTCATCCTCACCTCTTTGCTCTCCTGGGGTTTTGTTCAGGAGGTGGCAGAGAACACTGCAGGGTTCTGATCCCAAAGCCTCACACGGAGCCTCACCGAGCTCCCTCTGTGTGAATAGGGCTGCACAACTTCTCAACTCAAGCTGGCTCTCCGTCACTCAAGCAGAAGAACCCATCCACATTTGGTTGGAGATGGGCCTCTGAAGTCCCTGCTAGCTTCTCTGGACATGAGCATAATTGCTCTTACACCTTGGAGCTCCTGCCATTAGGGATGGCTGAAGCACAGAGAAGCAAATACAGTGTCATCCATCTCCAACACGTTGTTTCCTCGCCATCAGAAATGTCCTAGTGGGCAAGACTGACCCATTTAGGGCTAGATCACTCAGCCTGGGGCCAGACCAAATACACAGCTTAAACAGAAAACTAACCTGCTTCTGAGGCTGTAATTCTTCAAGGTGTGGTGACTAATTTAGTCATTTACTGCTAGTAAAACCACAACATAAGTATTTTGCCTCCTTCTTTCTCAAGATCTGCTACTATAAACCTCTGTGTCCAACTCTTTTTTTTTTCTTTTAATGAAAATGGCCTCTTTGATGAAACTGCAGTTGATTTTTGCTTTAAAACCCATCTTCTTTGCTTAACATCTCTTCACACCCCGCACTGCAGAGCTATACTACTCTTCCTAAGCGAAGGATGGTGATTGCCTTTCCTGTTCAGTAATGTTGCTGCTTAATGGCCACAATGGACAAATGCTTTCACCTGGTAACTGTTAATAACGATACAGCGGCTGTAAGTCTAATACATATTAGCTGAACACTATTTGGAGCTGAAGAGGACCTGAGCAGGGTAATTGCACAGTGATGCTTTGGTGACGCTGATCTCTTTCTGTCCCGTGAGTGTCCAGGCTAGCATTTATCCATATAGGAATGAGTAAATACACAGTCAAATCTTTGAGGACTCCTTCTGCCCTACAGAAACAGCACGAGCACAGTAACAACTACATGATACAGCAGGAGAGGCCATGCAATAGCATAAAATTATTTCTTTTCACTCAAGTAATAACTGGGTTAGGAACATCTTAGAGATAATAATTTAAACTTTTTTTTTTGTCCTGCTGATTAATACAGCTGCAGGGGCAGCACGTGACATACTATAGAACTTTGTTGTAGATAATCACTTATTAATCAGAGGCAGTAAGACAAGAAGGTTGCTGCCTTTTCTCCATGAAGGGAAAATGGGGGAGCATAGATCAGTCCTACCTTTGAAGTGGGAGCATATTTTTCAGATGCCTAACCTGGCAAATTTTAGGCACCTGGACAAGAGTAATCCTGGTGTTGTTGATTTTAATGCAACATTTGAGAAACAGCGCTACAGTAAAGAAAAAAACAAAGCAGCCAACAACAAAATACCCTCACACTAGTAACCAAATCTCTAAATCATTACAAAGCCCCTAAATACGCCTATGGAAAAGCTTTTCCACAGCTGTAATCTTGCATGACTTATTAATGTGTTTTGTGCTTAAAGCCAGCCATACTGAAATGTTTGGAGAGGGAAGGAGAGAACTGCACAGTGGAGAGAGGAGAGAAACACACAGCAGAAAGAGAGCTTTTTCTTTTTCTCTGAAAAAGGAGCATATGTTGTAAGGTATATATTTTAGTAAGGAAGCCCAAACCCTCAAATCTCCACTACTGTCACCATTCCTATACAGTTCCCATCAAACCTACGATCTCAATATGTGAAACAATCAATCAGTCTCCCCTAGCTAGGGAGAGATCCTGCTGCCCGAGGCACAGATTGATTTCCCTGCAAGCACACAGACAACTCCAGGCTAGGCTAAAAAAAAAGCAACAAAGTAAAACAAAGGCTGACAGAATACCTTCATTTTCATTCAATTATGGACAAATTCCACATCTTATTTCATCAGAGGCTTCTGTCCTATATTCATCTCTGGTTTCCACTTCAACATCATGTATTTTCATTTAAAATAAGCTCTCACATACAGAAAACTAAACTCTTATACGTAAATAAACAATACAAACCAGGAATATTACTTAAAGATGTAAGCACATTCTCTGCATAGCAGTATACTGGAAAATCTATCTGCCTTTTCCCTTCCCAGCCTATGTGAGCAGCTTCAGGAATAAATTACCCAAAGTGATTTGAGGCTGAGTTTGTGACCAGAGCAATTATGGATATGAAACATATATATTTTGTTTACCAGTATTTAAATTCTGTGCACAGTTGATGCATGTGCAGATAGGGTAGCTGCCTCACTTCTGGAGTGCTTATAACCTAATTGGATGTATAATGGGCTCAGAGTCTAACTCTAGAAAAAAATATCAGATGGGTGTTAGCAAGCATGTGGAAGGTAGATTTTTTTTTTTTTATACAACATTGGAATAACTTAAGAAAGATTGTCTTGGGCTATGTGGATCTTTCTTAATCAAGGGCAGATAATTTTTTTCCTGCTAATCGACAGTCTCTGTCGCAAGTATTTGCCTTGATTCTGAAACATGAGTGTATACAGCGATGTCAGAGGTTCTGAGTTATGCAGGTGGTCAGCCCAGAGTGATGTCTTCTAGCCTTGAAACCAATATATCTTTCTCAGATGTGAAAGAAAGGAAAAGACAGATGGTAGAGCTGAGTTTGTACATTTACAAATCTCCTATGAAATTGTTTGCTCCAAATTTATACAAGAATGTCAGCTGAAGCCAACTTTCCTTCAACCCAGCCATTACTGTTTTCCCATCAATTGCATGGCAGAGGCTTACAGCAACATCTGAAAAAGGATGTTAGATGACATAACTACGAGGAACAGAGGGGCTGCAAGAAATCAGCAGAGCAGGCAAAGGGTGGTAGTGTAACACATCAGAAAGACCATGGGGCAAGAGCGGGACCCAATTCTGTAAGGCTCTGAGAAATTACATGTTCTCCCAGAAGTCAAAGGCTTGTGTTTTTGCCCCGTGCTAAGGATGAAATCTGCGTGGTGAGTGCTAAGAACATTCTCTACAAGAACAGCCTTCACAAAGCAGAGTAACAAAGGTGTGCATTTTCCCATCACTACACTGAGACCCAACCACCCGGCTGGCTGACTGCCACAAGGACTGACTGACTGACATAACGGCTTATCAATCCTATAACTGAAAATCCAGGTTTGATCCACACTCTGTTAACTGTTCACTTCCAAAGGCTTCAGCATCTTTTCTCAGTAACCACACGTGGTGATCGATATTTTCAAAGGCCATTGACACAGCCTTCAAGGCATCCCATCTGTGTCTGTCATTGGAGAGCTTCTCATCTCTGTATATCCGCATTAGCATTCAGAGGGAATAAAGCCATATTAAAAAAAGGCATTGAGTATGAGACCTCTAAATAACACCCAAATGGATTTATTACAGAGTGTCAGCGTGTTGCAACGTCCAAATGAACATTCAGGAGAGAAGTCCCAGAAAATACCAGACCCCGCACAGTTTCTTTCAAACGATCCTTCTGTACATCATTAAATCATGCCTGTAGTAAGTCAAGCCAAACACAGCGTGCAAACACTTCTATGTTTCAGGCTCTGCTAAATAAATGGGTTTCTCCTATTGTTTTTTAATGACAGATGTTTCCCTTTGAATTTTCATGCATTAGTGTAGGTCATTCTACTGTCAGCCTAAAGTTTTGCATGCCCGTGTGAGTGTAGATGATAAACCTCGATCTTCAAACCTGCATACAAGTGAATAGACCCCTCCATGCCACATTTTTTTTAAAACAGTGTCTGTCCTTGCTCTTGTTAAGGGACAATGTTCTCCCACCCTATCCTTACATTAAGAACTTCCCTAAGCCAGCGAGATTCCTGAAAATGCCCAGAGTCAGCCTTACTTAGGAGAGCTCTCCTCTCTATTAGGCATTTGTTTGAAGCCAAGAATAGAACTTGGCCCACAAAAAGACCCTTGGCAGGTCTCGGTAAGAGTTTAGTTAAAGGAGTTTAGAAGAAATCCGTGCCTGACTTAACAGCACATCTCCAAAGAGCAAACACAAAGCAGGTGGCTTTGCCCCGAGTCCCCCTGTGCCCAGACTGCCAGCACAGCACTTTTCTGCACAGCTGTGCTAGTCAGAGATGTGGTGAAATGTCACTTCTGACCATTTTTATCAGTCCACCCGAGGGATGCTGCAGCTGGGCTGGGACACACGTGTCCCTGGGGGCACCGCGGCTGCAACTGCATCCCTGCACATGCAAAGTATCTTCTGCAGACCTGGCTTCAGTCCTCAGGTTATCTGGACAGCGAGCTGGTATAAACAGGGCTGTGAGAGGGGTAAACCAGCCTTTACAAACATTTTAAGTGATGAACAGATCTGAGGATAAAAGTATACTGCAGCTGCTGCTTTCAGCTTGCTTTCAGCTTGCTCAAAGTGAAGCTGAGCTACTCAGCCGTCAAGTTCGCTTTTGTTAAAAATATTTTCCGTTTATTCCCCAAACATGGCATTCTTAATTGGACCCATAAATTACTTTTTTGGTCCTGTTGTGTAGCAGCATGAAAGGCAAATTTGGAAATGGAATCTGTCAAATCTACAAAAGTACATACACCGTAACCCATCTGTGCTACAAACTGCAGTTCTCATTAAAGCAGTTATTTTTAGTTGTTTCCTCACTGGTAAACTGCAATAAAGAAAATATTAAGAAGCAAACAACAGCATTACCAGAGACTCTGCTAATATCCCTCCATGTCCACTCACTGTCCTTTACTCTTAATAGTTTCAGCCGTTTCCCCTGCCACGGAGTGTGCATTCATACCCCTGTGCGCACAAGCACACACACAAGCACACACACGCACTCATGCACAGGCGGACAAAGAGCAGCCTTCCAGCAAGGAAAATACCCTGCATGGGGTTACAGACCACTGAAGGCTAAAACATTTCTCCACAACACCCCGCAGTTGTTGTCAGGACAGGAGTAAGACACCCCAATGTTTTTTTCCTAAAGAACACTGGCGTGTTTTTTGACATTTCTCCCCTTCCTCCAGCAAACAAACATTTTATCAGTTTACCTTTAAAATAGTACGCTTCCTGTCTCCTTCCCAAATGCCTGGCCGGAAGAAATGACCTTTCCTGCCACAGAACAAGTTTTCCTTTATTTTGGCATCTCTTGCCTTCTGCAAGAAGCGACCAAGGCAGCGAGCGCGGGATCCACGGGACTGCCGGGGATGCCGGGCGTGAAAGGCGCGTTTATTCTCTGCCTCTCCCGAATCCCAGCCCCTCGGTTGCTAGCATCCGGACCGAGTGTGGAGAATCACATTTCTGCTTAATCAGGCCGGCTGCCTGGAGAAAGATGATTGCAAGCAGATGTACCCATGTTCTCATGTGGAAGGAATTTGGGCTTTTGTGTCGGCTGTACCATGAGCAACCGGCACTCAGGAGTATTTCAGCGCTCTTTAATTTCTTGCAGGTGTTGGGAGCTGGTATTCGATGGTTCGTGCACACCTAAGGTCAGCAGGAGGACTAGAGGGAGAAGGTAGCACCATCAGGCTGACTTACTGTGGGAAACAAGGCTCCATCCCATGCTCCTGGTTAACACCAGCTGTGCTCAATGCCCCTCAAGGTGCAGCATCAAAACTATGCTTTACTCCAGGTTTTTCTCTTGCTATGGATAATCCAGGAGGAATAAACAGAATGGACATTGGTAATATCAAAATAGCTTCCTTGAATCTGTAAATGGTCAGGGACAGGGACAACAAGTGTGGCATCTGCATACTGAAAAGGTCTGGTTTTCAGTGGGACACGCCAGTAACACTGCAAACAGCTCAAGGAAATCACAGTCATTTTAAAGACACTTTTGATGCCATTACAGCTGTATTTTGGAGGCTCATCATGTATTTTTAGCACCCAACAGCTATGACAAGATACACAGCCAGGCACTCAGTGGAAATAAATGTACCCATTGGATCCTATCTCAGGATGTCTGGCCACATGGGGGTGAATGTTCGTGACCATTGCACGTTACCCGGACATACAGTGGTGAAGGAGCTGCACACAGTCCATGAGGGCTCGGATAGTCCACATGGGGCTCACCTAAAACCAATCAGCCACACATCTACATTCCTGTAGGAGCCCTGAAAAGCAAGGCTGTATTTACTGCCACCACTTGGAAGTAACATTGCTGTGTATACACCTCAAAAATACCACTACTGCAGCTTTCTGTTTACTATGCAAAACCCAACCCACATAATGTAGGCATCTAAATTTAAAGGAACAGGACCTGGAAGCCTCCAAAAGCCTTTTTTGTTCTCCATTGACTCCACAGGAAACATCAGTGCTTAATTGAAGAGTTCTGCCCTCTAGAAGACTAAAACTTAGTCTGATCCCTGAGACTCCAACGCAGTGGATGCTTTTTAAAAGCAGAGATCGGTTAGGTGATCCCTACTCTTCCTCTTCCTGCACCATTGTGTCTGCCCACACTGCTCCTCACACAGCCGTGCAGTGATCCAGACCAGGAAAGTGATTTGGGCTGCAACCGCCCCAAGGGAAAAAAGAGAAACAACCTCCCCATCACTCACTCAGTCTCCTGACCCACTCTGTCACCGACTGAATGAGCCACAGCACATGGGACAGAAGGGCATCAAGCAGGGATAAGGACCAAGTTAGATGAAACGGAACCACCCTGATGGCTCACCACCTTGAACACCTCTCTTCTCCTTGCATTTCTTCCAGCATCTGCTCTCCCTGCTTATGCAGCCTTGGGTCCAACATCACATCTCTTCATGAAGGCGGTTTAGATCACTAAACCAGCAGAAGAATAATCCAGCATGAGGCTAACAGCAACAATGGAGGTGGGCTGCTCTCACAGCTGGCTTCGTGAGCGCAGTGCTGTGATGCACTCAACCACTGTGTGACACGGGACCAGAGAAGGTGCGGAAATGGGCAGCTGAACTCAGAAACAGGGCTCTCCTTTGAACAGCAGTGAGGGTTAAGATTGTTCCAGCCTCCTGGTGAACATTATCCCAAGCAAAGGAGGTGATTTGGGAAGCATTTCCACCCAAGGTGGTGGTGTAGCCATGGCGGTGGCTAACAATGGTAAAATTAGGCAGACTGGTTTACATCCCTGATTTAATTGTGGGGTGGCAGTAGCCAAATGTTTCATGGTAATGGTTGTACAAACAGTGAGGCATGATACCACTTGCATGTAGGTATTCCTTAAGAAGCTCTCATGTCTCTTCTGCCTGGTTTGCTGAAAAACAAAGAAGTCTCTGCAGAGACACCTGCTCAAAAGCCACTTGACGCCAGCCCCTCCAGCATTTTGTCCTGCAAGGTCTTTAAAATCCCTGGCCCTTTGCCCTGCCCAAAGGTCTTATCCCTTTTAAGCGAGTCGTTTTGCTGCAGCAGGTGAAGACCTGCCAACCAGAGCAGTTTCAAGACAGAAATCAAGTACTCCCATGGCTTTCGGGCTGGGAGAAGGAGAGACATATCTGTCCCTGGTATCAGTCTTACAACAATGGAAACAAAAAGTGTCTTGGTGGCTTTTTATCATCTTGCTAGCTCAGACTTTTGCAACAAGAAGACAATGCATGTTCCCAAGTGTTAATCTTCATGGAGGTTTTTGTCTGTACTGCATGCACTTTGTGGGGTCTTTAGAGCTGAAAGCACGTGTCAAGGGATCATCCTCATGGTGCTTTATGGCAGCACGCATGGAGACACTCCTGTGTGTCCCCACAGCTCAGGCTTCATGCAGTTCCCTTCTGCTGTATGCATCTGACTCATAGGTCCCTGACCTTCACTGTCCAGGTGTTACAGAGCAGGGGATGCTGAGGAGACCCAGCCCTTTGCCATAGGCCCTCAGGGATGAGTGTCTATGCTGATGTGCCTGAGTGCCACTTGTGGGGGAACTTCTCTGCTCCCTCTTCCCTGCAACCACATCCCACAGGACTGTCCCCCAGCCAGAAGGGCCCAGTGATGCCTTGGCATGCCACAGCCAGAGAGGGGGTACAATGGCTTGTAGGGGGCAGTTACCTCAGTGACACAGCAGTAATGCTCGTGAATGAGAACAATCCTGGCGTATGATGATCCAGACTCCTTCCATGGGCTGCCTTTCCCCACCTGAACATTATCACAAGTTGAATATCAGATGGAAACCTAATTCCCCGCCTGTCTGGATAGAACACAGACAGGCAGCAACACTGAGAGAAACCTTCCACAGCACAGAAACTGAAATTTCAGCCAAGCAAAAACTTTGCATAAAAGAATTTGGGATCAGTACTATTTAACATCTTTGTTGGAGACATGGACAGTGGGATAGAGTGCATCCTCAGCAAGGTTGCCGATGACACCAAGCTCGGTGGCTCAGTTGACAAGCTGGAGGGAAGGGATGCCATTCAGAGGGACCTGGGCAGGCTTGAGAGGTGGGCTAATGCAAATGGCATGAAGTTCAACCAAGCCAAGTGCAGAGTCCTACACCTGGGACGTGGCAATACCAGGCACAAATACAGGTTGGGCAGAGAATGGCTGGAGAGCAGCCCTGAGGAGAAAGACTTGGGAGTGCTCATGGATGAGAAGCTCAACATGAGCCAGCAGTGCGCGCTGGCAGCCCAGAAAACCAACC